>CM032664.1:13857657-13881406 GCA_019095985.1 Streblospio benedicti | reverse complement strand
TCGAAATACATTCACTCTTGTGTCACAAATCGACATCGGTTTCAAGCCACGCCACCACCAATCAGTGGCCCGTGCCCAGCGCGTCGATGCCCTGGCCGTCCGTGAGGTTGTACTGGGACAGGTCGGTCAGGTGGGACGCTTCGTTGACGTTGGCGAAGATGGCGACGGAAGCGACGAAGATGGCGACGAACGTCACCCAGAAGAAGGCGCGGTCGATGACGCGCGACAGACACTGCCACTCTGCCGCCAGCGCGCTCTGCCGGGACTGCGCTTGTAGGTGCGAGGTGTAGAGCTGAAAGGACGGCCCCCGTGAAGGGGTCACGTAGGTTTAGTCGCTTACATGTAGGTCTACTTGTGAGGGTTGGATGCTTGGATCTGTATGTTTTAGCAAAAGAATGTAGCCTATAGCTGAGCATGCTGGTTGCTGATACCCGTCTCCAAAATGCTGGGGATAGGAGTGAATGCTACGAACTGGTGGGGCCATGATTATATGTTCCCCATATTTATGGAAGCATAATTTTAGAGTATTTAATGATGTTTAGGAAATATACTAATGCAAATCGCGCAAAAATACTTGCACAATAGAAATCTCATGCGAAATAGTCCTGTTTTTTTAAGTTTACACACGCACAGTTCCCAATTGAGCAAACTTACCTCCAGATGTTTGAGGATGTCGTCTGTGGGTGCTGGCGGGGGAGGGGGTTTGGTGCAGTCCAGCTGGATGTTGATTTTGCCGTTGCTCAGTGTCTCCATGTCCTCGATGTGGAGGGAATTGACCAGCGTGGGCTCCACCTGACACAGGAAGGACGGTGACATTATTTATATTGGTTGCAATAGGATAATGCATCAAGCACGATGTTATGGTTACCCTCACATGACGAAGTTTTCTTATCAATCTGAACACGTATATGATTCCACCTTCCAAACTTCCCCTTCCGAAATAGGCATCTTGCATAGACAGATCCTTATTACCATGCCATGATCAGGAAACGTGAGTCTCCAGTGGCATATGTGTATGATCCATTCCCATCCCGGGAAATCCATTGCCTATCAATGCCCTCCTCACTCTCACATAATTCATTTCTAACACTATTTGATGATATGATTCTTATACATTTGTAAACATAAGTTTACCTTGAATCTCACAGTCTTTTTTCTGATAAACAAGGTCGAAAATACTCGCAAAGGCAACACTTACAAATTTAGTCTTACTTAAGAATTATTGATGTTAAATGAAAATAAATCTAAAGCACCTACTTCGCCCCTCAGCCCACCTTATTGCTCTCGGTGGCCCCGCCGCCGTCACCGTCGACGCTGACGATGCCCTGCATGCACATGGCGCGCGCCAGGTAGCGGAAGGCGAGCACGCGCAGCCAGCGCGGCAGCGAGTGGTGCGCGCCCTTGTGGAAGATGTACACCACGATGATGGCCGACAGGATGGACGTGGTGGACATGCCCATCACGAACGCCAGGAACACCGCTGTGACAGCAGGGAGGTATGGTTATGAAGGGTTTGTATGGTTTTATTCCTATCTATAGGCTATATTCATACGATTTAAGAGCTTGCACAGATATTCTAACGTTACTCGTGATATTAGGGGAGTTTTTCAGAGCGACCATTTGCTTTGAGTGTTTTTCTGTAGTGAATGACCATCTATACCATTATTTTAGTATTTCAGAACAGCTCAAGTTTTTTTGTTCTTATTAATTTAACTATGACCTCATCAACATTTACAAATGGATTAGTTTCAAAGAGAATACAAGATAATGTCATAATTGTCTACTGTTCGAGTCCCTGTCACCGTCATTGTCTCCGTCAACATGTCTGGCTCTGTCCGCCCCTCACTCACACAGCACGGGCGTGTAGTCGGACGTGCGCGGCGTGTGCTCTGCGATCACCAGCTGGAACACGGAGAAGGCGAGCAGCACCGTGATGCCCAGCGACACCTGCAGCACGTGCATATACACAATATAGAGCTGTCGCCAAGAACCTAATGACACCACAGCTTGGCTCATTTAGCTCATTTGGTAACATCTGATATGTATCATTTTGGGAAACATTTGGATGATACAACAATCATATCAGTTAAATTTAAGAGCAGCAGCAGCAGCAGCAGCAGCAGCAGCAGCAGCAGCAGCAGCAGCAGCAGCAGCAGCAGCAGCAGCAGCAGCAGCAGCAGCAGCAGCAGCAGCAGCAGCAGCAGCAGCAGCAGCAGTTCATCTCACGATTACTATTGTCGTTTGATATTCGCCTTATGAACTAATTGAAAAAAATATATGTGAAAATTGCTTCATTAACGTTTTGGTGCTGAGGCATCCTTCTCAGAGGTGCTATTAAAATGTTAGTATCATAGTCACCCGTGCATGTATTTCATCTACCACCACACAGTAAAAGCCGCGGGGGACACAGACCTCACCTTTTCGCCTGACTCGGGCGGTAGCCAGAAGACGACGAGCGCGGTGAAGGTGATGAAGAGCGTGGGGGTGAGGATGTTGAGGCCGTAGTAGCCCCACTTGCGCTTGATGCGCAGCCAGAAGTGCACGAGCGGGATGGGCTTGCCCGGGTGCGTGTCGATCTCGAACTCACCCGCCACCACCCAAGTGGCCAGGATCTCCCACTCGCCGTTCTTCTGCAGAAGGTCAGTAAGGGACGTTAGCCGTTGCGGCATGTCGTAATTGTTGCAGCATGAGTGCATCGTATTGTAAAGATATTTGTACAATACATTAAAGTGTAAGAGTTATTGTTAGGATTTCTGTGGACTCGAACTCGTGATCAATATGGCAGGATCTACCACGTTTCAGGTTTCTGCAAACGGGGATTTGTGAGTTCTTTAGTACAAATATTTCAACATAACATCAAGTAAGAACACAATCTTGTGAAGTCCCAGACAAATGATCGTCTGCACATTCATTCTTTCCGTTTACAAAACTCGGACATTTGTTAGTGTTGTTGTATTGGAGTATTTTTTAAAAATATTATATGAAAGTGCTTTAGGCGTTACTTTTTATATACTAATCATCAAGCAACAGCTGTTATATTTCCAATTGCAAGGAGGAGATGGTGTTTGAGGACGAGGTGCACGCTAACCTACATATGAGATTCTAATAATCCCCCTCAGTTCTTTATAGAAATCACATTCATTCACAATTATTCTTAGAAAACACGTAATTAGCATGCTTTTTTAAAAAGTTCCAGCATTTTGCTATTTAAAATGATGACAAAAGTTATTCTTGAGAGCATGCATGTCTTGAGGTGCATTTTACTACCCAGCGCATGATAACCACCATTTGTTGCATTTTGTTCCGAATTAGTAATACTTTCTATAAAATACAGTCTTTTAAAAAATTGTCTTATATACAAATTGTATAATAGTTTGCATCAGTACTACTCATGATCCAGTTGCCTAGTCAGCTACATAATTACATGTAATAAGCAAATGCACGCACAGAATTGCACGTGTACAATTACACGAAAACAGTCATGTCAAGCAATTACATGAAAACTTCGACATTCATTGCGTGTTGTCTACCTATAGTCGCTTATCACTTGTCAGCTTTCCTATTCCAAATGTACTCCACATAACACTTTGGGTAGACTACCCTCATTCATAATACCTGCACAGTTTCTATGGCTGTATAAACAGCGCATCAAGGAATTAATTGGGATATATTCATAAGCCAATACTCATTGTATGAATGATGGTAAAATTCACGAAGTAGTCTGAAGTAACAATATATAAAGATAGCATATATTTCATCACATTGACAATATAGCACGTTAGAGAGAGCTGCCCCCCGTGCCCCCCCCCCCGTCCCATGCTGCACGTACCACGTAGTTGTCAAGGTTGATTGTGTTCCTGATGAGCAGCAGGTCGACCGACTCCTTGGTATAGGCCCAGTTCTCAATCTCGATCTCACACTCCTGAAGTAGACGATTAACTAAGATCAATACATAGGATACATGGGAAATAGTTATTGCAGGCCTAATTTTTTCTTCGCAAAATGTATATTACATTATTTCCAATGTCACTTGAAAAAAAGCACAAAAACCCAACGTGTAGTTTTTTTTAACATATTTAAAAATATTCATATGCGTAATTTATATTTTCAAAAAGATTAAAGAATAAGTAAAACAAAATAGACAATTGTTACAGTAGTTCTAGGATTTAATTAGAATAAATATCAAGGGTATGAAGATAGGTTGGCTAATTGCTATATGTTTGTGGTAATATAACTAAACACAACTTTATATTTTTGCAAAATTCTACTATACAATGCTACTAGATTAAACTGTTCATTTTCAGAAGAAAATGCAATTATTTCTAATTATACACCAAGAGGATAACAGACAGGAAGGCAAAAGCAAATAGAACAACACACAAAGACAGAGAGTGATGTGTAACACGGTACGAGCCAGACGGAAGAGGATAGTAGTCCCACAACAGTGTAAAGATGATGTCGACACATTGGGAGCGCTTTTATATATGACATTGAGGACATCTTCATTAAAACGCAATATTACTGCATTTCACTACAATTTCCCCACTAATTTTCCGAGACGATGATTAATCATCCTTTATTCAAATACGTGTCATAAATTCTCTTTGAATACAATATTGCAATATTGTTGGAGCGTCATATGCAAGTAACAACATCGACACAAAGTAACAACAGAATTAGTGCACATGGTCAAAGTTCACCTGTGTATCAAACGGGTAGGCGGTAACATCTAGAGTGGTTTGCGTGTTGAAGAGACCCCCAAACTTCCAAATGATACGCCCGTCATAGCGAATGTCAACCCGGAAATACTTGAAGTACTCTTCCTTGTAGAATCGCTCAGCACTAGTGAAAATTAAGCAATAATACACTACATGTTTACGAGTTATATGTACAAAAGCACGTGACAGAAACACAGACAACACAGTGAAATTGGTGAAACACTAATTAATATAGACCTGAAACAATAGTCAGTTGGCACGATTGGACCACTTAACAAGTTTCTGTCGACATTGTGGCGTTAAAATCTCCTCAAACTACTATATTGCACGGTACTCTTATGATTTCGCTTTTCACCGTGCAGCTTTGATCAGAGCATAGAAGTGGCCTATGCCAACAGAAACTAAATTAAGCGGGTCACACACAGACGAAACAATGAATCACCTGGGTGTCAAACGGGTAGGCAGTCATGTCAAGCACACAAGAGGTTAGAAATTTTCCACCAAACGCCCAAATGATGCGCCCAGTGTGCATTACGTCCACGCGGAATTTGGTGTCAAATTCTTTCTGGTAAAATGTGGTGGCACTGTAAGGGGGGAAGAGATTAGTTGCAGATTAAATAGTCAGAGAATGTTAGTCGGGAAGAGAGGAATCGGAAGGAGAAAGGGATTCATAGTTGGCGCAACACGTTTACATTAAGCGGTTTTTAGAGGAAACCAGTTTGGAATTTTCACAATTTCAAAATTATGACTTTAACAATATACAAATATATATTCAAACACGCCAGTATCCAAAAAGAGAATAAAACAGCATGGGTGTACAGCAAGGTCACAATAGTTTACAAATGAAGAAATGTTTAGCAAAAATAAGCTTGTTCCAACCTGTATCTTAGCAGCTATGATAAATCGTTTTTCAGCTGTAAGGTGTATATTTTAGATGATCTTACATATTCTAGAAAAAATAACAGAGTTCACAAAAATAATCCGATTAACCCCCTAATTTCCCACAGCCGACCCTAGCTACAGGCGCTCCAAAAGACACCGGAAAGGAGAAAACAATATTGTCAGCTCTTTTATGGTGCATCGTGTGCATAGTTTGAGGCAAAAACGAAAGGCAGTGTCTGGAATAACCGTTTGTGACCTTCTAAGGACTGGTTGAGATAGCACGCTTATGGAACCATGCACAAATATATCACACCATATTACGGGAACATCGTCAGCTATGGCACATTTAAGCAGAAATACCTTCTGATGATCAAGTTAGCCCTCCAGACGACCCAGAAAAGCAAAAAGGCGATCCAATTAAGCAACTCAATAATCCAAAAAGGGAGCTCATAAGCCGGCAAAAAATCACTTCTCCAGAGAAGTGATGACTAGTTTTGGGCCAGAACTAGTATAGGCCGAAGTGTGTCATTTCCTCCAGGAAGACAATGTTATTCATGGAGCATCGTGAACAAACCAACTGTTGAAACAGATGCTTCTGTTTCATGCTTCTATTGCTACAGATTGTAAAGGTTGTGGCGGCACTTGCTGTTTCATCTGCCAACCATATACATCCTCCCAAAGCAGCAGACGAGGCTACAGTTAAGCAACAAGACCCCAAAACAGCCATAAGTACGCCATTCCCAACCAAACCAGCCAGGTTACTCCCAATTTGAGGCCAAAGCACCCACGTCCACCTCAAAATTACTCTAAGCTTTTGATATCTTCTTGAGCATCTGGGACTAGCATCGGTTATCTGAAATTGGTGAATAAATTATAGAGCATCGTGAACAGCCCATCTGTTGTTACAGATGCTCCTGTTTCATGCTTCCATTGCTTCAGATGGTAACGGCAGTTGCGGTACCTACGGTTTCATCTGTCAACCATAAATCTCAATAATCAAAGCAGCAGACAAGGCCACAGTGAATCTAAAAGGCAACGATCAAGCCAGCAGTGCGCCATTCTCAACCGAACCAGCCAGGTCACTCCAAATTTGAGCCCAGAACACCCACGCCCACCTCGAATTGACATCACGTTTCTGGTGTCTTCTTATGCATCTGGAGCTAGCATCGGCAATTTGAAATTTGGGGGTCACAGTATACGCTTATAAACATGGATGACTGCTGTAAGTAGTTAAAACGAATATTCTAGACCACACATTGTGTAATTTTATCCTCACATATGTGTATGCACACTGATGTATACGCGTGCATGAGTATGTATGGATTCTGAGTATGCCTATACTCATCAGTTGGCCATCATGAGCTATAGATATATGCACATGCGTATATGTTAATAAGTTAGTAAAGCTTAATTAGCAACGACGCACATGCATATGGATAAGCTTATTAGTAGCCATTAGTGATCTCAATACCCAACTGCCAGGTGAATACATGAGCATGTACTAATACTAAATGTATGCATGTCTGTATAAATTTAATGTATGCGTGAGTGCAGTGCTGGTGGTGTACCTGTTGATGATGCCGATGTCGGGCAGCCAGACGTCGGTGGGCGGCACGACCAGGTGCTCGATGCCCTGGTGGTCGGCCGGGTCCCACGACAGGTAGTCGTCGTCCCAGATCTGGAGCAGGACAGTACGGAACATCTACTTGTGGGCAGTTAACATATCTCGATAGCAAGTTTAATGGTCTTTCAAATTTTGTATCGTGCGAGTGCTGTTTGATACTTTAGAATCCAAGTGTGTGGATCTACATCTGATTGCAAATTACGAATGTTCTGGTTACGTAAAAGAGTTTCGTCAGGCATGACAACCAATGAGCATAAGTTCTCGCACGTCTAAATTATATCATTGTATCGTAGTTCCATTAACTGGTCACTCTTATAAACGCCCGTGGTAACCATCAAATCTTCACAAGCTATTGGACGGCTTGATAAGCGATCATCGTGTTTTATCTGCAGTATGGGGGCAATACAGGTATAACAGCTAAAACCCGGTTCTCTGGAATGTAATGAGGCAAAGGCGCGGCCGCGGCGGCAGTGATGTCAGTTGTGTGACGCTAATGACTGTCGAACACAGCGATAGTGTCTCTGGAGTAAATCCGCAGTCTAAGGGTCATGATGAATATGCAGACCTCAAGATGCAGACACGATTGAAGAAAGCAAAATTATTGATAACCAATATCATATATAACGGCCCTTAATGGGTCTATGAATATGCAGACACCATTAACGAAAATCAGACAATTGATAATCAATATCATACATGGTCAGTCATCCTTACCCACCTATTGTGACGGAGAGTTGATGTTAATAGAAATCATTGCGCATATCTAACTATAAATATAGCAAGCCAAGGGAAACAATGCCATCACTTGCGCTACTTCTAGATCAATGCCAAATATTTGCGCTCCGTTTCTGTATAATTAGTATGAGCTCCTTTCCAGACGTGATGTGTGCACACACCCGGAGTGTACACACGGTATTGTGGGTATGTGTACACCACGGCACATGATCACCTCGACTTTCATATGCACCGCAATTTTATATGGAACAGTTCACATAAGAATTCTACGGATGAGATTTGGATGCCATGAGTTTGAACCTACAGGTTTCTTAGAGAACTGATGTTCACACAATATTATTAAAAGGTCCCGTAAATGTTGTGATAAAATGATAAATACAACGTAGTAAACCTCAAGTTTCTGACAAACTTACTGCGACAATGAAGCCAATTGTAGAAACCACCTGGTTGATTTCATCCTGAAAAAAAATCATGACAAATTGAGTGGGCCTGTATGGTCACGCATATCCACTAAGGAAATGTTGTCTATGTACCTTACATATACCGGGTAATCTATGGTAAAAAAAGCAGTCCGTCTGAATGTATAAATCATATAGCCCGCATTGCAAAGCCATATCAACTAGAATCATAATGGTCTCTTATTTATAAACTGGCTTCTGTTAATGGGATGAACGAGATATTTGCATAATGCCCGTTCACATTAATTGGAGTCGAACGCTCTAGTCCTTGAGTGTAGATCACCTCTTAATCTTTGTAATGTGATATTCATTGGCCCATTCTTCTAACACTGGGGGATATGACTATCATTACCACCAAGGCAGTTTTATATAAAAAAAACTTTTGCTGTTAATACAAGTTGATGGACAATGTTGAGTTTACATCTTTAGGACGTCTCTGCATAGTTCGGGGTTGGCAAGCAAACCTTTGAGTGTTTATAAATACGAACCGGCGGCTCACAGGTATCCCATTGTATGACCTGTCAGTCTAAAAATATTTAATATGATGAATGTGAGGATGATAACCTTACACTTTAGTAGAAAAAGGTGTAAACTGACATTGTAATAACGCTATGATTAGCATTTTAAACAAACAATATAGTTCAACACATGTGGATATCATGGTTAAATGCACGATTGCCTTGAACATGGATACCGTAGTAGCTGTATTAAGTCCTCAAGTAGATAGATACCCGTGTTAATGAGTTGAAACAGTTCTTCTCATGAATATTGTTGTCTTCTGGTCACTGCTGTATGAATAATCGAAAGTTATAAAGACGCTTTTTAACGTTTTCTGTGCTGAAGCTACTCAGATTCAATGACAAATAGATTTTTAATCATAAACAATACAAAATCGTTTGGAATAGATGCTTATATATTATAGCTTAGAAGAAATACAATCAGGCTCTACAGGCTTTTTTAAAAAATAACTTTCGATGATTTATACAGCTGTGACTTAAGACCGCCTTTGGGACCAGTGTTAGGTGGTCTCAATAGAGAGGTGGTCTCTATACAGAGGTCCGTTTTGGTAGCTTTATGAAGGTTTAGGACGGTGATAATTTGTCTTACTACAGAGGTGGTCTCAACAGAGAGGCGGTCTTAAATTGGAGGTTCTACTGTAGTTACCTGTCACTAAGAAATACCTAGTGATTGAATTCTGAAGTCTATTTACGATTAGTAGCATAATTATGTTGTTAGATGGGGCGGGTTTATAAAGAAGTGGGATGTCGGAAAAAGGCTGAAAAAATAGGGATGTGAGTAAAAAAGGCCCCCAAAATGAGGATTTCAAGGAGGTGAGATGTTGGGGGAAAGCCATAAAATCGTGGGATGTGGAAAAAAGGCAAAACATCTAGAGATGATGTCAGAGATGTGAGAAATAAGGCCCAAAATAAGGATTTGGTATTTTTTTAACCTCTTATAACCACCCCATTAGATGATTGCGCGTCATGCCTTACATGTGCACATACTTTATGATGTTGCTTTGTGCAGAGCAGTGCGCATGGAATATCTTTGTGTATCCAGTACTATCCACCACAACAGATTATATCGTGGTAATGGAATTCTCTCTGAAGGGTTTCTATTTGAATGAGCGAGATCTACTGTGTGGGTCGTAAGTAACCAGAGGGTAATGACTTGTATGTGCGAGATATTTACGTGTTTATCAACCTAGAAGGCGGTTACATTTTCGAATAACCTATAGCAAAGAGCATCTTTAATATAAGATTTGTGATGATATCAGGTGCAAGGCATCTTCGTTTCTACGGCAATCCTGAAGTGCCACCGGAACCAAACGCAGCTCAGAGAGATAGGTCCTGATTACCACTAGGGGTAAATTGAGATGCGCCCACAAACTTCAACTCACCGCCACACAGTTTGATTAAGTAGGTAAATGTTGTCTGTGGACAACGGAGCCATGTCCAATGTTTATACTGTTAACAGTGCCGCCCTCGGGAAGTATTAGTAAGAGTGACGCTGGGCCCTCATGGACTTTTCACATGACCCGTGATTGGGTTGATTGGGATGTGAGCCAATGCATGCACTATACACTGGTGAGCACGCACGCACGCACGCATGCACGCACACATATATACATTATACACATGGCATATTTATGCACACGAGTCCTGATAAAATAGTGACAGATTTACAAGGAAGTTTCACAGGAAAAGCTTAATTCAGACGGCCAAACCGTCTTTTTTATTCAACACGTAGTCCTGTGCATAGGACTAATGCTAGTTTCCCATGATTTTTGTATGTTATTTTTAGAAAGTAGGCCTATCTCATCTATAATTACCAATCAATTAATGAGTAATTCTAACTAGTACATAGTACATTCAGTAAAGTCGTATGTCAGAGTCATCAAATATTATCGTGAACATATACAAAATTTTCTCCATCCTTTTTTTTATAAGATTGCTGTTATTCAAGAAGATGCCACACAAGACTCACTATAAAGCGAAAATCATAATGTTATTACAATATTCGAGGACACACCCACCATTGGAAATCAAATAAGTATAATTAGTATTCGTAAAATAAAAACCAAAATAGAGGTTTCAAATGATCAAAAGTCATCCTAAGTTATAACAATCCACACGACATGTAAGAGCAAGTCGTCTTGTTGCCAAGGCTGTCAAGCAAAACATGAGACGCAGTGCCGGCACGATATATCAACATACTGTTATGCTGTTTAGTGTTTGTTAAATACTCTAATTATTACACGGGGACATTCAGCACACATGAGAATTGCTAATGTGTGTGCTTAGTACACCTAAAATAATTATCACACGCTGCAGTGGATGTGTGTTCACTTATTTCAGGTACCCTCTGGCATGACGTGCGGAATACTCAGCGACAATTGTATAACACATGATAGTGGGTGGCGACTGAGTCATGCTTATGTGGAACTTGGCACAGGAAAATCTCTGTTTAAATATACATACATGTAGTGGCGGCGAGGGTGACAAAAATGGAGAGTGAAGACGAAGACAAAGACAAAAGTCCAAAGTGAAGGTGTAGAAGGTTAAGGATAAGATGAAAAAGAAGACAAAGACCAGCATTTCGACGATAATAATGATTATAAGGAGTGTGTCACATCCATCCTGCTAATGTCTTCACTCGCTTCTCGGGGAATCCCTCTGAGACGTTAGCAGAGGCAGGGGTCTTATCTTTGGTGGTTTACAGTTAGTGAGCACCATGGAAAGTTTATGATGACGAAGAAGCGATTGTAGTTTTATTTGGAAGCATATGTACCTTCTGTGACACCGTGGTGGCTTGAATGAAGAGAAAAACAATATCACACTTTACAGTTTAAAGTGGGATGTTGTTATATTTTTCTGAGGTATTTATAATTGGACACACCTGACATTGAAACAATATAAACTATGATTTACAGAAACTCAGCTCGCGTGTATTAAAACGATAGCTGCCAGTTACCGCAATTCTGGAAGCTGGCTAGTCAAAACAAGTGATAGATCACCGGCTATAGTTTAATGGGACCTATTACCTTCCCTGAGTTAATTAACTATCAGGGCAACTTTCACTGTTTCCGGTATTAGCCCTGGCAGGTTCCACAAAAGGAGTATCGGGAAATTAACTTTCATTATTGAAGTGGCACACAATCTGTATACGTGGACGATTTTAGTGACTTTTCCTATTTATTTTTCAAAATTGTACATATTGCAAGAAAATTAGTATGTCCTCCAAAAAGTATGTTGGGTTTTCAAAAAGGTACACACATGTGTATTCACTAGACTGTACAATATAATTGTGTTACCCTCTGCTTGAAATATTTTAGTTGGTCCTTTCATCCACAAAAGTCACGTGATGTAGATAATTAATTTGATTTTTATTTTTTATTTATCATAGTGACATAGAATATACAAATCATAATACGTTTAATTATTCATAAAATATACACAGCGCTTCAAGGCTTACTAGTTACTTACAAAGAAAACAAAAGTAATTAATTTAGATTACAAACTAACAGTGTAATAAAACCTTATAAAGTATGCACACGATATTTGAATTGCGTGAGAGAAAAGACTCGAACTGAAGCTCATTAACTTAATACACGGGTAGAAAAGTAAGTGTTCAAAGTTGGAAAAGGTCATTATTTCTTTGAAGAAGTTACCCTAGCTCTAATCAACCAGTAATTGCGGTAGTTTAAAAAGAAAAGAGACAGGAAAGCGTAGGCCTATAGATCTAGGCCATTTTGCAAGGTTTTCATACCCAGCCATAATATATAGGGGGTCGAAGTAGACAGGTCCCAGTTACTGCCTGTACGTTTAACCGCCTCTTCCAGACGTGGGAATCTGCACGTGTGTTACTATTTTTGCCGGGAAAAAATCTTGCCCAATTAACCCTGACACAATTATAACACTGAGTAACAGTGCGCATTCTCCATTGTCAGTTCTCTAATTGTTATGTCTCGCCCATTAAAAGAATTTGTTTCCAGCATCGACCTTTTTTCTTTGACTGTTATTTCTTTGGAGGAGACTGACTGTTTGTGAAAGCGTATTCCCAGCGACTTAATTAATGATGGTCAATAGCATAGTGAGCTGCCTCTTGGCCTGTGCAATGGAGACGAGTAGGAATTTTGTAAGTGCGTAAGTGCAACACAGTCAACTCATACATTTTAAGAATGCTTTTTTACACGTTGTAAAATCCTTCCAATCCCCATAAGTCTAACTTAATCGACTATAGCTGCTTGTTTATATTATAATCATGCTTTGAAAATATGTTTTGTACACCTGATCTACTGTTGTTTAGCTCTGACGATAGTAATGCTTATATTACCTCTAACGAGCAGCATTTTGTGACATTTTTAACTTTTACAGACATGCTTTATGCTCAAGTTTTCCCGCACCACATTAGAGAATGGCTGAGCAGTGAGTGTACAAGCGTATTCCGCATGCCCGCACCATATCCGTCATAGGGCCAGGCTCTTTTACTGAAAAATGCTTGACATGAATATTTCAGTTTTGCTGTCAAATTTCGTCTGTTTAGCCTCATTAAGTCTGCTAAGCGGAAAAAATAATCAAGAATGTTGTTAACACTTTGACCCTAGGCAGGTCGGAAAAGACAAAATAATATATGCTCTATTACTTGAACGGAAATTCGAATTATTCAAAATCTTTCTTGTCCATATTTATAAACACAAGCCCACAGTGGCCACGTAGACTTATGAGTCCCAGTCCGGCCTACTTGAGGGTTCCAGCGGGCCGGAAAATGGTAACCGTATCTCAACGTGCTTTATATATTTACTGTATGACATATGCGCATGCGTAGTCAGCACAGTGAGTGGGTTAGTATAAAAATATACCAGCGATGCCATTGTGCGTGCGTGCACGTGCGCTTCTATATCTGTGCACACGCGTCCATACTCACGATGCCGTTGATGCCGTTGAGCTCGAACTCTACGTGCACGTTGACGGGGTGGTCGGCCTGGCGGCGCGGGCGCACGGCCGGGTTGTAGCCCGAGAAGACGGCCGCGTACAGCGCCTTCTCGTCACCGTACGCCGTGTCTGAAATTACGGGGCGAAAGCGAGTGAGGCGCGGGGTGAGTTGTAAACGTATTGCGTGCGTGGGAGGTGGGTAACGGTTGAGATTAGCGTTGACTTGTTTGTGCATGCGTGTTGCTGCTATTGTCGGTGATTTCTGCACATACTTATATTATTGGAGAGCGTGTATGTGATTGGTAACGTTAGAAATTTCCTGAGTTCTCTGTTTTGACCAACATACATTTATTAATTGTAGATCTGGAATAGATGTATCCCCGTGCAAGTTTGAGAGAGTTGCAGTATTAGCTGTGTGTTGTTCGTGCGTGTAGATGGTTAGCTATAGGTCGGTGCTCATATTAATTTAGAGCGGATGAATTAGAGGGGTTGTCCATACATGATTGTGGAGATACTTTTAGAACAAAGAACAAACCTCTATTTTAGTACACGTGCAATATAACTCAATGAAAGTAAGGCTTTTTGGAGAACCGAGATCATAGGGCAAGACAAACCATCTGTCTTAATCAGATGATGCCATCATTAGCCACAACATCCGGGTGTCTGCTGATGGTTAATGGACGCACGCAGACGTCTCTAGTCGCTCTCAACAACCGTCTGCCATTTTGCATACATTAAAAAGACCATTACTAGTAATTCTAGATGCACCGTACAATGCACTTAGCCGATAACGCCGTCGCACAGAGTCTAGAAAAAAATATCTAAGGTCTGTGGCCGTAGTCTACAAAGAATATTCCTTCTAAAGACAAAAGAATGTTAGTTACATGTATGTTCATTTGTGTTGCTAGCAAAGTTGTGACCCATTAGCGTTTTAGCAACAGAGGGAAGATATTGCCTACAATGGGGTTGTTTGCTCTTCCACCTCACAATGACTATTATAGCAATTTGCATTATTACCGAATACAAATGTTGGCAAGCTGGCTTCAACTCATCCATTTGCATCTATTTTTGTATTTCAATAGAACCTATATAGGTTTGTATATAGGTACATGTCCGTGTACACACGAATCTGCAATAGTGTACGGTTGATTTGGCTGCAATTCCTCTACTGTACTCACACATGGTTATACTGATTTTGCACCTTTGAGTCCATGCCATAATAGTAACTTTAGAAGCTCGAAACAATTGCTTTTATAAAAGCAATGATGAAATAGACACTGTTTCTTCTTAACCATTTCAAATATTCGTCCATGCATTTTAACAATATACACGCTTTACTGAGTATTCCGGTTGGAGTATGAGTGTTTGTTTGGATTTACGTTATCACAGCTGTACACCTGATTATTATGCAGATATTAGCAGCTCTTGGGGTAGAAATGTTGATTACGATGATGGTGTACAATATGATAGGTTGAAGCAGCGTTTATATGGTACATAACACATGGTCTCATTATTTTCTAACCATTCAACAATGAAATTATTGTTTTATTGTTGCATGATAGGAAGATAATTTTAACATGACAATAAGAATGAACAGAAACACTGCTGACTGAAACCATCTCTTTCAGAGTACAGATGAGATATCATAGATCGAGAACTGCACACGCATATTACCCAAGGAGCTACAAACTTAAAATGTTTTGGGTGGGCAAGAAAATGTTTCGGGGAAATGACTAGGGACAACTCACATATTGACTCTAGACTCTAGACATGTTCAGGGATCACTTCTGAAGTTTATTTATTTACAATTCATTACAAACCTACAAACCATATTCCAATGATCTTTTATAAACGCAGACAAAAATCAGCACAGACCAAAAACAAAAGAAGAAAAGACATAATAAAGCAAGACAAAGACATTCGAATTTGGTCAAAGCTATGAGACCGACGCACAAACGCACGCATACACGTACACGCCCTCTCACCTGACACAATGAGCGACACGGCAGACAGTAGGTTGAGCAGCGCCGTCCACGACACGGGCGCCGCCGCCGCCGCCATCCTCGGGCAGGGGACAGGACGGGCCTTGGGAGTGAGGTGGCAGGTACGTCAATGTGCAGACTAGACGTTGACGTAATCCTAGTTGTACTGTATTTTTTTGTAAGCAGCTTTTGTTTATGTTGAGGGCATTGGGTAACAAGCTGTTCTTTCAGGATTTAGCTGGCAAATCCTATAGGTTTTCTGTCATGAGACTATCAGAAACAGTCATTTCAGTGGACGTACAGTTCAATCCTATTCATATTAACAATGAATCGCAGGCAATCCGTGTTATACGTACATCAAGCGAATAATGAGGTACATGTACCTCTGAATTGTCAAAACTAAATCACATATGTGAATGTTAATATCCCAATAAATCATAGGTTACTCATCTAAGCTAAACGAAAGTGCAACTTCCATGCATCACTCGGCAATGGTCAGATATGCATATATGTGGATAGAGTATCCGAGTAGCACGTATTAGTACACCTCAAGAAGGCGCGTTTTATAGCGGCAACGATGAATGTCGTGGTATGTGAGCGAACCTCCGCCCCACACACGCCACGAGACAGTAGACTAGGGCAGCCAGGTCTCGGTTCTGTCCATTGTCTGTAATATTTCATGCCTCTGTGGTAGGGCATTGTGTATATGTTTCACACACATGTACTGAATGATAATATAGGGTGTGTGGGGCAATCAGGTCTGTCACAGAGTTTGAATACTTGATATGGATGAATATTTGTTACAAAATGTTGATTAAGTTCTAAAAAAACATCATTCACTTACAGTTATAAGTAACAAACATACCCCACCACACTGTTCCAAACATTTCTCATGTTATCAAATATGCCCAGCTACCTCAGTGTATGCTTGTACATGTGTAAGAGGTAGGCTTGCAAGTTCTATACAGAAGAAAATGCGAGTATATGTGTTCAGTGTTTTTTTATTATATATGTGAATCACCATATCACTTACCCGTTGTAGTAGCATACATTTGGAGGTTGATAACGTATCTGATTCATTTATCAACAGGGAATGTAGAACTGGGCACCACCGTTCCCTGGAGTAAGACCTCGTAGGCCAGAAACTCAAGCAGCAGCAGCAGCAGCAGCAGCAGCAGCAGCGGCGGCGGCGGCGGCGGCGGCAGCAGCAGCAGCAGAAACAGAAGCAGAAGCAGCAGAAACAGCACAAGCAGCCAAACAATGGACTTTTATCTCGAACCCATCATTAATTATGTTATTTGAAATTTGTGTGCTAGAAAAAAAGAGGCCACTCAATGTATGATTTCTTACAGCCATTGTACAAATTGAAAACGGTGCATCATAAATAACATTTATTGGCCTGGAAGTATGTGTGCCTGCCCACATGTCCTTGATAGCACAGTCACTTATCAGATGTACTGTCGTATTTGACAAAAATCAAAGTCTAATACAAACCACTACAGCCAGGCTTATACAACAAAGCAATGTCAATACCGACATGGCCGACGAGGTCTCAAATAATTCTTTGTAAAGTGTTGGCAATTGTGGATACAGATATAGATTAACTTAAAGAAGGCGCAAAGCCGGGTAGGAACGTGCGCTGTTTGCACGGACATAGTTCCAATCGTGATAGATTTAGAATAACGATACAGCCAAGATATTTGCAGTCATCATTTGGTTTCATAAGTTTCACCTACATGATGGCTCAGCAAAATACTCCAGTGAACAGGTAAGTTTGTAATTATTAGCATATTTTCTCCATACGATATATGTATCAATATATGTAATAGTGCCATTTCTACGACTTGTAAAACAGGTTGTGTGCTGTATGATCGTTCGAGACAACAGTGTTTGAGCTTTACCACACTGACGGATGCAACATACCAGCAAGTACCAGTTAACATATTCATAAACACGTTTAAATAGCCAGTGATATAGGCGGATAGGAACAAAAGAGAGATACATACAAAGCTGAATGCCGTTAGGATGAACGTACTGAAAAGCCCGACGGGACTGTCGGAGAGAATGCCAATATGTAAGCAATAGCTTGTTGAGACATAAGCCCTTACTTTGACCCTCAGGTTCGCCCTGGAGCTGACGGACGCGGCGTTCACGGGCAGCCTGGCGGCCGTGCAGGCCGTGCTGTGCGCGCTCCACCGCACCGACGACCTCGTGTACGTGCTCGATACCGAGCTCACCACGCCGCTACACGAGCTGCTCAGGAGGATCGTGGAGCACTTCTGCATCAGCGACCCTAAACGGTACGAGGGCGCCGCCGGGTTGTGGGTGTGTAGAGTGCATGTACAGTAGAACCTCTCGGTTAGGACCAACTTTGGGACCAGTGTCATGTGGTCCCATTAGAGAGGTGGTCTTTATTTAGAGATTCATTTTGGTAGCGTTATGAAGGTATTGGACAGTGAAAAGTGGTCTTATAAGTTATTATAGAGATAATCTCTATATGGAGGTGGTCTTAATTTGAGGTTCTACTGTATAACCCTGGTGGCTGTAGACTGCTTTTACTATGCAAATAACGTCAGAATAACAAATATTTTTAAATTCACACTTGTCCCTGTCATTGAATACCTTTAGAGTAAGACAAATAATGAGCCTATCACGTATATGATTGCAACACACCTGATAAAGTAGCCTATTGACCTGTCTTATCAGACGACATCAATGGGAGCAGCGGAGCCGTATAATATAAGCTGCAGAATCTCATTTGCCCCATTGGCATCAGTTATGTGGACATGTACAAATAGTTCGTATAAACTAATGTCATAACGCAACCAATGTCAGCTGACCACTGTCCATTACCAGCTACACGTACGACCTGGTGGACCGCCTCAAGAAGTACTTCAAGATCGCCAAGCTGCTGCGCGACCACGTGACCACGGAGCACGAGCGCCGGTGCCCCGTGCCGCTCGCGCACATCATACTCAAGTCAGTACTTGTGCTTAAAACGTGTTACTATACTTTGGTTACATTAATTTGTGGCATGCCAAACAGGAATACACGTGGCTATTTGAATGAATGGTTAATTTATCGAGCGCAATTTGAAATGTATATGACAATTGTGAAAGAAACGCTGTTTGTCACTCATTTACCACTTATATACACGGTTTTCTTTTCGTCGGGTGTAAGCTCTGACTCAAAGCAATCAGGCTAAATGTAAATCATGGGGCTGCGTGTGTTGCAGGGATCGCTCGGCGTGGACGCTCACCGACAAGGTGGCAACCAACCTGCTGCAGTCCATCGCCACCACCGCCAACCTCAACTACCTGCTATACACGTGCGTACTGCCACCACGTATACGCACGCACGCACACATACAGCACGCACAGCACAATCGTACGCCACGAGCCACACTTACAGGCAGTTGTTTCCGCCTTAATTTTTTGTTGTTAAACCAAAGCTTTGACATAAACTCCACACACACTCCACACGGGCGCATATCATTTGCACCCGGGGCTTGGGAAGGATTGCGGCGTTTATTATGGTGGCTCTGTTACTTATTGTTTGAATAATAAGTTGATTAAATACCAATGAGTGATCAATTTCAATTGTCACACATCCAAGCTAATGAAGCTATAGTATAGCCATAAGCCATCCATACAACTCACTTGGGCCCTCGCTCCCATTTTCCCACGAAAACACTTCATTTTCATAGAGTTTTTGGCATGTCCGCTACCGGTCGCACGTATATATGTCCAAAATGTAACCCATAAGACCCCTTCAGTGCACCCATACCTGCCAGTGGTTGGCAAGTATGCCCTAATAGATCTACCACACGAAATCCAGTGGAAGCTATTGGGTAGATCTCGTCTGGGATTTATTGCTAATACAAACGAATAAACACACATATATATGCACATTTAGTTTAACCTACGGAACTAACGATTGTCTTCCAAATATTTCATAGGCAAAATAAATATGCTATAATTATAGTATAAAACTATCGAAAAGAGATAAAAAATCTAGTAGGACTATTCCAATTTACTAGTCTATATTACAACATCAAGAAGTAATACAGGACATCTCACAGAACACGAGCGAGTGACTTCTATCAATGACGGCCCGCCGTGCCGTGTTGCAGGCGTGATGACCTGGTGGAGTTGCTGTGTTACGAGCTGGCGAGCCGCGCCGTCACACCCGCCACCGTGAACGCGCAGGACAGAGACGGCAACACCGCGCTGCACCTGGCCGTCAGGCACCGCCAGTGGAAGCTCGTCAGGTGAGACAGGCCAGGCAGTGGCCAGGTGGTGGGCGGACAGTGGAAGCTCGTGCCGTGAGAGCAGACAGCCGACAACAGTGGGTAGGTTCATTGGGAGTTTGTTAGATGAGAATGGACAGTGAAAACTCGTCTGGTGAAGAGAGAGGTTACGTAGCGATAATGGGAGGTCGTGATGTGTGGTGGGCTGTTGAAGATTGAAGGAGACAGAGACAGACGAAATGGATAGATTGGTGACATGGAGAAACAGACAATAGTCACGTGGACGGTGTCGCTGTAAAATTGCATCTGGGTCACACCATCGTCGGTTTGCGGCCATGTCATCTATACACGATGCACATGTGTGGCTAACATGGTTTCAGTATTCCAAAAAGGTATAAATATCGTTTCAAGATAAACTAAATAAAACCAGCTCTTTATATATGAGGATAGTGATACTATTTATACACCTATAGTTACAAAGCCTATAAGAATTTACATAATCATATTGCAATGCCTAAGTACAAAACCCAAATCCACGGCCCTCTCAGGTTCCTGGTGTCGCTTGGTGCGGACCGTGACCTCCTCGACGAGTACGGCTTCAGCATCGTGAACCAGCTGTCGTTCCCCCGCCGCCCCCACC
Source organism: Streblospio benedicti (assembly GCA_019095985.1). Lineage (NCBI taxonomy): Eukaryota > Metazoa > Annelida > Polychaeta > Spionida > Spionidae > Streblospio > Streblospio benedicti. Next base: position 13,860,683 of record CM032664.1, on the reverse strand, counting down.
CCGTCGGCTACGAGATGCTGGAGCTGCTGGTCACTCCGGCCACGCGCGACCGCCCCGGCCTCATCGGGAACACCCTGCTGCACAGGACCACGTTCGTGGCCAGCTACGACCAGGTACGGCGTGATTGAGTCATTCATTAAGTGTCACTATCATATTAGGGTTACGAAGATTGCATGGTATCAGTGGCAGATTAAGGGTGTTTTAGATACATAGCACTGGAACCATTTTACACATCTTTCTGGTAGTGGCGGATATAGCTTGTTCACAATTTTTCTTACTGTGTTAAATTGGCATAGCATGACTGGCCCGTAACATAGGCCTACGTGACTGTCGATATTTTGTAAACAAAATAAAGAAATTAGATACATAATGTCTCGTCATTGGCAACAGTCAAATGTTGTTTAAAAAAAATAATTTTGTCTGTATAGTGTCCACTTGCATTTCACATACATTTCCCTTTACTCCAGATCCGGTTGCTCTTGGACCGCGGGGCAAACATCAACCTGATGAATGACAAGAAACTTATTGCCCTTGACCTGGCGATCAAGGACCCCGAGGACGGGCAGCTCAGGGCCAAGATCTTCCCCTTGGACATCATCCAGAGACTCATTCCTGAGAATAACGTCACAATATTCGATATCATCGGCAAGATCCTGGATTCAAATAGAAGGCGCGAGTTTCGTGCGGTGCTGGAGAGTCTCTTAAAGAAGATAGACCCCAACAAGCAGATAACTATGACATATAACCTGCACGATTCTAGTGACGGAGTGCACGTGCTTGCGGAGGTGCTTGTGCATGACACGTGTGCACGGAAGTTCCCGCCGGCCGACAGGAGGAACATTTCCAAAATGTCGCGGTCGTTCGGGTTACATGCTGCGAAGCTGTTTTCTGAGGTCATTATGAAATGTTGTTGCAATTTTAGAGCTTTCCCTTGTCCTGAGTTTAGGTTATTTTCAAGTGTGTCCACAAGGGAAGAACAGAAATATTTTGAGCACATTGACAGGATGTGGAGAGAATTTAGATCGGAGTCTGTGTCATTGAAGAGAATGAGTTTTATGTGTGTTTTGTCTAGTGTTTGGAGGAATAAGCAGAATGCCACGCTGTTACCACTTCCACCTGTTATAATGAAAACTTTGGTGAACTATGATAGAGACCTCTTGAATATACTTTGCAGCTAGCAAAGGTGTCGAGCCCAAACAAACATTAATGGTGGACGAGTTGCAGAGAACAGGAAGCACTGAACGGGAAACATTGTTCAGCAAGAATTGAGAGAACTTCTGAATGTACATTGTATATCTTGAATTGATTTATAAACCAAAGTAAGACAGTGAGTTAATTCAACTCCATGTTTTCGAACTATATGAGTCAGTATGACATATTGTTCGTTATTTTATAATAAAACTTAACAAGTAGGGACATTATAGTGAGCATACGAAACAGTGTTCCCATTTGATTAAGAACGCCGGAAGGTGTAAGCCTACATTCTTTGTAACAATATATAGATTACACCCAACAGTTGGAAAACATAACCCTAGTTCTACTTTTTATGTTTGAGATGTCTCCTTGGCAACATTTATATACTGTTTGTGACTAAGTACATTAATTACACAAAGATAAAGAAAGTAGTTTTATTTATCAAATATCATTTTAAACAATCTTAAAGGCAAGTTCAATTGAAATAACAAATGATTAAGAAGAAAGTTGAGATAGCAATAAAAATGTATCAATTTACAAATTGTTAAAGCTAGCTATTGCTATGATTTTTCCACTTCTACTTAAAGGCCCGGTTTATAGGGATCACATTGCATGCAGTATAACCATCACAGCACAGCAGCTCCATACTGTCCACATAAAGTCATTGCACTCCATGTCATGTTCTTCAATGTCAAAACTTCCTTTCCCATCAGAAAAATCTCATTCTAAAAATCAATAAATGGCATTGCCAGTTCATCATAAGATTGTAGCACATCCATAGTGGATCTTTAAAACTGATAAGAAGGAGTGGAATGTCCAAATCTGGAATGATCTTGTGGATATGTGTCACCTGTTGAGTGATCAGAAGTTCTTTGGTGTTGAGCTCCTTGACCGCCGTAAGCTGTGGCTGATGTTGATGAGCCATGACGAGTGAGACTTTGGGATATAAGAAATATATGGATATATCAGCATAAAATTAATATACTTATATCGACATTTTTATGAATTGTAAAATTAGTACACAAAATATAAATGTGCATAGCAAATACTGATTGGATGATAAAGGAGTTATATGCTTGTAAATGAAGCCTAAAAATATCATCCCCCTCACACACACACACCACCATGCCAGAAGTAGTACTATAATTAGATGACTAATTCCTCTTTGATGGAATTTAAGTTGGTCTCTATGATCTTGATTAATACATACTTTGTCTTTGTGAGAAATCCAAGAGCAAAATGTGGATTTTTTTCTCCTTTAATTAATTAAGTGATGATAACATCAAAAATTCATGTTTACCTGTGTAGTTTGTCCTTTAGTTTTGATTGCTCCCATAAGGTTTCCACTGTAAATGTATGTATACTCTAATATTAGGTGCGGTTCAACTTGTTCAACCCAACGTTGATGGAATTAATTAAAAAATCAGAATTCTCTGAAATTGTGACTATGCATTATAAAATGCACCAATTTCTGTCAAAGTTAAATCATCCTTACCATGAATTACTGTAAAAGCAACTTCTTCTTCTCCTAAATCATTACCGATCTTCACTGTGTACAATCCTTCTGATGATTTTGTCATATTCTTGATAGTATATGTTGATGAGTTGTCTTTAGTATCAATTGAATATGAACCAATACCACGCCAAAAAAATTTCCCGTGATTGTTCTTTACCTTACAAAACCATTTAACCTAAAGAATGAATGTTAAAACAAAAGATATCACAGATATGCATATAGTAGTAAATTAATACACCTATATAGATATTTGTTGCATATATTTAAGAAATTGAAATACGTATTCTGATGAGCTTAAAATTATCACCTCTATTGG
>CM032664.1:13813330-13857557 GCA_019095985.1 Streblospio benedicti | reverse complement strand
TGAGTGACGTAATCAGCATGGCCAGGTTGGAGAGACACGTGATGCCCAGAAATAAAGTCAGTGTGAACCGCCGCCCCAGGCTGCAACATCAATACACGGGCATTTATTTGAGACACAATGAATGGACCCCCAATGAAATGAACTCAAATAGAATTGATCTGATGCACGTAAAAATGTATTTGTAGTTGTCAGACATTTTTTGCCACGTAAAATAAATGTACATGCATTAAAATTGAATCAAATCACAGGTGTAAGTTTTGAAATGTCTATCTGTGTCATGTTGTGCACATGGGTGGTGTGTTAAACTCACGTGTTGTTGAAGATTATGACAGCCAGCATGCCACCCATGTCAAACAACCCGGCCAGGAACTGGTTGAGGTAGCGGTTACCCGAGAAGTTGCTCAGGTTGAAAGAGAGCTCGTAGTAAATGACGAACACCACAGCCCTGTAAAGTAAAGTAACAATACAGTGCTACGTTTAGTAAAACAAACCCTTTATGAAACAATAAAAATCTAGCAACATCAGCCTCACCACACTGCAAGGAGCACCACCAGCCTACGCCTGTAGACGGCACGACGCATCAGATCCAGGTAGGTGAAGCGCCGCTCGCGTGTCTCTTCCTGCTGCTCCCCATGACGCACCGCTTCAAGGGCGCCTGCTGTTGGTGCCACGACCCCCGGCGTGTCCGCTGCGATGCTTGAAAGTACCGCCGCAGCCGCCGTGAAGCGCCCATGCTGCACCAGCCAGCGCGCAGACTCGGGCACGAAGCTGGTGGGAGCAGTGGAAGATATACACATGACTTTATTCTATCATGTGTTTAAGTATTTGAGTGATAAATTAAAAAGCTATGTTGTATAAGTATTTAAAACGTGATTATCACAACAATAAACGTGTTTTAATTTCAGTTCTTACAAGATTGATCAATAATTTATATTTTTTTTTTCAGAAAATATTTCTAGGTTGTCACCAATTTAAATTTAATTAGGCCAACGTCAGCCCATATGTTAGAAAAGTAATACATAATTTCAAATTAACGCAAACTAATGACAATCAAATGCTTGCTCACGGCCACGTGATGAAGTAGGCGAGTCCGATGAGTGCCACGGCCATAGACAGGTGGCGCCACGCGCGCACCAAGAACGCCTGCAGCAGCGGGGGCATTATGACATGAAACTATATTAGTTTTAAAAATATGACTGATTGAATATTTTAAAATATCAAAATTATGAATGTATGCTTAGGGGGTTGTGTTCATGGTGTTCATGAATTTGTTGTTGTTCTGATGTAGGTGGCGGGGAGAGTCACCACATACTGACACTCGGTAAACTAGTACTGTAACACCAAAAATACTACATTGTCGCCTTTGTTATCAACACTGGATAAAGACACACATAATGTATAATCACTGTCCGCAGCAGCGCAGTACCCACCAGTAGAGCCAGCGTCATGCCGCCCACGCCCCAGAAACCGATGGTGCCGCGTGCGCCAGCGGCGGCCCACCAGCTCCACCGTGAACACGCTGTTCACCACCATCGTGCCGCCGAAGCCCGCGCCCACTACTGCGCGGAACGCCGCGTATAGCTGCAAGGCCGCGAGGCTACGGTCAGAGGTCTTATACCATAGGCAGATCCAGAGGGGTGGGGGCGTGCCCCCCCTTTCCAACCAAAATACTTCATTTTCATAGGGTTTTTCATGAATACCCAAAGTGCGCCCCCCCCCCTTTCCTTAAGTGCGTCCCCCCCCTTTCCAAAAAGCTGGATCTGCCTATATATACAGGTTTATGCATGTAGATCTACTGCACTGGTTTGTTGAGGTATACTGTGATAGGTCATCAATGTGTTGGTGACGTAATATATAGACCGGAGAACGGATGTTTACATCAGAATATATCAGTTTGTAATTTAAGGCATCACCCCCACATTGCTGCATCATCATTTTAACAGATAAACATTTATTTGTCCATGTATTTATAGCAAAAAAATATCCATTTGGTTTCTAGAAAAAATTGAATACACATCAAAAGTAGTCTTATGAAGCAAAATGTGTTATATATATAACTTGAATAGAGCTGTAGCAGTAAAGTGTAAGTGTAAAGTTATGAAAAATAATTATGGATCGCGTCTGTTGGACCACGTGACCACTTACGTGCACTGTCAAGGATTTCTAGTTTCATTTGGTAAGCTTTATTTAAAAAAAATCACTTTAATATCAATGTATTGCACATGGGCCACAGCATCATGGTGTAGATGGATGTACAGTATGTATGTGGCCGTACACTACCTGCCAGCTGTTGGCGAAGGCTGCAGCGAGCCCCCCTACACACAGCAGCCCGTGCGCCGCGTAGTACGCGGGCTTGCGGCCGACCGAGTCGCTGAGCTGGCCGAACACGAACGCACCCAGGATGACGCCGCCCATCTGGATGGACGTGACGAGCCCGGGGATGTAGGCGCGGCCGCACACCAGCTGCCACTGCACGGGAGGGAGATGGTGAGCATGGTGACGGCAGTGGGCGTGGAGGGGACGCGGCGGTGTAGGGAGGGTTGTAGTGAGTGTTTTACGGCCATCAGGCGTTAAACCATAGCCTATTGGCCATTTCATTGATTTGACAGGATAAAAAAGAATAGAAAAAGAAAAAAAATGTTCATGAAGACAGCTGGTTTTACTTTTTAACGCCCAAGACAAAAACTTTTCTGGAGCCTCCATCTATATATCAATACGCTAATTTTGGTGCTTTGTCCGGCAAGCTTCTCCTTTATTATTTATTTAACCTGACCAGCAGGACACCATCTGACTGAAAAAGAGCGTTTATGGTACAGAGTATTATTGTAAGTTTTCGTTTTTCACCATGAACACGGCCCTGTTGCCTCTTTATTAGAGATTTTATAACATAAATAGCAAACAGAGACAGCCATATTGGAGTCATTTGACGCCATAAAGAGATAAGGCGGCAGTGTTTGACAGATCCACATACAAAAAAGTCATTACTTCATTGACAATGGTTGTAAACTCGCCATCAAACTCGTACGTCACACACGCAAGGCCCCCGTCGTCTGCAGTACACGATGATACAGTACTGTTGCGTTCAGCACTGCTCGCATTGAGTATTTGCCCACTGCTCTTGTTGACGTACTGAGTGCACCACCAACTGAAAATAAACGTCACATATGCCACTAATTTGTAAACTCTTATGGTTCATACATGTATTGTTACAAAAGGTTGCCATGGGTAGCCACATGGCTACTTGTAATATGTAATGCATGTCAGTGGCCGGCATATGGGAGCGGGGCAGTGCCCCTCCTCTCTCACACGCCCGGCTGAATGTTCAACATTCACCACGGTCCGCAGCGTCTTGGACACCCTTAGTCTCGGGGTGCTCATGATCCGCTCCTCGAGATCCGCGGCCTATGGTGCGTGGGCCCATATGAGCTTACAGGGCCAACTTATAGACTGAAATAAATAAGAAATATCTTAGGTACACACATCTAATATCGAAGATATGAGCTCTTGTCTTCGACATTCGATACGTGTACCTCAGATATTTCTTATTTATTTTAGTCTATAAGTTGCCCCTGCGTATGGGCTTAGTTCTTGAAGATCCTGGGCATGGCAGTAATTCTTTGCTCATGATACACATGTAGCAAGAGTTACCCATGCAAAACATGTTATTTAAACATCTTCGACTCTCTAATTAATACGATGCCCATATTCTGTATCTGTTAAAAATCGCAGTTTTTAAAAGGCACATGATGATGACATTACCGCATCAGATAATGGTTTCTACACATTTTACAATTATATTATCTTTCTCTCTTCTATGGCAAGCAAGCTCCTACCCACTATATTGACATAGCTGAAGATACATCTTCCATTTGACTATATCAAGTGGCCCAGACGGGACTCGAGCTCACGACCCCAAGGTTGTGAGACCAGAATGATACCATCATCCCAAGGAGCGGACTGCTATTCTTTTTTAAAACTCACTTTAACATTGATTTATTGCACATGAGCCACAGCATCATGGTGTAGAGGGATGCATAGTATAGCAGCCCGCTGCTTGGGGTGATATCATTCTGGTCTCACAACCTTGGGGTCGTGAGTTTGAGTCCCGTCTGGGCCACTTGATATAGTCAAATGGAAGATGTATCTTCAGCTATGCCAACATAGTGGGTAGGAGCTTGCTTGGGAAAAACACATTAGAACACATATTTTACGTTGCCATGGAGACGGACCTATAGATCTGGACGCTATAGAATGCGGCAAGAGCAACATAGTAGGTTCCCATAAGCTAGAGCATATGCCGGCCATTTTTGTGGTACTGCCTTGGAAGGGTCTTTCAGATACACTGCAGTAGATATATATGCTGGGGGCGTGTACGGACGTGCGACATAGGTAGATCCGGGGGGGGGGGGGCGCAGTGGGTGCGGTTCCCCCTTTCCCCAAAAATAATACTTAATTTTTGTATGGTTTTTGGCATGTCCGCCATCGATCGTGCGTACAAACCCATGAAATTTTTAAGTGCGCCCCCTTTTTCCCCAAAAAAAACTGGATTTGCCATTGGTGCGAGTGGGTATGCGTGTATGTAAAGGCGTATACACGGGCTGAATTATAGCCCGGTCAGTTGTACAAGCATGGTGCTAGCAAGTAAGTATACTAATGGGTTATTATATGCATGAGTGGGGTAGAGATATCAGACAATATCTCACTTCATGTGGGTTGTTAACTGGACTCGTACGCTGCTCTCACTCGGCCTATTAACACCCCCCCCCCATCCATGCAGTGAGATATTGTCTGATATCTCTACCCCACTTATATAATAACCTATCAAGGTGCACGTGGCTGTACGCACGCGGGCGTGGCGGCGGTGAACACGGGCAGCAGCACGGCCCACGCGCCGAACACGTCTGCGGCCGAGATGAGCACGAACACGAGGCGCTGCCAGCGGCCGAACCCTTCCCCTAGGGCGTCCAGCACGTCTTCAAACAGGCGCGGCGGCGGCGAGGCCACCAGGCCGGAGGAGGCTGCCGTGGAATATGGTATGTAATTTACGTGATAATAGAGCGGGGTTTGGGGGGTGGGGTGGGGGGTGTTAAGGGTTCTTCTTTTGCTTGATCGTCGGCGGTGTGACCAGGATTACAGAGGACACCTGGAAGAGCTCAGATAATAGATACTTCGCCGTACTTTTGATGATATCGGTGGTTCACAAAATCTTGTCAGCTCCTCGCCCAGCAAGTCTCCATATAGGTGCGGGGACCAGTGCACGATAGGTGCCATACATATTTGCTTCAAAAAGGGATCCACTAACGAAAAAGTATGTCTATGTAATGGATTCCAAGTTTACAATTAAATTGTTTGCACGTTCTGATATAAACACGGGAAGTGTCTGACCTTCTTTACCTTTGTCGTCCGGAGCATCGGCTATGCGGTTGTGTGTTAGTCCAGACATTGTGACTATCCTCCACTAAGACTTTTCAATTTTTGTGGGTTAACGTATTTTCGCATATTGAAAAAGTCATATGCATATCAATGTAGATACTTTGCCTATCAAGCATTCGGTGAAGCCGAAGCACCTATGTACTAAGGCACAAAGCGTAACATGACCAGTCATTTACATAGGCAGCAGTGCACAGCGTGGGACTGGAGAAACCCGGGCACTCCCGCAAACAAGACTACTCCGTCGCATTGTGGATCCCGCAAGATAGCCCACATACATGTTTTGATGAGGTCATTGAGGAGACGTGTTACCAATTGCAAGCTTTAGAGATTAATTTGTGGTCTGAAATTCACGTTATGGCCTTTTCCTATCATGTATTTTCGCTGGCATCAAACTGTCTGATAATTTGTTCCAATGGGTTTTCAATGGGATAATTTCCTGATCATGCTTTAGAGAGCAGGCGACAAAAGGCACAGCGCATTCATGCCAGTCCATCCGTGAATGTATATATCGTATACATGTAAGCATGTGTCGGTTTTCATACCATTACTATGTCAATTTTGCAGCATTGTGTTTGTCAATAATATATGGATATGAATTATGAGGAAAATATTGCATTGAAACACATATTTCCTTAGACATGTAAGTGTTAACATCTAAATAAATTTATTCTTCGCCCATATTGAGAATTTTATAGGTATTAATGCGGGCCAGAATCCACACTGACCATACACACTGAACACTGATCTGTAGCTGTCACGTGATGACGAAAAACACCTTCAAGGACAGCTGTCTGGCGACATCATGTATTGTTAGAGTTTTTGTGCGACCAATAACTCATTTACATGTATGCCATGATGTGACATAGCTCGCTGTAGATGATTTATAACATAGATACTCAGCTGTTCGTAGTGATGGATGCTGAAAAGTTGTTTATCTGGTTATGTCCACTGTACAGGTGAGGATATTTGATGATTGGTGGTGATATGGGATATTTGTAATGGGTATTAAAAGCGTTGGACTTAATCTAACCATGTAAAAAGAATAGATAAGATTAGAATATTTGAGAATCTCTTTTTAACCGTGTAAAATACTCTTTGGTTTAAGAGGGAAGCTCACCACATTTTGGTCTTTTCTATTTAAATATTTTTGAAAGACATATATACAGTGTACACATTTCTAATGTACACAAACCAAGAATAGCGTACATAATCTGCAATTATAGCGTTATATTTTTAACATCTGTTTTTGTTTGATAAATTACACCCGCATACTTGTAGTGTACTTTCCATATCATACCAGCACCCGTGAAATCAGTAATTTCGTAAACTAGTGTGACTTTCTATAATACATAAAATACGCGTTCTCGACTGTCATTGTTCACATGGCTGTATGTTCAGCAAGTGGTTTCATTTGCACACAACGCAAACTTCACATTTATGATGAAACATTCAGCTGACAGATGGAACTTGCGCAACTTGCAAGGGTCGGGGATGACGCTTAGCATCGGTACCGAGACGTTCACCCCGCATATATTGGAGCTGGTAATAGGTTAAAATCTCACGAGGAAAGATTATTCTACATTTTATAAAAAAAACGCATACGATGAGACGATGTATCAGGCAAGAATAAAAATTGTACCATGAGTGATCCTGAACTAGACTGCCTGAGCCATGCACCATAGTTCATAATATAGAAAATAGATCCATTTGTCGGTAAAATCGCAGTACTATTTTCGTCGCTATGTGGCTACCAACTTGCAGTCTTGATCAACCAGACCATCTGGTGGCGCACCTGGAGGATGTGGTAGACACGATCTCAATGCTTGACTAAAATATTTGTAAAGACACGTGGTTTTGGTTTGTTTGTTTAGAAATAACCACAATTAATAGATGTGCGAAATGGTATATAGTTTGGTATAAACAGCAACATGATGGCACCCTCATATTTTGCAATATAACTGACCATGGTTAATGTTCTTGTTTCCAATCATAAACAAAATCAGCCTCTTCTTCATATCGCTACTGAGCCAGAGCTTGATAAGTTGGCCATACATGAACCGCCTGAGGTACAGGTAAAGAGACAGTCTTTGAGGCAAATTGTTCTACCCAGCAATGAACGTTGGGAACAATTGGTCAAATGTGCTGAACTTCGAGGGATGCCAAATTACGTGAAGTTGCTACCAAGCGTAATATTAAACACCAAAGTCCTCGCCATTGTGTTCACAGAATTGGTGGCAGTTGAGCCGTGTAGTACTATAGATTATTATGATGACGGCACACATGCAGTCAATGGACATAGAAGTTAAAGAGTGCACACAGTAGAATCTGAATTTGGTGACTTCTTACCCATTTTCCCCGTTGAAAAGGGGAACTTATTAGTATTTCAAGAGCATTTAGCAATATATGACCTAGCTATAGAGAACCAGCGCTTAAAAAGGGTTTAATTTAGAAGTCTTAATGAACAAATCATCTAATATTCACGCATCAATAGCAAAGACTGCAGTACATGTATAAAGGCTCAAAGGGATACAAAATCATTGCCCATTCTCCCATCGTCACTTGAAATTAATGTCAAAATTCCAGATCATTTGAAAACATTTCTATTTGCAATAGTTACTGGTAATGTGTCACCAAAAGTTGAAAAAATTGCAAGTGCCGATGACAATTTTACCTTACCTAAAAATATTCCCCGTTATTATTTACAGCACTGGCATGGGACAATAGATATCGTCTAGAGGAAACGTTCACGTGTGTGTGTGTGTGTGGGGGGGGGGGGGTGCTTCATAAAGAGTTAACTGAATCACTGTACACGCCAGTGTTTGGTTCTGAACCTTACAAGCCCCTTTTACCCGTCATCCAGAAGACTAAGAACAGAAGCCTGATGATCGAAGATACCCATTTGCCAATTTACACAGCAAGTGAACGAGGCGACTGTACAACACTTGATGTTGACCGAGAATCTTTTATTGCTGAAGCACATAAGATGCATGCATGGATCATCACCAGCGGATTAGATACAAGAAACCAAAAAGTTATGGCATGGATTGGCCTTAACATCATTTTGAGACAATACCTTTGAGTAGCTCAGGATAATATTAGGCACCTACAACCATTAATGCGCCGGCAACAGATCTGTCTACAGTAAATGGACTACTAAATAAATTCATGTAAATGAAAAATCCTGAAGTTACCGAAGATTGTAGTTGTATTTGATCAGGCTTTATACGCAAAGTCTTCTGTTTCCTGAGTGAGTAAATGGTCTTGTTCTAATCTTTAGAAGACCACAAAACTCACTGCTGCCCCCTCCCCAATATTGACGATAAAATGCTTTTTATAAAGTTGTTTACATTCTGGTTTAGTTTGGTTCGTGATGAGAGTGACTCGCGTTATCCTTTTTGCTTGAACACAGCGACAGGCGCCCGCCGCCGCCGCCGCCGGTGCTTCGTCATCTTTATGGTCATTTCACTGTGCCTGTGGGCTGAGGCATTTGGGGTGTTTGGACAACGGATCGATGCGGCCCACTTTGGTTACTTAGCGGCAATGTTTCTTCTCAGCTTTTTGTGTGTGATTGCGTTTGGGTAACGCGTTTATTCCAAGATGAAAATTGTATTAGAAGGTGCGGATTTATATCATATAACTGTATTACATATAACATAGCCATGTATACAGGTGGCACCACCTTTCCCGCCAACATGTATTTTTTTTGCATGTTTGTAAGCTTTCACGCATGCAAAACCGATGAAATCTACTGGTTGCCGTCGTCCTTTTTATGAAGCTGCAGAAGCAAAGCCTTCAAGATTATGAGAGTTGAATTTGACGGAATGCATTAAACATGCACACATATCTACACTAAAACTCATCGCCCAACAGTCGTTACTCGAATTATTATTTTTTATTTAGAACATGGGGTATTTAGATAGTGGACTAGTCTGAACCCTAACAACGCAAAAAGCATCAGGCTATAAAACAATAATTTCCAAGGCTGAGCTGTATACTGAGTAACAGGCCATTCTCTGCCCCAGTTCACCAAACCCGCTATGGATTTTGAAATGACAAAGTGGCCGTAACAGTTTCTGGTGAGAAGTGATAGCAGCAGCTGTCACGTGACCAGATGGATCCACGTGCTACACACTAAAGCTTATTATCTCCCACTGCAGAGGTTCGGAAGCCTCATTAAAAGGCGTACCCCGTGTGGTGGAGAGCCAAACCTGTCCACGTAAAATACTCAACCGGCTTTTAAAACAATAGCTAGTATGATCCCTCCACACCCGAGGCCTGCCTTCGAAGGCTCATGTACAAACACCCAATGTGTGACAGGAACACACCATACCCTTCTGTACTTTGATGAAGCAATACAATCCACAGTAGCTGATGTATGAGGCGCCTCTTAACAATAATTGTGGGCCATTGATAAGACAAGGGGAGAGATTCTACTTGATATCACGTGGTTGAGTGTCACTTAATTATATATGTGTGCACCTAGTACCTCAAATGTGTGTCTAAATGTGCTATCTTAAGTGGATAAGTGCTTCGAACTGTTGCTCATGTAGGCCCTAATATGTTGGTTTTGATATAAATTATGTTATGATGAGTGAATTGCAATAAATGTTAAAGATATCATTTCTCTGTTCAACACTTGCTCACACAAGTAGCAAACGGGATATGAGATACGTAGGCCTACTAGTGTTTTATTTGAATCCGACGATTTAAAAAAATCTTATCGTGAATAGCTTATTTAGAATATATAATATGCTATTTATTGCTGTGTCTCACACATGGCAGGCATGCATGACAGATAATACTTCATTCGCAATTCGCAGGTTGTGATCACCTCACCCGATGCTACAGATTTTGTCCACACGTCGCATAAGCAAATTTTTCGCAGTCGCAAACCTTATCGCAGGTCGCAACTGTATCGCAAATTGCTCATTGTTTTTAAGAACATGGGCCCTGGCTGTCATAACGAATGCAACGATGACCACCAAACGATGCTATAACGGTCATAAATAACGCGGAGACACATTTATAACTGATCATCTGCATCAGAGCAATCCTAGCATCATATCCGATCATCCACATCACAGCAATCCCAACACATGCAAAACACTGCCATAAATCCTCTGTTTTATCCCCTTTCTTTTTGGCTGGTTATTTCATTTCGTTTATAGTTTGAATTGGCTTGTCCTCTCGGATATTTCATAATTCATGTAAATATTGCCATGCGCCATTTAGCTAGCGGCGGATATAAAGAGGGCTGCTGCTGCTGCTTTCTGCTGCTGCTGCTGTTGCTGCTGCTGCTGCTGCTGCTGCTGCTGCTGCTGCTGCTGCTGCTGCTGCTAGTGATGATGCGCTCTCCGAGAATTTTTTATCTAATGTATTCAGTGTACTAAAATTGATGGTCGAGTTTCAAACAGTATTAAGACAATCGGGTAAAACATTATAATATTCAGTTAAAATGGCTCTCCGATAGACAAACATAATTGGCAAAATGCCGAATTGAACACATGTGACAGATAGTAGGCATGCAAGCATTGTATAAAGTTTGAACGTTTTTTTCTTTCCCACAAGCATTATCATAAGTATTGCATAAAATCTTGAAAAGAGACAAATTGGCATAATTTAATTGGCAAAGTGTCCAAAATTTAATGACTTTGATGACAACTCATGCAACGATTTAAAAAGGTATTCACATGTCAATGATTCATAATCTTACCACCACAAAACAACTTCTTATAAATCTTTCAATGAATCGGGTCAAAGATATATACTCTAATATCCTTGGTGGAACCACTGTTGGCGCCTGCAGAGATGATCTATTTTCCCACAATAATTTGTTTAACAGTTGTAACACCTATCGATACACGTGACAATCGTCCCCGCAGACGGGATCCCAAGGTTACATGTTCATGCTTAATTAATACCCAATGAATTGCCGTGCGACTTTGAACATGTTTATGCTTATATTCAACCCTCAAACAGCTGATATATTGTTTATCCTTTTTTATCTATCTATTTTTGTTAATGTATTCAACGCGTCATTTTCAGAACACTTTCACTCTGTAGTGAGCAGATTTTACGTAACAGTACTCTTTATAGCTCCTCCAGACTACCTGCTATTGTTCAATTGCCATACCATGCACATACCCTTTCTTTAGCCACCCCAGCCATGTGCCCCACGTTGACCGACTCATCGTCCAAGAGTGAATGACCTTCACTATTATAACGGCCAGACACGCGATTTGTACATCTGGTGGAAATAGGCGGTGTGCGCTGGTGTGCGTATACCTACCTCATAACTCGTGGGTCATGCCATGCTCGTCAGGGGAAAACATGTACCAGGGTTAGAATGGCATTATTGTCTAGTTCCAATTACATATTACAGTGTACAGAAACCTTTCATAAATGTTTCGGGCTACACATTACACCAGGTCATTGGCAAAAATGTTGAGGATTATTCTGTAGAACATAGCATATTTCACTTATAACTTATTCCATTGTTCCATGTACATGTACCTATATAAACGGGTGTTCATTGTTGATAAGGTATGTGATTTGAAGGTGTGCTACGTTGCCCATTCCAGTTGAGTGGACTCGTTCAATTAAAACATGTCAATTGTCCAGAATTCTAAATAAAAGTGAAACTGAGACGATGTGGCTAGAGTAAGCTTAGCCCATGAGAAAGCTGGTGGAACCGGAGTTCAGCATAAGGTTTCTCATATACATGTAGTAAGGCAGATATTCTATTGGTTCAAAAACTGTCTGTAAATCCCTGTTCAGTTCGTTGTTATAAATTTCTGCAACATATGGCGTACCGTTGTTGAGAGAGTCAACATGAGCTCATCACGTGATGAGTCTGTCCACCGTCACGTGATTAATGTGTTTACTTTAGCCTCAATATAAACACGTGGTCGCTTCTCGTGATGTCACGTTTTGTACAGAATGTATGGAAGCGCAATGGTTAATTGGTTAATTGTTACATTTATCAATTTGTTGAAACGCTAGAAGCATGACATCGAATAATCGGCATGCGGATTGATACATCGAAGTGATGTTGCATTCTTAGGTTTCTGTGTTTCTTTTTTAGTTGCACATTTTTTTCATGACGGCTGAAAGGAATGGTTTTGTGCGTGTTATTCTACGGCTGAGTCATACACGATGGATAAGAGATAACAAGGGATAAGAGCTAACCGATTATCGACTGCAGAGCGCGGAGTCATTTTGTATAGCTCCCAGATATGTTAAGCATACTTTGGATTTGAAAAACAAAACCTAACAAAAAAAGAAAAAAATGACTATGCTATTATACGGACACTGACGGTGCGCGCTAGTTTGGCTGGGTCGATTTTGTGGCTTTCCCTCACTTGGCATATGCCTTAGTTTCTCGGCAAATTAACAGCAAAAATGTGCAAGCCAATGATTTTTTCCAGATATCCCCTACAATCTAATCCATTCCTTATGCACGACCAAGGCTATCGTAGAACCATATCAGCCAACGGGTGGCGACAAACAATGGCATTGTGGGAATTTTTTGACAAACTATAATCAGTATCTAACATTTCCTCCTGCTACCCCGTAGTATTAGAGGGTCTGTTTAATCGAGACTAACAGGTATGCATGCCCACTAAGGTGGTACTTACCCCTACATTAGACCGGCCCGCGGTAGCGTGCATCATGGTAATTTTAGTGTGAAAACGATTAAGTCCGAAAAAATGCATTTCTAGGAACCCCGACGCAGCCGCAGATGATAGCGCAAGGAAGGGGAAAGAACGATTATACCTGGTGCGTCATAAAACTGATGCCGTTTAGTGATATTTGGTGCCGCACCCATGCCGCAAGCCATAAAATGGCGCTGCATCTGTGACTTGGATAGAGAAGTGGGTATATGCTGCCCAAACCTATATACCGCCCAGCACAGGGATTATTGATCAGTATTGATCGAGAGTAAGGTAAGCTTCTTCATGCAAAGCGGCACCAGGCATCATGCTAAACGGCACCATGCGACACCAGGCGTCATGCAAAATGGCCAGGCGTCACCTGGCATCACCAGGTGGCATCCGGCGGCACCGGGTGATGTAAAACAGCACCATGTGCCGTCCCATGCCACCCAAGACGTACTCTTGGTCTAATTGCGTTTTGCTAAGCCGTTGGAAGCCAGGCGCCGTACTCCGCGCCATGACGTTTTCTGGTACAGAAATTTCTTATTTTTTACCATCTTCCCGCGTGGTGAAGCGTAGTGACGCATGGTGACGCATTTTGGTCTAATGTAAGGGTAAGGTATTTGTAACTATATTATGCCACCTGGAGGTTGCATTAGCATTACTATACGTTCCTGCGCTAATATTTCCCGTAAGATAGAATGAAGTCTGTGTCCCAACCAAATACTGTTAAAAATCCCTTTCAGGCTGCACTGTGTGTGAGGTGGGAATTCTCATCCATACTCAGATACTCTACGGTGCATGTAAAAAAATTATCATTGATTTGGGTACAACAGTACAGCATTAAAATACTGTGTGAAGGAGGTCTCTCAGCTGAGGCCTGTTGACATTAAAGGCCCGTTTCCCGGAAAAGCCGCTTAAATCTCATTAAACCTGGACACGTGTATGCTAATGCATCATGTGACAAGCCTGTGTTAATCGTGTGCACACACTGGCCCAATTTGCAGCACCGCATTTCAGCTCAGCAAAAATGTAAATGGTTTGAGTTATAGAGTATTGGTATTCACTTTGCTCCAACTGTCTGTTCGTGTTGGAGAAATCTCTTCAACATGGGTGTGGTAAAGCGGTGTCGGGAGCTAGTAGCACCATGTTGTGAGCATTGTATTACAAATAAACGAAAATGTTAACTGTTATTTACTCAGAAGACCTATGTCACGTGAGCTGTTAGATAGATTATATATCTGCTGTTGATACCACAATGTAGTAACATGCATAGCTTGTAAAACATGTATTATTTTGGTCCACAAAATTTCCATGCTCTATTTTGTCTATCAAAACAATACATGTTGCTAGAATGCATTCCGTTAGACACTGTCATCATCCTGCCACATCTTTACCATTCTTAGATGAATACGAATGGTGGAAAAATTGATCCACAAAATCAACAACCGCCAACATGTTAAAACTTCGCCATCAATGACTCACAGTTGAAGCACCGTGGCACTTGGGGGCGTATATAATTGGGGAGGGGTACGGGTGAACGGGTGAGTGTTCGCGCACGGTCCAAAAACAACCTGAAATGATTTACTTTATTGTTGATACATGAGTGTGTGTGTGGGGGAGGGGGGGCGCCGTCGTTCACTGCCGTAACCATTGCATCAAAACCGTACATGGATCATCTACAAGCGTCACTAGCGTATATTTCTATGCACGAACTACCCCCCACACACACACATACACACATACACTTCTTACAAGGTACTAGAAAGCATGAGCATTTACATTCTTTGACCACGTACGTCATTGTCCTTGACTATTTAATCCACAGAATGTAAACCACTGATGCAGACTGATGGGTGAAGAGGAAAGAGGGGACACACCCGATGAGTCTAGTTGGCCGGCCGCTGCCGTGTATGGATGAGTAGTGCTGACAGCGTGCGGCCGTGTGGTCACAGTCCCTATACAAGCTTTTCTGCAACATTCTTCTGTGCAAGTCTGTATTGAATCAAATTGTGATCTCTTTTTCTAAGCTTTGGTGGCAATACTTTTGATTTTAGTGTGTACTCAAGGAGATGTGGTCATATGTACACGCGTAGGCTTACTTACACGTAGATGTGATTATTACTGACTTCGTATTCCGTTTCATGAATTTGATGGATAACAATTTGTCGAGTAATTGATGCTGGGATTGTCAATATTTCATGAATTTGAGGTTAGTCTCAGTGATGGGATATAATTTATACATTTTATGAGTGCTAATGGTTAATGTTGTCGAACTGTTATCACAACAGCATGGCGTTTATTTGCATCTTGATGGGTATCGTCAGTACTGATGTGATTGAAAGGAAACTCTCAATTTTATTCTTCTGGAAGTGAAGAATTTACAGAAGTTTCACTTCTGTCCTTAGGTATAATATTTTGGTGTCAATTATAGTGGATACATCTTATTTCAACAATCATGGATGTGTGAACGGGCATAAACACTTTGTTTAAACCGCAAGTAAGCTTCTGGAAATACTATAACGTCAATTGTCCAAGCGAATAATTATTTTGCCAGGGGATGAGTTTTTTTTTCTAATTAGGATTATATGTTTCACCACATGGAACCATATACCTTCTAAGTTGAACGTGAAAATTTTGAGCAACATTCTGTAAAGTCAGGAGGACCAAATATTCAAAGCCTTGTAAGATTACAGTTACCAATGCTAGCTGTTGTCCAAAATTGTCAGATGTAATTCCGTTGAAACCCCACAGGGATATGTGTATTTATATCAAATAGAGTTGGATGGCTAACGACGTTGTTACAGGTAAATGCAATGTTGATTACTTTGTATATTGCTGGAAGTGCAGCTTTTTCTTGTATAGTAGGGATGATCTATAAGTCATTATAAAGTCTGTTCTGACAAGGCAAAAGCCATTAGCAGGCATGACAGTAAATATATGCCATTCCCGTTCCATTAGATGCTGCATAAAGAACATTGCCCGTGTGTATGTATAAGCCCCAAACCCAAATTATGCATTGTTCTAAGTTTCGATGCAATCGTGATTGTAATCGTACCCGGGAAATTATATATATCACGGGTCGAATTTAAACTAATGGGGACTTCAAATTGACACTATTTTGTTGTGCCAAGGATAATTCTAGCATTTTTAGAATCTTCAATACTTGTCTTCAAAAAGGAAATACTCCCTTTGTGTCATCATATTTAGCGAATTGATAAAATGACCTATCTTAGTATTGTAGCAAAACACAACGGGTCCAGCTACTTGTAATTTACATGTAATTATATTACATGTAATTAATCTTCATGCATTGAAGACAAATACCGAAAATGAATATTAATGTAGTGATGCTTTTGCTTATACTCGTAGAAAACAGTTAACTGAAAGAATGTTATTCTGCCTGTTCTATTTTCTGTTTTTTGTCTTGTTCAGCTGTTTACATTTTACCTTCAGTTTTATTCCAAATTGAGCAGACATTGCGCGTGATAGTGCAAGTGGATCAGTGACATGTGACGTCACAATCCACCTGTACACGTCACCTACAGCATGGTACTGTACAGTTGTTTATGAATGGTGAAATCTAAGAATACGTGAGCTGAAATGTGGCATTCATATGTTATACTTGGCAAGAAATCATATTAAGTTGTTGACACAGGCAAACATTGCAGCGGATACGTCACATCTATCATAGTGGAGTTTGGGATTTACATATTACCAATTGGGTTACAGTAATAGGATCAGGGGCTAAAAGTTTAAAGGTAACGTCTCACATTTGTTCAATGTCAATCCGTGCATTCACAGCAATCGCAGTGCATCTCCTGTAATTAATTTAAGTGTTCTTGAAACGCTGCCAGGAAATTTAGAACAGTAAATTTTCTGTAAGCCGCAAATATGGCAAAGCTTATGTGCTTATCATCGCATAGTGCTTGTTCTTCCCGTATTTGAGGGGAAATATCCAGAACACTGTACACTTTTATTAGGGGGTGGGGTGGGGGGGGGGTGGGGGTGGGGTGGGGGGGGGGGGGGCTTTATTAGCATACGGGGAACTTATTCAATTTACCACCACATGACACTACAATATTGAGCCATGTTGTACGCATCAAATAAACTTTACTTTTCCTTGGCAATGTTATTTGATTAATAATCAAAAGCAAACACTTCACGAAAGCATCTAGTTAGAAACGTATACACATTTCTAAAAAAGGGAAGAAAAAACTGGATATCCCGGTTTCGCACACATACATTATCATCAGCTGCAATGTGCGGAATCCTCTTAGGAGCTAATCCCGAGGCTGATACTTTAATGGAGCCACCACATGATGGCGGATTAGTGACCCCAATATAGGTAGGGTTACAATTGGCAACTGATATCATTGATCATGTATATTTTCACTTACAAACATCTGAGTAAAAGTAGTTGTTGACTATGCTTTCTTATAACATTAGGTTTGGAATAAATATTTAAAGCTCATATAAAACTGTACCTCCTCGGTTTCACACCATTTACCAGTCCACGTTCATAATAACAAGTAAATAACGTATATAAGCCGTGATGTGTACCTACAACTGCACCAAGGCAAACAGTCTTCAGTCCCTGCGTGTATTTTTCCATCTTTGGATTATGCAACGTACTCATTCAGCCTTCAAACTATTGTACACGATAGTTTTGGCAGCATTTGTTCTGATTGAAGTGCCAAGTATTTTACATAGAATTTGTGATAAATCGCTAGTGACAATTGATTTAATACAATATATTGCCATGATTGTCAATGGTATATAACAAAAAGCAGTCACCGAGTCTCAATGTTTGTTTACATCTAGACACCCCCAGCCCTCCCCACCTACCGTAGTTGGTGTCTCCAGATGAAATCAAACATTGGGACTCAGTGACTGTGCAAAAAGGGAATCTATGTTTCTTCTTAGCCACAATATCCATATTTAGAAACTGTGATTGTGATGTACTACCCGTTAAGAGCCTCTGCAGTCATCATGCTTGAGCGATAGACCCTGATACTGCTTTAGGCAGCGTGCGCAACAGACCGCGACGGCGGATTTCACGCCTCGCTGGCTGCTTGATGAATACACTGTTTATTTAAGGGCCTACAACTTAATTGCTTGATTCTTGAGACATGCAAGGGCTTAGTGAGCGTGGTTTCCACTTAATATCAATGGATCCCCTTTTCGGCAGCAGTTTTCCATAGACTATTTTATTTGTAATTAAATGTACATTTTATAGTTTAGTTGCTATTAAATGCGTTGTTCTGATGTGCTTGGAATGCGCGAAGAAATATTATGTAACGAGAACAATGATCAATGAGTTTATCTCATTATGCAAACAAGGCAAAAAATCAACTCTTTCCCGACTTTCGCAGATTTAAATATGCGTTTTCAATGACAATGTGTTGAACCTTCTGTGATACGATATCTACTGTAAACTATAATTATAATAATATAGGCATACAGCTGCAAAATAATATAATTCTACGCATATACACTAGGTAGTAAAACGGATGTGAATTTCAACAAAACATTTGTGTAAACAGCGAAGAGCAACTTTAACAATTCGTTTTTACAATGTCTTACGTGATGATGTGTATCTTTTCATGCTTTGCAAAAGTGGAAGATTGTTCTTTTTTCTGGAAATATAAGATGTGTGACATAATTAAAGAATATCTACACAGTGTTGTATTCAAATATTATTTATATGTTTCATGAAATAGTATCATATATATGAAGAATATAAATCATAATATTAGCATTAAAGCGTGAATTCTGATGTGTACATTTTTCATTAATGCTACATTTAAAAAGTAAATACATGTAGTAGAATTCTGATACGAAGTTTTAGTGCGTGCTTAAAAAAACCTGAGACCCTAAATAAGTGGAATATCAGAAACTTAGACATTTGTTTTGGCCCAATGTCATATCTAACAGCTCTATACCCAGATACGACACATGGACAGGCAGCGTAAAGTATAAAGCCGTGAAACCAAGTTGGTTTTTGCCCCACACTTTCTGTCTCCGTGCCCACAGTTGGCCACAACCTTTGCGTTTATTCGCTTGCGTACGAATTGCACATCGATTCAGCTATGTAGTCACAATAACGTTAACAGGATGATTTCTCTTATGCTTTTGTCACGATAAAAGTTATTCTCTTTCCAACAGTTTTATTCTAAAGCATTCCAATTTGGGCTGAAAGCAACATACGTTCAGTTTTCAGCTTTCCAAACAAACCCTGTTATTTGTAACACTCATGTGACCGTTGAGGGCGCAATGTACATGTATGTATTGTGTGTAATTATTAGGCCTACTTTTCCACATGGTTCATATAAATTAGAAACCAAAACTCCAACACAACACGCGCAGTGCTATATTGGCGATTTAATCAAGTTACTAATTATAGCAAGTCCAGCTTCCATGACCACGCTGGTCAATAATCGGCTAATCCCAGTTGCTAAGCTGCTGCCCACAGATAATCCAGCGCACGCCGGCGTGGATTAGGTCAGCGTTAGTGCCCCCGTAGAGGGCTACGTCATGGAATTGACACCCACATAATCTAAGGTGCAACATTCCAATGAAAAGTGTGTGATTCGAGCCGGTTAGTTATCATGGAAGTAACACGAACAGAGAGGAGCGTGTACGTAGGCGTAGGTGGGTGCAGTATTTGTGAATGCGCAGTGATATTATTCTATTTATTCTTTTGTTAATAGGGGTTGTACACTAGCAGATCAAGATTTGATTTTCTGTGTTTGTCAAGGGATTAGTAAGCAAGAAAACTCGCCGACCTGCAAAATACACGCATGAAAAGGATGTTTTGTCCAGTGGGACAAGAGGAGGGTGTGGTGGCTGTGGTCCCATGGATCTGCCTACGTTATAAACCACTGTAGATGTGAGTATAAAAGTGGCACCCCCTGCTATTGAAAAAGCATCCGACGAATGTTGTATTTTTTACTGTGAAATCAGCTTGCTTGAAGACAAAACCACCGCAAACATATTTGAATTCCACTTCCTGGTGTGAGATGATGGATGTGTGGGTGGTAGACTCAAAATAACTCACTACCCCAAACAATGTGATTTATTTCTAAAGACATAGAAATGTCCACCCGTAGGCTATATAGAAGTTTTGTGTATAAAGACCAATATCGTGCTTTTTACACACGAAGACACTAACAAACAACATACTCAATATATAATCCTATTACAAGAGCTAAAACCTTATAGTAGTTGCCATGTGTGCAAATGTATTCAATCATCAAAATCCACCGCAAGTATCCCAAACCACTCAGTGCCCCCCCCCTCCCCCCCTGGTACCCACTTACCCTGCGCCCTTTACATGTCCAGTCTCAGCCTATGACCGTCAAACAGGTTAACACACGTTTCCGTGTGTCGAGCTTACAACTAATTGGCCCCCGGGAGTGACAGCTCGTGACGCAGGGGCGAGAGCAGGTGAACGGTGGGGCCGGTACCGTGTGACGGACAGGCCGGGCGTGGGGGTGGTGGGGTGAGCTGCTGGACAGGTTTGGGGAATGTGGATGGAGACATCCGTGGACGCGGTCTGGCGCTATTATTGTTGTGATGTGACGTGCGTGATTGGAGTTGAAACAACCTTACTGTGCGTGTGTTTATGGAGAGAGAAATAGACATGCAGGGTGAACCAGTATGATTGGGCAGGCAGGAATGGTGGTGGGTGTGTGGGGTGGTGACTCGGGCAGGTTGGTTTTGCAATGAAATTAGTGTAGTGCGATGTTCGTGTGGCGTGATATACATTGAGCCAATATAACTCCAAAGTAGTGAGTGAGACATATTCTAGTAGATAGTTAAGCCCGGGCTGTCTGCCAATGATGGAGAAATCTAGATAAGCCTTGCAAATTATGCTAGAATCGTATGATGGGAATGTGGCGATATGACTAATCTAGGGGCTGATACTAGTAACTGAAGATGTTTAGACTGCAGAGCTGGGAATGTATGCTGTTTTCAAAGATTTCCAACCCACAATTGAATTTGCGAAGACCAATGTGTATAGATAAGGACTGCGTAGAGCTGGGGTCATGGAGCAGTATTTGACACACTTGTAACACATTAAAAACGGACTCATAAACAAACACGTATGTGTTCTCTTAGTTTGTCTTAGTTCCGTAGCTGGCGCCGCCACCCCTTCTAACTCTCCAGCATGTGTTGACTCCAGAACACACCATAATTTACAAACACAACCGCACCCGCAATGTTAACTCAATAATAAGGTCAATCTCTTTTGTTACAAATTACCACATGCTGGCTTACTGCTTCTTGTTATCGTCTACAGGGTTGCAATTGAATAAGTGACCCCTCCATCTCTGCAATGCCCCAGATTGGTGTACTTTGACCTCGTGTTGCTGGTGGCACTGTGTCTGGTGTCTGACAACGTGGCATCAGAACTGAATTGAGGCACGGTGACGGTGAAACAAGCCATTGCAAATAAAGAAGTTGGTCCTTTTCAATTGACATCATTACTACCGGGCACACGGTCACTACTGCTTCGAGGGACAGCTTATGCTAGTCCATGGTCGTGATTGTGGTGATACTACAGGGCGATTAACTGATTTAGAGACGTCAAAGCAAAATTCTAAAAAGTCCTTTATAAACAAAAACTCGTGAGCAGAAGTCTATACCATTGTATAGAAAACTAGCCGAAATATACATCACACTGTGGCAGGACGTCCTGCAGGATTGATATACTTGGATCCAGACAGGGTGTCCGTACAGCAGCCCCTCCCGGCGGTGCCGGGGTGTCGGGTGTTACACTATTTGGCTCTCCCGTCCCAGCCTCCTGGGCCTTGGTGGCAGCTCAATTTAAAGTCCCATTTATGTTTTATGTATCGGCAGTGAACGATACTTGGTAGTGTATAAATTGATTGTAAGATCGATGAAAATGGAACTATTTCCGTAATTTAGATTGGGAAATACAGATCGTGTGAATCTACAACTTTGGTATTTATTTAGACACATACTGCCCCATTTCTTATTACTCGTTTGTAATCTAAGGTAATGTCGACTGGGGAGTGAAAAAATACACGAAAGAATGCGCTTTATCAATACTTAAACTCAAAACTCTGAAACAAACACACATTTATACAAAAACCTTGATGGGTGACCCTCTTCATAGCATAAGTTGTGTGTAGTTGCCATGATGAAGCACCGGCCTGGCGAAGTCTCCCCGTGAGCAGCCTGAAGCCTGTAGCGGCGATAAGTCTCAGCCAGCAAAGTAATTGGATCATCTACAGAAACCTGCTTCTTTATAATCCGCTCAATACAAACCAATAATCTCCCTCAAATGGTGAGAGGAGGTAGTGAAGGAATTCCATTTGCGTTGTCATGGTTACCATTGGTGCTCATTCCAATGATATGTCTACAAGCGCAAAGAGAGTAAATCAGGTATGAATTGTAGCTTATATCGTTTGAATTGTAAATTAATAAACACCATACGCGTGTGTCAACGCAAAGGGATAAATGCTTATAACTGCAATGCAAAGTATAGGTCTATATGAATAATCTATTTGTGCTGAGTTTAATCTGTTTTCAAACTGCGTTAAGGTTGTATATGTTAAGTTTCTTTTCCATAACTTGCCCGAGTGAAAAATAGTCCCCATATGACTAATCAATGCCAGTGTGTATGTACACATATTCGTTTTATGGACCACTCCTGACATGTGACCACATAAGCCTTGAGTTACACGGGTATAAATGCGGATAATGTCCGGTGGCTGGTCAATGCGACTTGTGGCCACTGTCGTAATGTTATGGATAGGTTACTACCCATAGGTTTGCATTTATTGATAGTTGATTTTTTACACCAAAATTACTTACTGTCTAAGGATTTGAGTTTAGGCGCACACATTCTGCTGTAAACCTCTATCCAACCAGCACCCACAACCCCAATACACAACAAGATACGGTGACACTAACTCAGGCAAACAAACACGTTCTATTTCAGTCCAAACACGTACCGTGCACTGGCATTTCCAGATTTTAAGAATAAGCGGGCAGTAGCCCTGTGCTGAAAACGTATTCTTTTCCTTGGAAAACTGGCGCGTCCCTGGATTATGCACATTGTAGTTGCTTCTACAATCCTATTCTAAGCATGGTCAGACAACTTAAACTGCATCATATTTCCAATTACGTGCCCGTGTCGTGCACCAACTACGCCCATTCATCGGCAGAGGCAAGTGAGGCCTGAAGTGGGCGATAATAGATGAGTCGGCCCGAGGATGGATGGCTCTGAAAAAGCGTCTCGTTTATCAACTCGCTTTTGCTCCACCTATATATGCAAGCATGTGTCGGCGGTGTGGTTATATGGAGCGTTCAGCCATCGGACGGTGGGAATTTTATGACATTTATATTGTGAATGCATGGCATAAACATGGCCAGATAGACTAATTTCTAAATCCATGTAATAAAGGTGTTCCCTTAACGTTGAAGTAATAGACAACCCACTTCTTATATAAAAACACATTACAATTGCCTCAAAATATCCCCTACATGCACCATACTAGAAACAATTGATCAAAGACCCATGTGATTAGCCATAACCATGTGACACTAGGTGAGTCTCCCCACTTGCCCCACATTCCACCCGCCGCACCATCCGTCCACATCACCCGGCCTTGGCCCGTCTCTCCCACGGTCACACTTCTCCCGCCTTATTACACCATCACGCCACATGTACAGTGGAACACTGGGATGCTTTGGCCTGCAGTTTCTATTCTCATGATTTGACAGGATTGGTTAGATATAAGCATGATTTTAAAAGATTACATTTATACATAGACACACTTGACTTCTTAGGACGTGGACTGAATATGCGAATTTCTTGTACTTACCAATTAAATGCTCCTGAGCGGAGTGGTTGCCTTCCCTGTTACATCCATGCAATTATTTGATGATGCATTTCTTTCGCTAATTATTTGATTTTGTCACAGTTGTTTTCATGTTGTGCCACTCTATTTTCTCACAGTTCGAGTAGCTCAGAACTATTCCTGAGGGCCCCAATCCATCCGATGTCCGTAGACGTCGCTCAGAAGTCATTTACACGCCGCAAAGATCACAACAGCTTTATAGCGCAAACTTACCACGTTGCATTAGAATGAAAGGAAGTGATGAAAAGAAACACACCTTTTAAAACAGATTTCAGGATTGGTTGTAGCCTGTTAAAATTCTTGAATTCTCCCCATGAATAATGCGGTGCTCAGCGTTAATAAAGTGTGTTGCTGTGGGGTAAATGTTGTCTAATCACCAACATCAAGCCTTTTAGGCAAGCCCTTAGCTGTGTAAAGCCAGTACCTAAGATGAGCAGTTGCACGGTGTGAGCGCTACTGTTCATCTTCAGCCTCCCTCTACGAGGCTTCTGGGACCCGGGAATTACACCCAGACAAGGTCACCGGCATGATATGTTACTCGCTTCCCGTGACCTTGAAAGTGACATCTCTTTTGCATTGTATTGTTTCTTTTGTTAATTTGAAACGTGAAGGGCTGTCACGGAGCAACAGTATTAAATGGTGGAGACTACATTACATGAACAATCAGAGATAAAAAATGTGTTTTCTTCTGGAAGGCAATTTTCAACTTATAAGTCTTCCTCAGTTGCCAAAAAGAAGCATTTTACAGGTATATGTGGATTTCAGTATTTGGAGGTTTTAAATATGAGAAATATAGTGTCATTACAGCTCTCCACTTTGATATGGTACATGGATGAACAGACACCACAAGTTTACACAAAACAAATAATCTGGGCCATTTTGATTATGAGTATACATCTTGTCCCTGAGCACTTGCAAATAAATGGCCACCTAAATAGGCGTGAACAGCCACCGCCGGCTCTATTAGTCTTCATCGCAGACGCTCGGCGACAAATTTGAGGCCGCGAGGTTCTGAACAAGGCGCCAAATACCTTTGAGAAAACGCAGGACAGTGCAGTGGGCACAGAATACATTCTAAGCGTGTAAACTATGTTATACTGAATTTGAGTATGTGCATTGTTTAATATAATCACCAACGCAAAACAATTGTTATGAGCATCATGTTCCCTTCACTTCTGCGCCATTAACACTTACTTAATCGCTGGCTGAATTGTTTGCTTGATTGCTTGGTAAATTAACATATCATTATATATTTTAAGTGTTGATCTTGAAAACCTGACATCCGAAACAAGTTAAAAGAAAAGAAAGACAAATACGTTGATACGGTGGAGCAGAAATGACCTATTATTATTTTAAGCTGTGGTTCAAGGAGACATTCGTGATGAATTTACATGACCCATATATTTTTACTCGGGCAGTTGTAGGCTTTCTTGACATGTGAGGTGAAGTTGGAGGCGGAAACCACAAATGTCACGTGCATTGTGCTGACGTGTATGGACAACACAGTTGACATGCAGCTTCTTTGTAAAACACGGTGTCGTGAGTGACGATCGCTTTGCGTCAATGTCTTCTTATACCTGTGCAACACTTGGAGTGGGTGCTTCTTTGGTGCCAAATTACACGCTTCACATTAGAATGACTATATGGTTATGGCTGAGGATGTTACATAATACTCAATTTCTTCATCCAGTCCGTTAGTTTAACGAGCACACTGTGGCGACTTGACCAAACAGAATCACTGCTGTCCATGAAGCAATCGTTATAGATAGGAAAATGTTCAAGACTTTGGTAAAGGAGGCGATAGTTTTGCTGAAAGTTGTTATTCACTTTACAAATACTGGATAAACAATAGACATCCACAACCTCAACAACTCTTATCTATGTATTTCATATCACATTGATAGGGACAGTTGTGTTGAGGCACTTTAAGTTTGTGTCACTCCTGAAGTAAACCAGATGCACTAGGTAAACCACGGAGAATTGGCGATAAAACTCTTATGACTTGACTACTAACACCATTGCTACACACCGAGTTTTCTTTAGTAGGCCTATTATTTGATATCCGTAGTCCATCATTTTAGTGTTGGACACTAGCATCCATTAATATTAGGAAGGATTGCACAGCACGTTAATACGTGCGCGGAAAGCACCACACCGTCCAACTGATTCAGGACCAAGTCAGAAAGACGGATACGTAGGCGACACACCGCCCAACTGGACGTGCCCCTGTCGTTACAACGTAGTATAATGATCTGCTCTGTCATATATATCTATATGAACACACGGGGAGTGTTTTATTGAATCAATGAACTATCTACAATCATGGACCAGCAAGACTTCATATTATCATCGGTCATAAGGCGAGCTTCGCTTGCAGAGCTCCCTCAGTCACATTGTATCCTCACCAACCTCATCACAAATAGCCGGGGACATTATCCCATGTTCAGGTATACTGGAAACAAGCTCTCATATTCTCATATTGCTCTTTGCATGTGTTATGTCTTGTTAGATGGTGATTGCTGCAGTACATTCAAAGACAGACGGTATTGAAAAAATGACATAATAACCCTGGAACACTGTCAAGCTTGTGTACGAAGAACTGATTGCTGCCATCAGATCACCACGTGGAAAATGAGGCCTGGAGTGAAGCCTGTAATTCTGAGCGGTTCACCTGAGACTAAGTGCATTCTCAGAAGCTTACTTGCCCTCCGTGTTATGAGGGATGTCGATTATGCTGCAGTCTTAAATCCATGTACATATCGTTCGGATTGTATTCAAACACTACATTCTTTAAGGTCCAATACAACACCAATGGCAACAAATATCAAAATTCATTTTCATGATCATGTCCTTATTTTACAACCCAAATTAAGCACACAGAATACAGCCCTAAACATGGGTAAAACCTGCTCCACTGGCCACATAAACTGCGTATGGCGGCGGCGGCTGATTTCACGCTCGAGTGGTCAGACAGCAGCTGATTAGCAGAACTGCCCACTGCTTATAGATGAGCAGTGATATCTCTACAGTGACGTCAGACTTTGAAAATGACTGGACTGCTGTATTTATAGAAAGTTGCCGGTTGTCTTTAACCATCTCATGGATATATGTACAGGGTCATTGTTTGCATATCTATTTCAGTGTGCTTTTAAGGCATTAGTGTCTTTGTAGGTATCTGGAGCAGTGTGCATTGAAAAAATAAAGCTTCAAAGGTTTGGTGTCAGTAGCAGAAAGTGCGTAGTCTTATGCCTTTTGCAAACAAGAACGTATTTACCCTGGTGCTCATTACTTCTATTATCCATGATAGACCACTTACATTTTTACATCGAAGACGCATCAGCTGTGGCACTTAAAGTTATCATAAATGTCTGGTGGATTTGTAACAGAGCCAAGATGAGGATGAAGATCAACCAAAGAGCGATAACTGCAGAAAACAATGGCGAATACTCTAGTTAGATTACGTTTGCTATATTTTTATTGAAGCACTTCCGAATAAACCATACATGCTGTGTAGTGTTTGTTGTTATTTTGTTTTTGATTGTTTGTCTCCGTTTTTGCTGGTTTCTGGTATTATAATTGTTAATATTTGTCGTGGACAGGTTAACAGAGAGTTGAGGTTATGTTCTTACTAATAAAAAAAGAATTTGACCTCAACCTGTATCAAAAGCAGCTCTATTATCAACGTACATACGATTCTGCAAAGTAATTGGAGTAATACTATTTCAGCACACTTTTGCACTTGATACCCTAAGATTTATGATGATAGCTGCAGTGTAAAAGCAGTGTAAAACTAGTCGATCATTGACAATGTGCGCGTTCTACCGATCACTCTGTGAACTGACCCATCCCAGATCAAAGTGAATACAATATCCGCCAATTGCGTCGTCAAATGTGGCAGCCCCGCGTCTTAAACCACACACTCAGTGGTCCTACGCGCCAAGCAAGAGACTTCGCCATGAACGGGTGAGCGCCCCACGCCATCAAACACACATTGTAGCCGCCACTTTATGATTTTATTACCTACTGCGTTGTGGACAGCGATAAGCATCTGGATTGTGTAAAGCCAGCCGATCACTAAATCGCCATTGTGCAAAGCGAGGCGATCACTATATGGCCATTGTGTGAGATGGCGCAGACAATGAGCGCACTGAAGCGAGGCTAATAGGGTGTATTTGCCGGGGACCAGAGAGACAGGATTATAGAGCGACAGGCGGGACTCTTAGGTTATTGATGAAGAATTTAAGAACACAATACACAGCATCTAAGCCAATGGAAGCTTTATGAAATATGACGTGGAGTTCTCTTTCATACGCGATGTTGCACCAGGTCCTTCAAAAACGTTTGGGTTGAAACACAGAGTAGCTCGTCAGGCACATTTGACCTTGCGGGCGTGTTCGCTGCAACGCATTTTGAGGTCTGTGTGTCTACGGCGTTTGGCTCATGCAGTGATAAACGTATACTTGTAGCCACCATACAAATGCAAGGCAGCAGCGCCTCCGTGTGTTATGAATGCGTCGAGACTGGGAATGACTTCACGGAGGTGGCCATGAGGTCGACATGCATCGAATGTGTGCTGTACTCACATACAGCTTGTGTTCTATACGCTGTGTGATTCGCATTCTTAAGTTCATGGTGCAATGAACGCACAGCACCAGTGCTGTATATGTGGCGGCAACCTGCGATCACATACTCTGTGATTATACGACGAAAAGCGAAAGGTCACCGCACTACCTACTTATGGTCAACTCAAAAACAGAGTGGCCACCCTACTACCTTGACAAAAAAATCCCTACATTTGCTTCACTGCACACTCACGGATCCTCACGATTTCAATGCGGTTTTTGGCTGTAGACTGGCAGTAGACTCGACTTGCAGCGTAATAATGTGCCCTATGCATTAATTGGTTGCTAATGTTATCATCAAAGATGATGAACGATAGAATATAGTATCCTTGGCTATAGACCTACAAGTAATTGTGCAAACATGACTCTAGATAATTAGTGATGATAGATTTATTAAAAAATCTTTCACATTGTTTACATCAACATGATATTAAAAATCTAAAAACTGATACGATAAATTTATTTGGCGTTGTCACATGGCAGTAAGTCTAAATAGTCAGTTTTTTGTTGTTATTTAACTTATCAACTAATCAACTAATCACTACTAGTTATATCATTTAAGCGGAGCTGCATCATCAATATTGCTATTAATATAATGAAACACTGCATTTCCTATGTCAGGTGCGAATTCACAAAAGGCAGATAAGACTCCGGGAGACTCAGTGCTCAGATACGCAAGTATTGTTTTTGCAGCGTCAAAGATTTCATGAAGAAGTTCTAGTATGCTGGCATGTCGCTTTTGGCCATGACGAACGATGGTTTCTAAAGCTTTATTGAATTCGACACGGAGTTCGTTTACATGATTGTAACTATCAGACTTTAAACTTTTAGAGAACAGATGGTCGAAAAGAACAATGGCTCGTATACAACCAATTCCCTCACTTGTTATTTGTAACTTCCACATCTTTTCAGCGACCACTCTTACACAAGTACATAGTTTCACTATGGGGCAGTCTGTGTGTCGGGTGAGCACACGTTCGTTGGAAAACCTGGCAACGCCGGCAATGACTGTTGAACGATAACCGATGCTAGCAACGACCAGATGAACACAGGCTGAAAACAACAACAACACAACAGTCTCAATGTCTTGAAATTAAAACTAAAAAAGCTGGTCGTGCTTGGATACACAACGCGTGTTCCTTTTGTGCAGTCATGCGCTGGAAAATTGTTAAACTGGATGCGAGTTTTTAGAGCAGCTTCTTGAAAATACAATATTTTTACCTGATTCAAAGAGTATCCTTAGATTATCTTTGGTCATATCAGCAAGTAGGCCTATTTGTATCATGCTCATCCATTTATTCTGAATAACAGACTCCGCTTTTGCAGCATCCGGAACTGCTTCAAGATCCAGACCGCTTGTATTTGGTGTCATTACCGCATAAAAACAATGAACCATAGGAACTTGTATGACCTCTTCTGCAATAGCTATGAACCCACGTAAACTCGATGGGTTCATTTCTGGTTTCAAGCCCATTTCAAGACACTTCATGTATCTGCAATATGTGCATTTTACTATTTTTTCGTTCTCATTTTGTATGCACCCTAAAAATGCCTGCAGGGAGTAAACAATTTGCTGTTGCTTGTAGTTTGGTGAAAGAACGACCGACATCTGTGACAGATATATACACCATGGTCCATCTTATTGGGTCCAAAACCACACACCATGCAGGGCTGGTGCCTTCTCTGCTCCAACAGTGAGGTGTGTGTTTCAATGGAATTCATTGAAGGAGTTTGAGATGAATCTTGGTCTGTTTGGTGGGGCTTGTTTCTACAGCTGTCACTTGACCTGTCTGCACTGGCATCCTGCAACATGCAAGAAGGTAATGTTGATAGTTGTTTAGATTAAATTAGATTAGATTCATATTTCTTACGGTATCCTTGTGCCTTCACACAGGGAAACATGTATAAATCAAAATATATGATATGATATGATATGAATATGATATCATATATAATAACAGATCGTGACTCTCAAATGATTTTCCCAGGACAACACAAGAAAACTTATAAGAGTACTGCTTATTTACATTGTGGTCCTTAAAACATATCAAATCACGAAAATCACGCACATTCCTCATAAAAACCAATAACAGAATGATAATAATACAAGTTTAAGTAACAGATCAAACAACATATTACAAATAAATTAAAATCTAATAATAAATAAATTCGTTTTCTTCCATATTCTTCAATTTCAATTTGAACTTTAAAAATTGATTGAACACTAATGGAGTTAATATTAAGTGGAGTATTGTCCCGAAGGTGAGTTGCTGTATATCTATAGGATTTATCAAAGCTGCCCACCCTAGGAACTGAAATACCTCCAACACTGAGCCTGGTATTAACTATAGCCAATGAATGAAAATTGATCTTTGAGATATGGAAGTGCATAATTTTATGGAATCTAATATGATTTACTCTCATATCAAAGCTACTATTGGGACAGCACTGACTGCACATTGTCTAAGAATATTCTTGTGGTGCAAAATAGGGGCTCTGTTGATACTATGAAATATCTTACCTGTACATTACTCAAGTTTATAAAATTTCCTTGTTTGAAAGAAAGGTCACTTGAAGAAAGTCCTTTCTAGAGAGAAAACATCCTTGTGACGAATTTCCTTGCTGGATAGAATATCCTTGAAAAGAATCTTTTGTTTGTATTGAAACTTTGTGTGCAAAATGTCTCTCTTGGGTAGAAAATACTTGTGCAGAAAGTGCTTTTTGTGAAGACTCGCCCTGAAAAGGATTTCCTGGTATTGTGAGAGGCTGTAACCTTGCCGTTGGAGGAAGGGTGTTTTTACCAGGGCCACTGGTGACATTTCCTGCTTGTCCTAGTACATGTTGTCCATACACCAAATGGCTGGATGATTGATTGCTGGAATGTTGACTGACACTCCTAAAGTATTGAGTCACATCGTCTCCAGAAGGCTTGATAGCTGACCGCTTTCTGGAACCTGCTTAGCACCCGATGGGTCATCCATTTGTGCCTCGCCTTTACAAATCTATAGTTGTGTGAAATGGAGAGGTTGGTATACAGTGCGTAATTCATGTGAATTGTTTTTGTTGCGTACATAACCAACATTCTCAATGTAATAGTACATTCATGAACGCATAACCAAAATTTATGGAGATTCATTTTATTATTGTTTTTCATTGGCTGATATAGCTCTACATAACATTGCAAACCACTATATGTTCTGTATGCAAGCAAAAGTATAAATTTCAGGACACTATTGACGGCAAACCGCCCACTAAAATATTTTGTACATAAAAATAACATGATACTATCTAAAACGTCTAAAAATGGCTTTACTGACATTCTAAAAACTTCATTCGACGTTAACTTTTCGGATAGCTGTAAACAGTCAAAGTATTTTTTTCCTTTTTACCTTGTAATTACCGCGTTTCTCAAGATATAGCAGCTTTTCCAATATACGTGATAGATCATATTTTGGCGATTCACAAGTCTGTTCTATTCTGAAAAGATGATCGCGCAAGGTGTTACTAATGCTCCTGATATCCATGATAAGTGACTTGATATCCGGATTCCATTGTTTATCTAATACTTCATTAAAAAAATCCTTAAAAGAAGATATGTCCGTCTTCACGATCTTGCCTTCAATAACTGTTTGGTTGAACAGTAGCATGGCTCTCAGCCAGCCCATCTGTGCTTTTAAATTTGTCATTTTGACTGTATGCATTTTCTGAGCAACCGCAATAATCCCATCAAAAACGTCTGCTAGGCCCGCCCGCTCGGCCGCCCGGCGCTGGATTCTGAGGCCGCTCCCCGTCACGATGGCGCCATCATCCAAGTTTTGAGAGGTTAGATGAGCTACGCCAGCAATTAGCAGATCACGAAAACCTGAAATGCAATATACACACTGCTATAGATCTAGTAATTGCCTTTTGTATTCTACGCACTGAGGAATATAGTGCTGCTGTACAGTTAAACACACGCAGCGCACGCACGCACGCACGCACGCACGCACGCACGCACACACACACACACACACACACACACGCACACACAACACTTTATAGATCATTGACATGTATGAGAGCACACAATGTCATACTGGGAAACAGAATTGTAGGCCACGCATCACAAAGTTTTGGACAGCAGTTTGGGGATATAATATTACCTGCTTCCACGAACACCTGGAAATCGCCTTTGGACAGTTCCGTCATAAGGAGCATAGGGCTTGCCCACTCAGAATGGACAGTAAATTCCTTAATAATAGCCTCATAAAGTGTATCCACATCATACGTATCTTCTTGTCTCATGTCCACCCGCTGCAGAGTACTCGAAATCTGTACTGTTATAAATATTTCCGCGTTGTGCATAAATCCAAGAATATAGTTAGATGTCTTACGCTTGCACCTGTAAATAAAGGTTGGTTTCATGCCCGCTTGATGCACTTCATGTACCAGCAGAATGTGCACAATGTTACACTCGTCTTCTTGTTTTTACAGTGACTATCAGACGTCCAGCACGCTGATCCCTGACTGAGGGTCCTATTGCAGATAGCATATGCTAGAAAACGAGTGCATTTGTCACAATAGTACACAGTGTTGGGGTGGATGTTGCGTGGGTTACGTTTACTTCCACATACTGCACAGTCGGAACCATTGACGGGCACGTCTGGCGGCGAGAGAGTTTCGGTTACCGTCGTACTGACTGCAGCCAACTGAACTGGGCCCTGCTGTGACTTGGTGTTAACTTTACCCGTAGATGTTTCTTTAGGTACATGTCCCAAACCTCCTGCAGTCTAAAGTGGACGGTTTGGTGGAACGCTAGACGTTGGCCCACTTAGTTTGTAATGGGAAGTGGAAGAGTGCACATACTGTGCTGCGGGTGGTAGGGCTGAATGACGCTTTCGTTATGCAGACGCACCCATATGTGCTTGTGGAGAAGGCTCGTGTTGATCAGAAAGTTCTTGTGAAGAATCTTTTTGAGAAGAATGTCGCCGTTTTGGAGAATGTCCATGTTGTGAGGAAACTACTCGGTGTAACGAATGTAGGCCTACTTGATTAGTATTATACCCTTGCGAAGAATGTCCCTGATTGAAAGAATATTCCTGAACTGGGCCCTGCTGTGACTCGGTGTTAACTTTACCCGTAGATTTTTCTTTAGGTGCATGCCCCAAACCTCCTGCAGTCGGAAAGGGGTGGTTTGGTGGAACGCTAGACGTTGGCCCACCTAGTTTGTAATGGAAAGTGGAAGCGTGGTCATAGTGTACTGCGGATCGTAGGACTAAATGATGTTTTTCTTTTGCAGACGCACCCGTATGTGCTTGTGGAGAAGCATCGTGTTGATTAGAAAGGTCCTGTGAAGAATCTCTTTGAGAAGAATGTCTCCACTGTGAAGAATGTCCACGTTGTGAGGAAACTACTGGGCGTAACGAACGTGGGCCTACGCGATTGCCTGTAGTATAATGCCCTTGCGAAGAATGTCCCTGTTGAAAAGAATGGTCATGTGAAGAATTTCCTCGTTGAGAAGAATTTACTTGTTGTGAAGAATGTAATTGTGAATATTGATCCTGCTGAGACAGCTCTGAATGTTCTGTTTCAAACAGAAGTATCCGCTTCTTGCTCTTTGCTTCAGACCTAAAGAATTGTTCAACTACATCCGCTGAAAGCTCTTGTAGGGGTCTATCGCTTTGCACTATTTCACGCAACTGATCATCCATACCTGATCCACGTCTATGCGATTGTACCATATTTCAACTTTAAAAGACACATACTATTTTGTATATGGATAGACTTGTTCTGTTATAACCTGCATGGTCACCTGTAATCAATAAAAGTCACTGACCCACTAATGCGCACTACAATGCCAAATACCGCGTAACCATGATAACATATAGTATTGCATGATATGTTTACAGTCGGCAAAACGTTTCCTATGTTCCCGGCCACATAATCAAATGCGGGACTATTACCGCTGTTTTTGCGCAGAACATTTACGACAATTTTTTTTCCAGCAGTTCTCTGTCATGATTTACCATTGGCCGACCATCCATACACTAGCCGCGTTCCACAATACTGTATTTGCATTTTATGTATCCACTATATTTACATCATTGCCTCTTTTTCGCGTGTAAATTAATTGCCTGTAAACACAGTCTTACGTTCTTTTCCAGATCTGACAGCTGTCAAAATGCGGACGTGACCAGTTGACCTTGTGGAGGGTGGGAAACGCCTGCAAGTGGCAAGGATGGTCACGTAGGCCACTCTCACGTGTCAACTGTCTGTCATTTGGCGCCATGAAGACGTCCGTACGTTACAATGGGAGCCTTTTGTGGTGGTATTTCCGGGTGTGTGATTTAATGAGGGTTCAAGATTAGAATTCACAAATAAAAGTCCACTTTACCCTTGTCTGCCCGTTGCAAATACGTCCAGCATTAAAAAAACTAAAAAAGATTAAAAAACAACAACTTGGGGGTATATCAAGTTGAGCTTAACTTTTAGAAAGATATCATTGATACACAGATATCCATAGGCGTACATAAAAAATCAGTCATGGTTCCACGCAAAGTTTTGTGTTTGGATACAACAGTAAAACTGTGTTCAAGATTTACGTTTAACGTGACATTTCTTGCAAAAGTAACCTATATAGTTAAGTTGCTTTCTGGATATCCATTACATAATACTCAACCATGCATTGTGTGCAAATTATTGAACGCCAGTCCTATTACTTCAACGTAGTGAATACTAGCAATATTTGAATATCACTCAAAAGTTAATTGGATATTTTCTGGATACATATAATCGAGGATACAGTTCCGTGTGGATGGTGGGGTTGACCGTGACACTACTTGCTTCCGTCCGCCATGCTCTGCTGTGGAGGAAACAAGAGAAAGGTATGACTATATCATTGTTAGTCTATTGTTTACGCACATCTTCCCATTTACAAGGACGTTCTATTGTAGAGGTATTTCTTTATGCTACCTGCCTCTCAGTAAAACATAATTCCTCTTCTTGGATGTACATAGATTACAAAAACAAAAACAACACTGGAGTGTGTCAGGGGTAACTTTGCATTTCAACTAGGCCACGACAGCTTCTGTCGTCTCTCAATACACACTCAGATCTTCAGAAATTCCTCGCGTCAAATTGGCATTTTGGATATGGATATTATTCTCTTCCAGCTTGATTAAAAAATGATGGACAGATGTTTTTACATTTACAAATATGACAGAAAACTTTGCGTTGGTTTCTGGTAAACTCGCCATTCTAGGCTGGCAAACTTATAGCTGTAATCAGGCTGTAAACACGTAGTTTTCAAGTATTATTTATTTGTTCCATACGAGTTTGCGTGACTTATAGGGTTGAGTATCTAGAATATGACTCCGTACATGGATTTTTAGTTAAACATGGAAATTGACCAACTGGCAAATAAGCGATGAAAATGTAGCTTTAAATCATTGGTAAACTTGCAGATGACGAGAGACTCAAGCAAACTTTAGAGAAATATTTCTATGCTACACACTGAACTCGAAAAACAAGAAATTTCAATAACTTGTAAATTGAATAGTTAGACAAATAGATGAGGATCTCTAGTTATTGAGTGCAAATATCCTTACACAAACAAGAAATAAAACATGATTATTGACTTTACTGACTTATTCCAGCAAAACAAGACAATTTAACCCACATGGAAATATTTCAACACTGGAAATAGGTACCAGTGCACGACAATGTAATGAGATTTAACCAAAGACCAACGATGTAACTAAATAATAAGACCTGATTTTAATAACAAATAAAGAAACAGTGGAAGCAATTCCACGCTTTACTGTTTAGTAGAGATGCACTCAATGGAAAAGAAAAGAAAAATCGTACTAGGGCACACAGGAGGACAGCATATGTGGGGGTACGTATGTAATGCATTACTTGTGGTAGCCAAGTGCATGGACTTGTGACAGTGGCGGATCCAGATTGCTATTTATCCTCATATTTGAGAACGGATCCCGTTTTGGCGGATGCGTTGTTTTGATTTTGCACTGCAAAATCTACAAAACTCAACCAAAATATGGATATATAAAACAAATTATTACTCTACATACTGTTGAAGGTTAAAAAAGTATTAGCATGAGTGTGTGAATGCTTTACACGTTCTTACCCTGATTAAAGTCCGCCATCTTTCGTTTAGGTAACCATTCGTTACCCCATCGAGTCTGAGTAAATAGATGGTAATACGTCTGTCGTGACGACGCGAGTATTTACACGTTAAATACGGGGATCGTTCAAACGATATACATTTATTTAGATACTGAGATTGAGATTACTGCTGACAATGTAATACTTTTGTTGTTTCTATATTTTGTCCTCAAATAACATAGATAATATGTAGAAGTATTATATCAGCATGACATAATTCCACGAGAGACATGGCAAAGAAGTGGACGCTCGTAATCTTAGTCGCTTTCATTGCGAGTACGAGTGCAATACGGTGTTTCTTTTGTAAACACATCGAACTCACAATGGCGCCTGAAGACGACATCCAAAGTCGCGAGCATTTTACCGGATTTCGCGAGGCCTATTTTGACAAATACATGGCCAATGGCAACATACCCTATTCTAGAACCTGTGAAGATGGCCGTCTCGCATACAACTTTTCGAAGGATTCCGCTGATGTTATGGGCTCTGAGTACTGCACGCACTGTGTTGTTGAAAAACAAGTGTCGCTTTTCCAAGTCATGAGTAAAAATTATCGCTTCACTCTGAAAAAGTTCGTTCGAAGATGCAAAGGAGAAGACTCAGAAGACAGAATCACTGAGAATACGATACCCGACTGTGCCGAAGACGATGCCTCTAGAAGTCTCGAGAATACCGACGAAACCAAGAGTTTTGAAGGGTTTGAAGATGTGACGCTGCACTACTTGAAAAATGTGCATCACGCATGCGCTTGCAACAAGGACGATTGCAATTATGGTCCAGTCTACATTCCGGATACTGATGTGTCGTTGGCCCGGTCTAATGCCCAGCAAATGCACCGTCCAGAAGCAAAAGCCCAGCGGGATTATTTGGAATTTTGGAAGTTGGGGGACGCCAAGCCAGGCGTGCCTGTTGTTCATTATCCTGTTGTGAACGGCAGCAATTCAATCCGCGCTGCTGCACACAGGCTAGCTGTTCTAGCACTGTCGTTAGCTCTAGCGACTATGGTTGGTCATTAATCTTTATGTCTTGATTGGTAACTATGTCCAGATGAACATTGAACTGATTAATTTGAGTAGGATAAACGACTTATTTATTTGAAATAGCATAGTTAAGTAAAACTCTAAGAGAAGGAACACTGTATACTTGCGGCATGTTCATTGAATTTTTTTGTAACAATAAAGATATTCGTTGATATTTAGAGTTGGTATTTGTTATGACCCCCCCTAGATAATAATGAATGACTATTATGAAACTCCCACAAGACAGCACACCTTGGGCAAAACTCAGTGGATACCTAAGACAAAGTGATGACGGACATGACTGTGCCTAACGCACGACATTTTTTTTCTCAGATCACAGAAATGGATACTCAATTGTAAGATCTATAAACAACGTAATAACTAGGCCCTATCTGCTTTGCTTAGCTTTGAGTGTTGGCAAAAAATCTTATATTTTCTTCAGGAGAGCATTCAATTTCCTGTTGCTGAGGATAAAAATTATATGGGCATATCCACCTTCCCACAGCTCTGGCCGCCATTGAAGAGACATACCCCTTAAAATTTTCTCTAGTCTAGCCCGATTCTACATTGATACATGTCACTGGCTAACAACTGACCATTCACACTAAATATTCAAATAATTAAATTAAGAAAAATGACTGGTGTGGCACCTATTTAGTCTTAGCTTAATTTTTTACCATATCTCTAATCAGTAAATAATCGGAATCACGCCCCTTTTCATTTAATAATGACATATCCAGGTGCACCCGAATGTTCGGATCGAATTTTTGCTGATTTTGCATTGATTTGGTGGTCAGAGCCCTAAGTCTGCTTACTGTATTTCCGCGATTTGTAGCCTGTGCCCAAGTTGTAACCTTCCCTCATCCTCTGGGTTAGACAAAATTTTAAATTGATAACCGCATCCCTCGTATTAATAAAACAAAACAATACCTTTTACAGAGCTAGATTTTGCGAGTCACGGTGGGTATTATAAGAACTTCTTCCAAAAGTCTGAACCCATGGAAGAAAAACTGACAGAACCAGTCCTCACAAAGTACAAGTCCCATCCGTTCATGGAATTAGACTTCGCAAGTCACGATGGGTATTATAAGGAGTTCTTCCAAAAGTCTGGACCCAGGAAGAATCTGACAGAACCAGTCCTCACAAATCGTCCGTTACTGTGGGTATTATAAGGAGTTCTTCCAGAAATCGCAGCCAGAATCTCCAGAAACAGTACTCAACATCGCTACTGTACCTCAAGTTACAGATTCTGATTTGCCCGAGATTAAGGAAGAGTGACTCGTGTACAAGTCCCATCCATTTACAGAATTAGACTTTGCAAATCCAAACGGAGTCTACAAGGAGTTCTTTGTGAAATCTGTGAAGAGTAGCAAAGCAAGATCGTCAAGTTCCTCAAGTTCCAGTGAAATGAACATGTCAAGAAAAGGGAAGCTTGAGGGTACTATGAACTATTTAAGGGGAAAATGTTCTATTTTAACCTTTTTAATATTTATTATACTGTAAACTATGAAGAACAACATGTTTTGAAATGAACCTTTCATTTTCAATAGTTTTCCCGTCACAACCCATTTCGTGAAGACCAACCCGGAGTGAAAAACAATGACTCATTTTTTGCAGGCATATAAGGTTATTTGGGGTAAAGATTCAATTTTTACATTTTCATTGTTTTGTATGCTATAAATGATAAAGTTTTTACGTGTTTTGGTTGTTTACATAATAATTCCCTGGCCAAAGTTCATGAATTCATAGTAGAATACAAAGAAATGACACTGAACTACTAGTATTTGGCATTCGTATATTTTACCTACTCATCCTGAATATTTGAGAGAGTACTAGTAGGCAAAGCATTTGTTAATAGAACAATGGAAAGGCTATTTGTGTGTTCTAACCTCTATGTTTTACTTGCCGGTAATAGTAATTTTTCTGAAATTATGGGTTGTTATGCAGTAAGCCCTGTCTTCAATTTCTGCCGCCTGTCTCAGGTACTGGCTATTCATACAAAATCTTATGTTATACGCAGGCGGGCCCGTACTATGACATGTCATTATAATATCAGAAATACTGGGTTGTTATGCAGGACTCCCAGTTTTGTGTTAACGCATCCCTCAAACTGACGCCTCCCCCATAAACGCTCATAGGCCAGACATACTTTGAAAATAATAAACGCCTAGGCTACGAAATGCATAAATAAGGCATTTTTTTACACGGACAAGCCTAACCATGTGGTGGGACCCACCACGTGGGTATTGATGGAGAAAACAATGACTGTAAGCTCATAACCACGTGGTTCTTATATATTGGCGTATGCCTTCCACACTTCAAATACCCGTGGTTTGAAATCTAAATAGCTGAGTGAAATACTGGCTCCCTCACACTTAAACACTCTGTTGGGGACCCAAACCGAAACAATACTTCATTTTGTGCTTGGCTGGTCGAGACGACAAACGAGTCAAGAAGACCTACTGAGCTGAGCAAAAGACGTAACTGCCCGGGCATCATCTCACTTGCCGTCATCATTGAGTGCATGTCACTATAAATGCTAACCATTGTAAGTCTTGAAAAAGCAACTACACAACGATCCT
Organism: Streblospio benedicti; assembly: GCA_019095985.1. Lineage (NCBI taxonomy): Eukaryota > Metazoa > Annelida > Polychaeta > Spionida > Spionidae > Streblospio > Streblospio benedicti. Next base: position 13,817,188 of record CM032664.1, on the reverse strand, counting down.
AGTCTGTTGTAACGGCTAATGTTAAAACTACTTAGGTCACTATGTTTTTTCTCTGTTTTAGATCAGAAAATATTTCAGATATTATGAGGGAGGGAGATTTAAAAAACACCATTTAAATAAAAACATGTTTTGTGGGCTATCTGAAAAAGGCGATTAAAAACAAAAACATATCTAGTCTAGGACTCAGACACCAACAACACCGCTAGCTGATTTAGACTACATTCATGCGTACACGCTGTTGATGGCAATTTTATGGGCATTTCAAATCAAACCATTCATTAAATTAGACATAAAACATTTCCATATAACATCCACATAACAATATAATTTGGTGGAGTGGCTGAACACACTTTTTTTGTTATGTTATTTATTAATTTATACACTGTTATTGCCGATGACATTTTAGTAAACATCTTTATTTTGCATAACTCAAGGTTGCTCTAGCTACACTGTGCTTTCTAAGCACGTTTGATCTAGTTGTTGTTGTTTGTTTTCAAATATCATAACAAAGAGATATTTTTAGCGTCGAGTATTCCATACAACACTATGTTAGGCACTGTTTCCACTCTTCTCGATCAGATAAAAAGCATCTTGTACTTAGAGAAGATGATTCAGTGACTTAGGGAGCTGTCATTATTTGTGAGGGTGTGGAGTGAAGGATTTCAGTGCAAGGACTTTTAGGGGGCGGGTCACATTTTAATGCAAGGGAATGGAGTGTGTGGGGGTGGGGTGTTAAATTTCAGTGCATCACATTTAATGCAAAAATTCAAACAAGAATGATTTTTTTCGCGCTTTGCACAGGCATCACACATATTAGCTCTAAAACTTTCATATATGATTTTAGCAATACTTGCAAACAAATAGCAAAACTAGACCAAAAGTGTTCAAATAACACAGCGTCGCTAGAACAACGCTGACATATTGGCGATTTATGATGAATGTAAACACTGAACCAAGTTTGAAGATTTTTGTCTTCAAAGGCATTGATACTCTTAATAAAAATGTTGAATATGAAACTAAAACGGCAGAGTGGAAGGCAATTCTCGTTCAGGATGATCTTCAAGGCATTCAATCAATAACTACCTACTATGAATGTTACCCACGCTGTCGATGGCTTTGGCAATGTCTCCTGTGAATACGTTCTTGTTATAATACCGTGGATATGAACCACAGTTTTTTTTCAAATACCAGGACTTAATGTTCATTCAATCCGGTCTTAAGTGTCCTTCCGGTTCCGCCAATGTAAGAATCTTTGGGGCATGTTATAACATGCAAAACGCCACACAGTTTCTTCTGATGCTTCTTGTCCTATGTATGCATGGGTATATATATCCCCAGCGTCTGAACCGGCTTGCTGAACGACACTTCTTGGTTCCTAAACAATCGTCCACACTTTTTTGGACTGCTCCTGAAGTACGAAAAGTCTCCTGGCCGGGAAACACCCTAGCGACTGATTGAAGGTCTTCCTCGAAATAATTTTCTTTCCCCTAGTCTTGGATTTTAACAGTCGATGGTCAACATGTACACCTTTTTCACAAATCCGTCTTGTTTGTTAGTGGTAAGTGGTCTCCTTCAGTGTAACAGAATAACAGATAAGAATATTGAACTAGAGAACGTCTGTGGTCAAGGTCGTGGTTTGACTAGCAGTTCAGATACTGATTTGTGTGCGTTGGCGTCTTGTACAGCTTAGTCTTTAACCAAGAATCTTCATTTGCATGCACGTGTGCAAAAATGCCCACGGTAATTCTTCTTTAAAGATAATCTGAATGTGTATTGTCCAAGACGTTAATTAATTCTGTGGTAAACTCGTCAATTCTGTAATGAGCACCGCTATGTGTGATGTCAACTAATAATCATCTTTACTCTTGTTAAATCCACGCTGGAAGCCCGAAAGTAGTTGATATATCGTGGCATGTAAGTGCTAAGTCATTATTTTATTAAACTAATAAACCAAACATAAGAATATTGTACATGTTCAAGCAATCCAATTAAAACCATGTGTGTTAATTCATAATGAGTTCCTTTGCTGCAAACGTACTTCATACTGTGGAGCATACATTACCACACCAATGGGCATGTCCCTGGGGTCACATGACGGTTGCTCTTCTAGTGTACCTAAGTGGGGAAAGTCATCATAAGAATGTATTCGTCTATTGTTATTACGCAGGTTATTTCATACAATTTAAGTATATAAAGTTGTATGACATTTGTTGGTATTGCATAAAAATAACTTATGTCAATATCTAAACAAACAACTTAAATTGAATGATTATTATATGAGTATGGTAAATGACATATATGACGTGCCATTATAACTTGTTATGTACATTTTGTGTATTGATAAAATAGTATAATACAAAACTTAGTCACTTTTAAATGAACATAAGTATCCCTATCCCGACTATGGGAAGGATGAGTGATGGAGCTCTCGTCGACAAAATATTCATACTTGCTGGCAAAAAGTGGAACTTCTGCAATAGCAAGGTGATAATGAGGAACATCCGCGACATAGCAAATGTTTCTCCCACACAGACCCGGGGGCCAGCTCCAAAAGGCATCATATTCACACGGTGGGGATGGTCAGCTAATACAAGGTGACCTGCCAAAGATAATTACTGTTTATTTTAAAAATACGTTCAGCTAGTATCTACTCTAATGAATGGAAGATTATTCAGCTGGTCAATTGACACATTTAAACCTATGATAAAGTGATTGATATAAATTTTCAGTTTACACAATTATACCCTGTTCATTGAGGAACCTCTCTGGCCTGAACTTGTATGGTTCATCCCAGACGCGGTCATCGTGGTTCTGACCCCAGTTGTTGAGCCAAACCTCCGTGTTTGCCGGGATCTTGTGACCTTCAATTTCTGTGTCACATGTCGTTTTATGAGGGATCAAAAATGCCGCAATTGAGACAAACCTTAAAAATGAGAGATAGAAATGACATTGATATATAATATGACTTGAAGGCTGGTACGACGATTTTGCAATATAAAAAATACAAATAATCTGCAGGATTTGGTTGATGTGATATTAGCAGTGAACATGCTGGGGAGCAAATTGTGATGTTCCTGGTCCTGATCTGATGTCACATTCTTAAATGCTTAAATGGACAACCCAAGTGATTCGCCATGTTGAGACATTTCAACATGACATATAATGACATATCCTGTTTTATTTTATTAAATACAGATATACAAAATTATGTGCTTTAATTACACCAGTGCTGATAAAAGCACTGGAAGTAGCCATCTTGAAAATCAATATTCATATTTCAGACAAACAAAAATATATCAGATTTCATTTTTTCCTTACTAAGAGCATATTGAATAATTGTTTTGTTATTGAAATTCCATTTATATATTTTCAACTAAAGGCAAATTTGAGCATCCTTCAATACCTGTTCAACTCAAGAATTGTTGCCTGTGTGTATGGCATTTTAACCCTGTCATCTATCTTCACTTGGTTCGAGCCAATCACAGAATCTATCTCATCTTGAATTCGGTTTTTGAAATTTATATACATAAGGGTTTACCTGTTCAACAAATTAATGTTGAAAAATGAAGTCAATGTTCGGTTTTGCACATATGGTAGTGCACATAATGTTGAAAATGTTGTTGTTGATATGCCTGCACCAAACATTTGGAATAGTGTCATTTTTATGTGGCCATCGTCTATATTCGATGCATTTTCCCCATCCATGTATTTCAGTAACTTGAACGCAAGGTTTCCACTGTTTATTGTTTGGTCTTGAAGGTGAATTAACTCACGTTTCTTCCATAGGTCATTATATAGAGTGCTAAGCTTTGTCATGTACTGACAAAATAATCTATATGTTGGATGTCCAAAGTAACT
>CM032664.1:13739904-13813230 GCA_019095985.1 Streblospio benedicti | reverse complement strand
CAGCAGAGGAACACAGGCCGCAAAATCCAGCCTCGGAAGTTTACATTCTTGCAGTATCAACATCTTTTATACAATGACGCTCGCACGCACACGGACTGATGTTATGTTTGTGTCTTCTAAAATGGATATTTGATAACAATTCAAATGTCGGATCACAGATAAGTTGTTTGACAGCAATCTCATGAAAGCTGTGCTCCGTATATTGTGTGTTTCTTTGAAAACAATAAAATGTGGTGTCAGCTACGCAGATATTTTGCCGAACCCGGGAATAAACAACCAATGTTTTAAAACGTTTTCATGCAAAAATGTTGTAAGTAAACATCTATTATGCATTGAATCGGATTCAGTAGTAAATTTTACATAGGTGAATGAAGAAATACGCAGTTTTATAAGCTCCACAACCTTAAATATTGAACTATTCCCGTTTTGATAAACGTACATTCTCAGACATACCACCGGATTTCAAGTGGCAACGTTCAGCGAGATAATGACAGCTAGTATTCTCATTAAACCGTTAAACGTACTTTGACATTTCTATGTAAATTTTGAGAAATAGAAGTACCACTGTTTCTATTTGTGTAATTACTTCCCGGTAGCCGATATGAAAGTGTTACGTTATCCATCATTGAGTAAAGTAGGTGCAGTGACCACGTTTATCAACATTACGTGTGACGTAGTTATCTGAATGTGATGTACGTAATTCGTTCAAAACCACGGGGTCATCCGGTGCGTTTTGCTGAATTTCTTGCTGAATTTCTGACTGAATTCTGAGTTGAGTTTATAGCCTACAGACCTCGTGTGTATAGTCTTAACCAACCCAATCGGGACTTGGGTAATATGTATACATAAGCAATTGCTTAAGGCCCAAAGCCCTCATATTATGTCTTGTTTATGTGCAGAAAATTCGCGTAATATTAGCCACTATGGGAATACCAGCAGAGGAACACAGTTCGCAAAATCCAGCCTCGGAAGTTTACATACTTGCAGTATCAACATCTTTTGTACAATGTTGTAAGAAAGGGAAAATTTATTTTTCATTATACATAAACAAAATGTTATTATATAAAATGTACTAGAAGATGAAGACATGTACAGGTAAATACGTTAGATTTTTCATTAATATTTTATGTGATACTGTATAAATGATCTGCACAATCTTATCTCTATATATTTACATTAGGTGGTGTTATATACTTACATTATTTGATATTATCTTGCACGCTGATTATATTTAGAAATATATATTTAGATAAATATTTTTTAGATTGAGAATAATCTTATAATTTTTCCTACGTAATGGAATATACATCAATCCAACACCTTGAGGTTTTTTCATTTGTTTTACACAATTTAATGAGTCCACTTAAAACCCTCAAAACCATGCAAATAAAGTTTTTCACAATGAGTTCCTTTGATGCAAGCGTACTTCATTCTTTGGAGCATACATTACAATACCAATGGGCATGTCCCTGGGGTCACATGATGGTTGCTCATCTAGTGTACCTAAGTGGTGGAAGTCAATCCTAATACATTCTTTAATTCTACACCATTTAATGTAAATTACTTTCATACAATTCTTTGTAATTTATTGGATCTAAATAATTTAGATCAATTCTAAAAATCAATTCTGAATATAATAACTGTGGAATATCATCATATGAATCATGCTATTTATAGTCAAATAAAAATAGTGTATGCAATTTCATCAGCAATCATAAGTATTTATACATACATCATACATCATGATGATGATTTTATACTTGAATGAATTATCATATGGAGAGCAGGAAACATTTCTAATCTATTGGGACACGTTTTACAATTTTAACTAGATCAATGATTCATGGAATGATGCAAAAGATGTGGAAATGCAACTCTAGTCCACAAAATATTCATACCTGCCGGCAAGATGGTGAATCTCTGCAGCATCATTGTGATGATTAGGAACATTCGTGACATAGCAAATGTCTCCCCAACACACACCCGTGGCCCTGCTCCGAATGGCATGATATTCACCCGGTGAGGGTGGTCAGCTAATACCAGGTGGCCTGGAGGAGAGAGTTTTCTGTTCATATGGCTGGTACATATATTATTCATACATATGTTTTATCATTTATTTATATGTATATATATATTTTAAGGCTTTGTTTTCAATATTCTATTCTAACTGTGTGCTTCCATGGCCGAGTGGTAAGTGAGTTGGACTCGTGACCGGAAGGTCGTGGGTTCGATTCCCAGTCAGGTCTGGTGGTGGATGTTGAGCAAACTTAAACCTAGTAGATTGCACACTGCTCTGTGGCACCTATACGTTAATCAGGCACAGGTCATTGGGTTGAAAGAGTGAGTGAGTGATCGTGTGAGTGATTAGCATTGTGCGCTGAATGTGCTGCCTATGCAAGTATGTGAGAAATGATCAATTGAAGATCAATTGAAGATAAACGGGCCAATGACCTGGTGTAAATGGTAAAGTCGTGAGATCAAAACTTGGAACAAGACTATAAACCAGACATTTACATTTACATGGACATGTTCAGAGTGTAGGGGTTTGCATCAAGTGATCGAAAGAATCTATATTCACCCTGTTTGAGTTTGTCACCTGAACGCCGGGAAGGCACCTAAAGTGGGACCCCGAGTATGTTTGAAGGACGTGTTTAAAGCACTTGTAAGTATTGAGACTGTTACAGAGTATACATGGGAAAATATCTAAAATCACTTTCTCGAGGCCACACTTCAATTGGCACAGTGCAAAAGTAACAGCTATTATTAATAGCTGCCGTAAAATGTAACATCGTTAATTATAATCATGCTCAGGAATCTCACATGTCTTATTATCTAGTATAGTATAGTAGTAAAGGGTTGGGTTGGGTGATGGGGCCTAATGGGGGCTAATAGAGCAAGCTTGAAGAGTAAATCCTGGTTCGTGCATCATACGTCTAGGCATAAAGACAGGTGACTGAGAAAAAAGTAGTTCAAGTTCACGTCTCTCTAGAGTGCGAATTCACCCGTCGGCCGCCGGAACATGACTCCTAATTAAGGTCCAACTTTGACGAGCCATGTATCATCCCAAGATGGTGGCAGAGAGGCTTTTTAAAAAGCTTTTAATGCATGCACAATAGACCTGTGATGACAATAGAATGGTCAGAGAGTTAAGAGCCGCTGTCGGCCATCAAATGCAATATCGTATTGCTTGCAATTTACGGCAGCCAGACCATTTTGGGTAGTCTGGTCACAATTCACGTAAATGTAAATTAAATTATGATCGGTCCAAATTTACGATTGGTTATATTTTACGATCAAACGGCATGAGTGCAGGCGTATATGAATGCACGATCAGCAGTGTACTAAATACCCTGTTCATTGAGGAACCTCTCTGGCCTGAACTTGTATGGTTCATCCCAGACGCGGTCATCATGGTTCTGACCCCAGTTGTTGAGCCAAACCTCCGTGTTTGCCGGGATCTTGTGACCTTCAATTTCTGTGTCACATGTCGTCTTGTGTGGGACCAAAAATGGCAGAATGGAGACATACCTTTTGAAATAGTTTTTGATTGATTAAATGGTATGCCACTTGTACGCAATAATAGTATCTATTGTATCTGTCCATGGATACTCAACTGTTGTGGTGATGACATAATATAATGAATTCAAAACAAGATTGACATTTAGATATTTGTAGTTTTGTGCAAATGTTTTAAATGTGTCATATTATGTATTATATCTTATTTAGACATACACCGGGTTATTATTTCTTTTCAAGTTCTATCTGATCTCATTTTATGAATAAGTCATCACATACCTGTTTAGCTCAAGAATTGCTGCTTGTGTGTATGGCATTTTAACCCTGTCTTCAATCTTTGCCTGGTTAGAGCCAATCACAGAATCTATCTCATCTTGAACTCGGTTTTGTACATCAGGGTAGTGAACAATAATGTTGAAAAATGAAGTCAGAGTTTCAGTAGTTGTTGATATGCCAGCAGCTAACATTTGAAATAATGTAATTTTTATGTGACCATCATCTATTGCTGCTGCATTTTCGCTATTCATGTATTTCATTAGCTTGAATGCCAAATTGCCATGGTTAATTGATTTGTCCTGAAGTTTCTGTAACTCGCGTTGCTTCCATACATCATCATAAAGAGTGGTAAGCCTGGACATGAACTGGCGACATAACTTGTATGTTGGATGTCCAAAATACTTTAACCAAGGGAATCTATCAAGAGATTCTCCTAGAAGATCTGGTGAAAAAATTGCATCTACGAAATCTTTCAGTAGGACAATAGTTTGCTCTTCTTCGGCATTATTTAGTTCATTTTCAAAGGTCGCTGCATATGTAATATGGCATGTGCATTTCTCAATGAATTCATGAAGATTCAAAGAAGTATTTGTTTGCAGTTTACTTATGAATTTCTGCAATGCCTCTATGGTAATTTCTTCTACCCTTTGAAATCCTGACCCATATGCCTTTAGTTGCGTGTACATAATTTTCTTTTGCTGTACTCTCGTTCGGCTTTCATCTGAGAATGCAACATCTTTGTAATCACAGATAAGCTTTGTACGTAAAAGCAATGGTCTACCTTTAAAATCTTTTCCTTTCAGAACCAGAGCCTGTGATGATAAAGACATTCAATATAGTTTGTTAAAGGAAATCAAAAGATCAAATTAAATAAGTAATAATAACAAATTAATTTATAAATTTTTGACAATTGGCGAGGTGCTTATGTACATGTAAATACTGATGTATAAGTTGTACTGACGTCATGACTCCAATTTGGCTCCTACTCTCAATCTAACATTAAAGTCTGTTGCGATACTTTCTAAATCCTTCATCTTAGAGTTTGGAAGTTACGTAAATATGTTCTCTAGGTTTTCATCAGTCTGCCGCCTATTCGTCACGAGATCGATAACATAATAAAGGATAAATCATACATCTGATTACACTGCTCAATATAAAAAAAACAGCAAATAAACAAGTTTATACGCCTAGAAAAGAATAAATCAACAGACATGAAAACTAAAGAAAAGATGTACCCCACAACTTGCTCTTCACCTCGCTTTTACGGCCTGCCAAAAATCCACAAACGAAACATGCCCCTACGTCCAATAGTCAGTAGCATAGATAGCATAACTTACACCTAGCCTCTAATAGGCAAAACAGAGAGACATATAAAGAATTCGAAACAATTAAGTTAGATTATTAGCAAGCGTAGAATTGAAGAAGGGCAAGAACTCCGATCGTATGACTTGACTGCTCTCTTCAGCAGTGTGCCTGTAGATAAAGAAGTGAGGTGCATCAAAGCAAAGCTCGAGGCAGATAAAGACCTCCATAAAAGAACCACCACAAAGCCATCTGAAATAGCAGACCTGCTAGAAATAGTACTGGGTTGCATATATTTTATATACAAGGAGAAGTTCTACCAACAAATCCATGGGGCCGCAATGCGCACACCAGTCTCCATGATTGTATGCGACGCCCTGATGGAAGACATTGGGGAGAAAGCCATAGCCACTGCACCGCAAACCCCCTTATGGTGGTATCGATATATAGATGATACGCACACGAAATTGGACTCCATACACGCCCAAGAAATTACCGACCACCTGAACTCTTTAGATCCAGATATTAAGTTCACGACAGAAGGTGAGCAAGAGGGTGGTTTGGCCTTTCTGGACACGTCCACAGTGAACAGGGAAGATGAGACCCTGAAACTGAAGATCTATCAGAAACCACCACACACGGACCAATATCTCCACTTTGAGTCCAATCACCCATTGGGGCACAAGTTAAGTGTTGTTCGCACCCTAGACCACCGAGCCAACACTGTTATTACAGAGGAGGAAGATAGGGAAGCAGAGCGTACTAACATAGATGGAACATTAGTAAAGTGTGGTTACCCAAGTTGGGCTATAAAGAGAGGTTCCACCTTCAAAGAAAAGGAAGATTCGAGCAAGAAGAAAGACAAGACGAATATACAGAAGATGATTATGGTGGGCATCCCATATGTGAAAGATCTTTCAGAGAGTGTGTGAAGGATTATGAAAGACTACGGGTGCAGTGCTTTTTTCAAGCCCAGAAACACACTCAGACAGCTCCTGAGTGCCCGAAAAGACCCGGCAAGGAAATAAGATATATGTGGCGTTGTTTATCAAATCATTTGTGGTGGTACGGAAACAGAACAATGTTCCAGTACATATGTCTGTGAGACATCCAAGACCGTGAAAACAAGATTTGATTAGCACCGAAGATCGAGCAGTACTTCATCATCGCACGTGTCCATCCATCTCCAACAACCAGACAGACATAACCATCAGATTTCACTAGACAATGTTAAGATCTTTGAAAATACCTTTGAAAGGAAGATTCGTGAAGCAGTTTACATCCGACGCCTCAAGCCGGACCTTAACAAGAACCTGGGGGCAGCTGAACTGCCTGATCTCTACAACAACATCCTCCCGACCACCGACCATGACCTCACACCACGATCGTGACGAATAGGCGGCAGACTGATGAAAACCTAGAGAATAGGTTGAAAGCTCTCAAGGTACATTTAAATATTTGGCTCGAAAGCACTGTTACAAACCTTTGATAATCATGGAGTAATTAGATGTCACATTTTGTGATGTCTCGGATTTTCTATATGCTACTTAAAAACACCATCACAGCTTATGCTCGGTGCACGAACAACCATGTGTTGATTGAAGAAATATGAAAAACAATCGATTCATTTCATCTAGGACAATTTAACCACCCACGCACCAAAAGCCAGCAATCAAACTATCATTTTAGCATGAGAAAGTCAGAAATGTCAACGGAATGAATGTCAACAGAATGATTTTTTGTCAGGCATATGACTAAACACTATGACTCCAATACTAAATGTGATACCCATTGTTGAAAGAGAGGATGTACATCTAGCTATTTTTGTTCAGATGGAGAAAACGTGGCATATTCAATATAAACATGTGACCATTGTAGTATACATTTACATGAACAATTTATAAAGTGTGAGAGGGTCCTTCTTAAATTAGCTCTTATAACATTTAACATAATATAATTTTGATAACTTACTTCATGCATTGCTTTGGTACCAGTAAGAATGACAACTGGTGTGCTGCCAAGCACGATTTTGTACACATCTCCATACTGTTGCGCCCATGACAAAAGCTGTTTGTGAATTTGACGACTTTTCATTTGATACAGATTGCCCATAAAAGGCAGGGTAGGTGGTCCAGGAAGATGCTCAACACCGTGTGTTCTCAACATTAGGAGAACCAGCCAAATGATACTCAACAGTAATAACAGATACAGCAACATCCTAAAAATACATATCCACAGCTCGGAAGTTTACGGAAACCTTTGCATCATGACTTGCAGAAAAAAGTTGATTAAATCTTCTACTAATGGTGTACATTTTGTCATGCTCTGCAAAAGTGGAACATTGTTCTTCTTTTTCTTCTTTTTCTTGACCCCCCCCCCCAAGTGGAAATATCAGCTGTGTGACATAATCAACGAATATCACACTATCACAGTGTTTCATGATATTTATTCACATATTTCTAATATATGCCATAAAATAATATTTATTATAGATATATGGGGAATATACATCCTGATATTAAAGTTTTAACTCTGCTGTATATCTTTTTAATGCCGCATTTAAATAGTAAATAGTGAAATTCTGATATGAAAAACGTTAAGCACACGTGGTAAAATCCTATACCCACAAAAAAGTGGAATATCCAAAACTTGACCCCATATAAGCAAAATGGTTGTGTATTGTCATCTTATTCTCTCTTTGACGCAGAAGAAACTCTTTACAATTGCTCAATATTTGCCACCCCCCCAACCTACAGTAGATTGAGACTCTCTTACATATACATATATCAATTTCTTTTTCAATAATCAAAAGGCTGAGAAAGAGGTGAAATTACTGATATGGACCTACCTCTCTGACGGAATATTGTAATATTACAAAAAATTATTTCCTGCTTCATACATATAAGTCATATAGGATTATTGACTTTTTTACACCAGGATAACATTGATATGATTTGACAACTTGGTAGTATGGAAATTTCATGTGATATCATTTGTAAGTGATTAAAAAACAGCATTAACTATTTTATATTTGTATTTGTTGTGCATGTACAATGTACTTGTTGCGTGTAGTTATCTTATGATGGGTCACTCTGATGTGCTTATCAACAATACACTTTCAAAATGGCTTGAGGTTAGAAATGATAGTTTTGTCTAGCATTCATATATTAACTAATATAACTAGATCAAAAGTGTTCAAAGAACACGTACTCGCTACAATGACGTTGACTTATGGGCAATTAAGATATATACTAAATGATGTATACTTTACAATCAAGAAATTTATGAATTTGAGGAGAAAACATCAGAATGAATCAGAAACAATATATCCACCAAAAAGATATTTGTGTTGCCATACAATAGTACTATTTGAATAACAGACAAGAATCAATATCAATTTCAAACCCAAAAATCAATGTTTGCTGCTTGTTTGGAATATTGATTTTTTCTTGCTGGTTAAATGCATCGAATATCAGTAAAAATGTCATAAATGGACTTCTAGAAACCACAATTTAATTGGCAGAGTGCCCAAAATCGAATCACTTTGGTGTCACCTCATCCCTCATAGTTGTGTAAAGTTTGAACGAAATCGGTGCAACAGTTAAAGCTCTAGCTTGTCCGGAGACATACATACCTACATACATGGTTAGTTACATAGTTAGTGACAAACGAACGAAACACAATGCTTGCTTCAGCAGCTGAGCTGAAGCGACGCAACAACATTTAGATGGTAAAGCAATAATCAGATAGAAAATCATTTAATTTCGGAATGATTGGAAAGTGCTAAATAAATTTAAAAACATAACAAATAATAATCTTCTCCATAACAGTCTGTTTATACATTTATAGACCTTCCTAAGCATAAGACAAAATACACAGATATAAGTCACACTGTAATGTTGATTTGAAGCACATAAATCAGCATTAATGACGTTTTGGATGTCTAATTAACTTCAGATAGGGTAGGAGTTACGGTAGTCACGTGTGTGAGTTACGGTAATCATTTGTGTGAGTTACGGTAGTCACTTAGGTGGTTGGTTTCGACCAAAATATGTCATAATACTGTTGTTATGAATTAAAACTACATTCTCTCTCGAATCAATACGCTAAAAACTACACATACAGCATGTGTTATCATGCACAGAATAAGTGCACAGAATAAGCACAATAGTCGAGTTTCTAATGTAAATCGTGCACTGTTGATGTCGCCATTTTTGCTGAGTTACGGTAGTCGTTTTGAGAGTTACGTTAGTCGCTTTCGCACTGTGATAAAAGTGTGATAAAGGGAAAGACTGAGGCTTAGACCACACCACCAGGCGGAATGCTCAAGCACTGACCTTTTACCAGGGGCACTTGGGATAAGCAGAGGGTGAAACCGATGAGAAAAGGAAGGGGACGGACGTCAAACTGAGTGGCATGAGGCGTGCATTCAGCAGCCATATAAAGATTTGTGCCAGCAGGTGCCTTTAAGTGAAAAAAAAAAGTATTAAGGTGGAATTCTTCTGGTTGGTAGCAAGCGCAGTAGTCACTGCCCAAGTCAAGAATGAAATAGAGTAGTTGCGATATTCTTGTTCCATATGATTGGTCTGTATCCCAAGGAGCAAGATCCAGGGGAACCAGAGATAGCACTTACAGCCGAGACAACCGGGGAAAGAGGACATTGAAATGTCTGTTGTGGTATTTGATTTCATCAAAAAAAGCAGACATGGGGACCAGTGTGCCGGGTGTGAAACGGTGGCTTTTTCTGTTATCTAGTTAGAACGGCCTGGTTGATGAGCTTTGTCAGATCGGACTTAGTTATTGACCTTTCCATTGGCCCAAGCAAAGACGACCCCATCGAGACCGCAAGACAGCCGGCGCCAGCCGCGATCGCCATTCCTGCGAGTCTCTCAATGGGCCGTGGCGAGTCCTCGGCACCAGGGGCAACCCCGCTAGAAGAACCACAGGGCCACTTGATATAGTCAAATGGAAGCTTAGGGTTGTAAAACCTGTCTTCAGCTAAATCTATCGTTGGCAGAAATATGCTTGCTAAAAAGACGTGAGAGAGAGAAGTGTATAAATGTACTAATAAAGACCTTCCCAAAATTTCGTCCTCATGTGGGATTCGAACCCACGACCTCTGGGTTGAGATGATAACTGACTAAGTATGTAAGCTGTGGCTTACGGAGACAACGGTTCAGCCGTGTAACCTTTTGCAGCTCGCTGCTTTGGGATGATGGTATCATTCTGGTCTCACAACCTTGGGGTCGTGAGTTCGAGTCCCGCCAGGGCCACTTGATATAGTCAAATGGAAGCTTAGGGTTGTAAAACCTGTCTTCAGCTATATTATGATAACTGACCAAGTATGTAAGCTGAGGGTTACAACGGTTAGGCCGTGTAACCGTTTGCAGCTCGCTGCTTGGGATGATGGTATCATTCTGGTCTCACAACCTTGGGGTCGTGAGTTCGAGTCCTGCCAGGGCCACTTGATATAGTCAAATGGAAGCTTAGGGTTGTAAAACCTGTCTTCAGCTATATCTATCGTTGGTAGAAATATGCTTGCTAAAAAGACGTGAGAGAGAGAAGTGTATAAATGTATCCACAAGCACTGGGAAACACATATATATCATGCAATGCTTTGGTACCAGTAATAACAACGACTGCTGTGCTGCCACGCACGATTTTGTACACATCTCCATACTGTTGAGCCCATGACAAAAGCTGTTTGTGAACTGTACCAGTTTTGATTTGATGCATATTGCCCAACAAAGGCAGGGCAGGTGGTCCAGGAAGATGCTCAATACCATGCTTTTTCAACACCAGGAAAACAAACCAAATGATACTCAACAGTAATATTAGAAATACCAACATGCTGAAATACAAGACATTAAGACTACTTAGTGTTATAGCTATTGACACTCTTTTGATATACCGAATCATGTCTGGTTTCACTTTCCGCTTGCTGGGAGCAGGTGTAGTGTATTGTTTAGTAACCATTGATTCTGAGTAAGATGAGATTGATGACCTCTGATATGAGTTAAAATTGTTGGACCAATCAAAAGCTTATATATTTCATCCACTCAAACTCTTGGCAGTGATAACACTTTGGTGGGTTTATTTTGCTACCTCGCCAAAGATTTTCAAACAGAGTATGAAACAGCACCTTAAACACAGTGACTAATTTTAAATAAATCCATTCTAAACTCACTATCTTAATAATTTTGGACATTTTTCATGTCCATCGTCTGAGACTTCTTTCTGTCACTGACTAGGTGGCAATTTTTGACATGAAAGGAAGTCAGTCAATGTTTGTTGTGGGATTGCTGTTCACATTCTCAAAAGTCTTCTGGATTGTTATACTAGAATTTAACATTTTTCTTATTTGTTAAATTTACAAGTTAAGCAGCAGCAGCTGCTGCTGCTGCTGCAGTTCTTCTCATGGTTACTATTATTATCTGTTCTCTGCTGAAATGATGAATTCCAAAAACGAAAGTTGTAAATATTGTTTTATGAACGTTTTTAGTTCTCAAGCACCCTCTTCAGATATACAGTCAAACAGATTTTTAAACATGAACATTGATTAATAAATGATAAAATCGTTTAGAATAGATGTTTATAAATTATATGTACAATAGCTTAGAAAAATTACAATAAGGCTTTACAAGATGGTGGAGGTTTGGAACTGAAAATTAATGATAGGAATACGTGGTAGAAAATGGGCATAGGTATTTTATGACATATTTCTATATAGTATGATAAAACTGTTTAAAACAATGCACTCATTAACTATGGTGGTTATTACAATAATCAGGTTTCAAAAAGTAGGAGGTGATACATAGATACATTATGACATTTTTCTGTTCAAAAGTTTGCACACTATTTTAGAACTATCCCAGTCCGGTTATTAGGAGATTTAACAGCCATTATTATACTGAGTTTGTGCATGATTGAGGTTGTTCATGTGATCAATTATGGCAGATTGGTGACATTCACCATGCGAAGGGCGTTGTAAGGTTTGAAAGCTGAGCTGGCACCAATTGTGATAGTTTTCCTATAATGTCACATGCTGCCACCTAGTGAGACAGAAAGAAATCTCGGAGGATGGACATTGAAAATGTCCGAAAACATCATTAAGACAGTTGGTTTCGTATGGATTCATCTCAACATTATTCACTTTATTTCTATGAAAAGAAATCCAATAACTCTATTTTGAAAATCATACATCATTTATAATAAGGTTTTTTTTAACTAGCTAAATATCATCCATATGTCTTTTAGTTTTTTTTCAAAATCTCTAGGCGTTGATAATCTGGTCACAATCTACAGACATAACAATAAGAAAACTCACTTGAATGTTCTTTTATAAACACTGCTTGTGATTGACGAGTGGAAATAATAATGAATGTGACAAACGTTTCCTGCAAATTCAAAAAAATAATGTGGAAACACGTCAATGAATGGTTTTGTGTGTTTAAATGTTTTTAATTCAAATAACAAAACTAGACGTCAGATATTAGGCCAAGCCAATTCAAAATGGTTCACTATTATTGGTGATTCCATGGACAGGAATGAAGAACAAATCTGGAAGAAATGGCCGTGGGAAAAGTATGAGAGCCTCCAGTGAGGTCCCTATTGAGGGAAATGTTGATAATGATAATAACAGGTGCTTGGATGAAACAATAGGAGATGCAGTAAAAGATTAACTAAAACTGATTACTTTTTGACACCTTTATCAATAACTAGCACTTGTTGCAATAGATATAAAAGCAAGTAAAATGATTAGTATTTATTTATATCTATGTCTTAACAAATTATGAGGTAATAATGACAGTGAAAAGGTGAAAACAAATGTTCTGATTTTCTTGCAATTGGCCTAAAAGCTATTTGATATCAAGAAATATTTACTTGAAAAACAGGTAAATACATTCATTATATCATATCACGAATAGAGATTTATTTCGTACGATCTGTGTCGTTGATATATGATCATGTTTTTGTCTTCAAGCATGCTTGGAGATCATGATTATGGCGTGCCACTTTTGCATTGTATATTATAAAAATATGAACTTTGAGACGATTGATTAGAAGATGGCAATACCCCCATTTCACTGCCTGAGACATTAGATACAATTGTGGCCGATTAACATTTTTGACGAATCTCGACCACTCTCCCGTAGATGCCCGTAATCGGGCGTATTCAGCAATCTACCTGCACCCGTGCAACAAGTGCAAAAGAAATCATTTGTACACTTCAAATGAATCTGTCGTATTTTTCAACCTTTCTTGCAACACCAAATATTGGGCATTATCGCATGAAAAGGAACAATAAGTAATCATTGATTCATTATTGAGCACAATTGCGCATTATCTTCCTGCAATCGTCCCTGTTCAGGGGGTCTCTCCTCTCGACTTGTCCTCACTCTTCCCACATTATATGTCGACAGATAAGACGCGAGGTGGGGCAAGAAGGCCTGATAGAGGGACGAGTAAAGACGAGTAAAAGATGAGAATCAGGCCGACATAGGTCTAGTTGAAGTTTTGTATAGAATGTATAGTGCACCTGATGTTGGCCTGATAGATACGAGAAGCAGCAGGAAGACCTGTTTGTGAGACGAGTAAAGACCATCAGGGACGATTGCCTGTGTATCAGTTAGTTTGTATATAAAGTATCAGGCTGGTCTCAGAATCATAAGGTTCTCAGATCACACCCACCATCTGTTCTGTCATAAAAATCGTATCATTTCCCACGTGGACTACTACACTATTCACTTTGCATATTTACCACACGAGGGCAAGTAAATCCGTACACGTTAAGATTTACATAACATAACGCAAATCCTGCCAGAACTGCAAACTTACATCACCAATTGACAAGCAAATCTTCTTCCATGGCAAAGTAGATGAGGCAGATAGGCAGACGACATCACTTGTCGCTCACCGTGCACAGTCTCAATCACATTAGACCAGATACATCAACCAAACCTCGTGGAGAGCTGTATTTCCTTCAGCTCTGTCACTTTTCAAGGCCTATACGGTATAATATGGATATCTTGGATGCACTCCATCCCTGTGATTCTATTAAGTTACTCTCACAATTTAAAGATCTGTGGTGGGGATTCCATTTCTGTTTGCTGATATCACTGAAAATCAATTTATCTCATGAATGATATGCACTCTAATTTAGCCAAAGAATAGAGAAAACGTTAAGATAACACTTATATGTTTGTTCTGATATGTCATAGTATCATAGCTTCGTGCAGTTCTAATGAGTATAGAAAGCCACCGTAGCAGGGCTTTACTTTAACTTTTAATTTCGCTTGTACCATCGGGCAAGTAACATATTTTTTCACCTGCCCCCATAATCATCTAACTAGCCTGCATTTGATATAAGAATATCTTATTTAAATATAAATGTTTGATGATGTAACTATTGAATATTGTGATTCTGATTGTTTTTGTTCACTACATCAGTTATACTTCGCTTTATAGTGTTATGCAAAGTGGCTGAATGTAAGCAAAGCAACGGGAATAATTTTTTCGTCATTCAAAACTAGCGTTTGATGCAAACATTACGATTTGTAGCCTAAAAACCACTTGCCCATTCGGCCAGGTACTTTGGAAGATGACTAGCCCAGACACAACTTTCACTTGCCCCGGGCTAGCGGGCCAGTGTTAATGTGAAGCCCTGTGTAAGTGTGTGATTGATCCGCCTGTGCCACGACAGCAGGATTACCTGGCGACTTACCCTCCAAATTAGCCTATCATGTGACTTCTGCCCATTAAGCTAATTAATCCTCTCATTAATCGTTGCATACATTCTACATGCATTTGATATTGCGTCGTCTAATGTGGGCACATCAGTGTGGTCGATACCCCAATACATCTGCCTGTAAGCATTCACACATTTTTAAGTCTAGGGTAGGCTGTTCTATGATGATAAGTACCACTATGAGCATTGATCATAGGAATCCTCTGTGTCATAAAGTTGTACGAAACAAACACAGAAAAGCCACAGTTTCATGTGTATTTTAGTGAAATGAATGAAGGTATGTGTATTCAAACAATAGCGGTATATTTACTGAAGAAAATAAAAGAACACTTTAAGTCACTTGGTTTCCCAGTCATACCAGACGGAAATAAATATCCCAAAAACAAAGAGGACAAGGTTTGCCTCTTATTAGACAGTCTCAGATTCCTGTTGTCATATATCTGCGTGCGCAACAATAGAGTGCAACAGGCACAATAATGAAACCTCCGGAGATGATGGCAAAATAATGAGAACTCGCTCAGCAGACATGATTTTCTGAATTCAAAACATATAGAAAATGATACCCCAAAACTGACTCATATTGTCTATGCATGGACACTTGCTAGTTGTTCCGGAGGAACATGAATATGCTCCATTACTATTGTTGACTGTACCCACGAAAATCAAGATTTACTTAGTTTCCGTGTTTAGTTCATTTTTGTTTTGTTTTGTTTTTGTTTTGTTGTCTGGTTTGTTTTAAAACTCAAAGTAGCAGTATTTTAAAGGCTAGATAGCAATCAAATAATCACTCAGTGTCACCCAGTGTAGTTCTCGAATAATGGTATCGCTGATTGAGCGGTCGTATATACATTGCTAGCAAACTGTCTGAAAAAAGAAACTCCATTACACCTTCCAATCATACTTATTGCAGCTGCTTACAACAGAGCGTCACGCACGCACCTATGTAGTAATGTGCGTAACACACGCACGCATCACCCTTACGACGGTAAAGGAGGATTTTTCCGCATTAACATATATATGGTGATGTGACATGAACTCATCATTGTCACTGGCCAGTAAAAGTGGATGAGGCGGTCTGTGTCGCTCATATTCATATTCATTCGGGTATTGTAATGTTTTGAGTAAATTTCTTAAAGGTGCGAAATATATTCATCTTGTCGTTGCAATAACCCCTGCCCCCCCCCCCCCCAATCCGCCAGGAGCTCACCCCGCATACATCAGCCAGCTTCATCTCTCAGTGTGGGGCGCCACAATAGAAATCACCTACTCATTTCCGGTTCCCTTAGAACTGACCGTCTTTCTCAAGAATTCAATTTCCAGCCGCACAAATGATAGACTAAAATGGCGACAAGGTGTCCTGGCACATTGCTGGGGTTCTGGCGGGGCGGGGCGGATCTTTGTTCAGGTCTCGGTGCAAACGAACGGTGTTCTTCTGTCTGATCTTACTTTGACTTTGAAAGGACTTTGGTGATTATTTCCCTGTCCCACTGGTACATATATTGTGGTCCGTATCCTTTTCACTATTTCCAGGTGTAGTTGTATTAACCAGGCACGTTGTGAACTCGGCAATTGGTTTCGAACTCCTAAAGGCTCCTTGGGAGCTCGAAAACGTTTATGAATAAAGTAAAATCAAAAAACAAAAAAATCATTTGATCAAGAACACATATGAAAAATAAAACTGTACAATATAGGTGATGATACCTAGTGCTGCAGCCAAAATATTTAGAATATTGAATATACTTTTATCAGTACTGTCTTTCATTTATACTTATAATTACAAAAAACTTCAAGGAAATTGGTATTTTTCAATTGCTACCATTTTTATTTTACTGTGTAGTTTTTTCAATGATTTGTAACATAACTACCGGTTAATACAATTTAATCAGTCTTCTTGTATGAAAGGTAATGACTGCGTGAATGTCCAAAACACTAACTCATTAAAATGCCGTGAAAACCTCACAGGAAAGAAACGTATCGTATTCCATCTGGGTCATGGACCGAAAAGCTAATAACCTACATTGACGACTGAAACTCAATGAAACAGAGTGCTTCCGGAAATAGCGGTCACCCCACGGGACCGATGGTATCGTCTGCCTGTCCCTGAACCGAGGCTGCGGCAGAATACAGCCTTGCTGTTTGCCGTGTGCCACACAAATCTTGATCGTGTGTGCGCGTGTTATCGTGTTAACCTTTATAGTAATGACAGTAAATTACACGAGCCTCCCTTTTTTGTATTCTCACTGCATCTCTTTGACATGAACAGCGTGGCCAATGGTTACAAACTGAACTGTTTTAGATGTGAGTATACACGCTATCGTATAATATAGGCAAACTGGGATAGCAGCTTGAAGAATTACTTTTCAGTGGCAGTTGAAAGTATGTGGCTATGTGGGCTATATATTAAAGAATACTTACAATGTGTGATTTAAGTAAAATTCAATGCGTAATGTATAGAAACTTATCAGTGAAATTATAGATGGTAAAATACAATAATTACTGACCTTACTATCGTCACATCTTCAAAAGCCAAAACGAATTACTACCCAAATAGCCAGCAAATCTATATCCCCCCCCCCACACACACACACACCCTGGCTCATCCCTATTTAATGGTTGGTTTCACTTCCCCGCTACACCACAGTTGCCCTATAACGTCTGCTGGCGACATTTAACGGCCATTTAATCGCACATTGTTGATTGCTTTAATTGGATAAGGCTTTTTTCTGTAACCTTAACATTGACACTGAACTGTTGATAGTTCCGACTGATGCATATTCACCCAAGTATCATGGTATTGGCCTCGGAGAACAGGTTTTAACACAAGTTTTAGCATGGTCGGTGCTGGTGTTGCAAGCCGTGAGTATATTTCAAATGAAATAAAGCAGCAATACGATCAACCGACTGGTGATGCAGGGAGTGTGTTTGTGTGGAAAGGAACTATTTGCTATGTTTGTACACAATATATTGACAGGGTGCAATCCATGAACAAAATTGGAACAGCTTTTTGTTTGGCCTTTTGTTGTTGTTGTTTGTGTTTAAGGTAGCTGATATTGGAACACTGTGCATTTCGTGTTAGCTGTTATTGAAAATTTAATAGGCTTCAGGCGGCTTGTAACTGAATCAGGTTTCCGAGGTACTGGAGACATCGCCCTACCTTTATCCAATGAAAGTGCCCACGTGAGCATCGTGATATCTCACAGCTATATACTCAGTATATACATACAAGGGAGAACTGGACCCACAGGTTGATATGAACATGGATCACGCCGTGAAAACCAACGATGGCACACGAGCTGATAATGTATTTTCAGGTGGTACTTAACTGTGCAAAGTCTATCTCTTTCCATGGGTCCTATGACTACATCTACAACACATCATTCAGTACCTGGGTTTCCTTTCTCAATTTATTTGGAGAGCATACATATAGCGCTAGAGGCAAATGCGGCGAATCGTGCCAATTTACTCTTTGAACGTTAACCCTACACGTGTTCACTCAAAGACCAAAAAACATAGCGAGCAGTCCCCACGCCGCCGGAAAATATCTGTCTGTGGATGTGTCAAATCCATTTTGCAGCCTTTATCGAGCACAGCCTTGACTTCCTCACACGGCACCACTTACTCAAGATGGTGTGGGCAGATAATGGCTATTTCCTCACACTGCAGACACCACGCCTTTGTGCCTTTCTACCAGACTCATTGACAACATTGTTGCGGAGCAGACGTCTGTACTTATAATTCACCAGACTTGAATATGGAGTTGGGTTTCATTTCTTTTGTTGGTCCAAAACAAAAGTACCCAGATGTTTTAAATTAATTCAAGAAGGTAATATGCACTTGGGAGAGGGGGATATAATACTGGTAATAAGAAACTAGAGTAGGTTTAGAGTCGGTTTACTCTAGTAACTCGTATAAGCCATGTCTAAAATAATAGCTAAAGTGCTCTTGATGATGATTATGATGTGTCTAGTATCAGTTGGAATCTTTATTGTACACCATGAAAAAATATATGAAGTTTAATGCGTGTAAAAAAAACAGTTTCATGTGGCTATTTTATGTTTTGAGAACGGAATTTCACGTTGAAGAAATCAAACATATCGAGTGTTACATAAAAGGTAATCCTCCTCATAATAGTCAGCCCGGCCCCTCGTCTTTGAAAAGAACACGTTCTTTCTACGATCTTCACTGGCCATTGGTAATAGTCATGTGATTACCTTTAAAATGTATGCTTATGTGGCGCATACACACAATCGCTACTTTAAATGTTCATCTTCATGCATGGCAGCCATTTTGGGAGCCGTATTGATTTGTGTCAAATGTCACTGCTCTTCAAGCCGGCGTGTTGCCGTTTCACTCACCATTCCCCTGGCGTGTTCCCATCTTACCGGCCCCGCTACTCCAGGACATATCCAATTAATCACGTGATGTCATGCCATTAGATGAGCCAATTCCCCGTTTTATCGCCCATCAGCTGCCTTGTCTCTGCATGAACCGTTATCAGACGACAGCGGTGGATAAAACTGGGCCGAGCCATTGATTTACGGCTTCTATACGGCCCCTTGTCAGCACTTATTGGGAGGGGAGATGGTCGTGGCTGTAGCTACATGCGACGTTCAAATAATGTAGCGGGGGGGGGGTGTTGTATTGGGTGTTTGGTGGGCGGGGGGTGAAGAAGATTCTGGAATTAAAGGACCATTGCAATTAGCGTCTCTGTGTTGAAAACTAAACTCAAAATCGCCACACATTCTACAGCTAGCAAAAACATAAATAAGACAATGCTTTGTAACTGGACTGCAAAATCTCTTCTATAGTTGGCAATACTATAGTCGATAAAACATTCCGTTACCAGCATTTAGTACTTACTGAATGAATTACTCAACCACACTCAATCACACTCAATCCTACCTATAGAATATCCGGGGGCTTACAGAGAACTAATGTAGCTTGTGTTCCGAGGATTGTCAGCACCATGGGCCAGGAACATTAGACATGAGACAGTTGAGTACTCAGTGAACTCTATTATGCATGTTAGTACGGAATATCAGCGATCCTGTACGGTCAAGAGAGGGCTGTTAAGCTGCGAAGCGGTTCATTGTATAGCACTAAATAATGACCATCTTAAGGACAAATAAACCCATGTCATAAAATGCCATTATCGCTTGAAATGAGCCCGTATAATACTACATTAAACTGCATTTGGGTATAGTCAGTGTGCCATTAATTTGATCCAATGGGTGCTGTTAAGGAACTGTATATTTTAAGTATATAAAAGCTTGGTAATTAAATAGCATTGATTAAATAATGAAACTTTTATATGTATACACTATCTATACATCGTAATTCACCAGTACTTTACCTCAATTTGGATATCTAGGATATCTGAAAACCTTTAACAACCCAAAAAGGGTGTTTTCAAGCAGGATTCTCTAACATAATCTAGAAGTCCTTTTACAGGGTTTAGGAATAATCGAACTACATACTAGTATGTACAGTTATGGTACAGACATACACAGGATCTAACTAAAATACCCAGTTCTTTAAGAAAGGCTATAACACGCCGTAGTAATAAGAAGAAAATCATAGGATCAAAGCGCGCTCTAACGAACCTATAAAGGAGGCTTTACTTGTGAGTAAGTCTCTTTCCCGCGGCGAGACACTTCTCGTGATAAGGTCACATGAAAGTAGGGCGCAGGCGGATTTCCTCCTGCTGGATTAATGCGCTCTGTACTCTCTTTGATACGTTTATATGCGTTACGGCACATCAGTCCACAACAAGTCAGGTGAGGCGCATCTAATACTATAAAGTGATGCAGACCCGTGGTGGGTCTTTGAGCTACTTATGATGATGGATGTGGTGATCATTGGTTTTAGAATCATCACTGTCCTTGTTCATTTATCATCCAGCCTAGTCCCGGTATTAGTATCCAGTGGATGGATTCCATGTGCGTGTGAGTACTAATATGTTAATACATCTGTCACTACAGCAGATCTTGCTGCCGTTCTGTAGAGTCCAGGCCATTGGTCACGGGAAGATTACTTTTGTCGCCTACAAGTAATGGATTTGTAATCTCTCTGTCTAGAACTATCCCGTAGAACTCTGACCCGTATTGTTCTGTTAATTTTCTGGAGTTGTATACCTTTTTAGAATTGTACTGGGCATGCATAGTAAGTAAACGATCATAAATAATGATACCGGGTGTGGGGGGGAGGGGGGTGGGGGTGTCGCTGAACTTTTTTTATCACGCTACGGTATATTTTTCTAACTATTTTCTTTTAGCAATGCAATGGCAATGACTATATAGAGGACCTTTTCTTTAGCAGGTGGGGGGGTGTCACTCAACTTTTTAAAATGTTGATGGAAGGGGGGGGGGTCGGTTAACTTTTTCTTCCAGCCCCAAAAAATGGACGAACCCCCCCCCCCGCTATCGTTATTTATGATCGTTCCCTAAAAACAATTGCAGGTGATATTTTTATTATGCGGGTCTACTGCTGAGGTACCCATCCCATCCTTAGATGCACCATTTCTCCTGCTGTTTTCAGTGGTAATATGACAGTGTTGAAATTAAACGCATTGAAAAGGAAAACACTGCAATAGTTTCTCCTCCATTTCTATTCTACTTCTTGCGGATTGAAACTGGGCCACTGAAGTGACCATATCTGACCTATTCTGCAAAAGGCAGAGAGACCACAGAGACCTATTAGTGGCAGGATGCTAACTGTAAACGCGGAACGAGTCCCCTGGCGGCCATCTTGGCTGAGAGATGCACGGTTTTCACAAGATTGAGGTGTGGACATTGATGAAGGTAGGGGCCTGTTGCTGAAACTGTCTTTTGTGAAGGATCAATTCAATTGGATATGTGTCCATTGGTGAAAATTCATATCATCTCCGCAGTTTGATGGTAACTAACCGGTACTTGAGATTTCCCGGAAATGTGGACATGGCTAACACTGCATGTTTTTTTGTTTGTTTTGTTTTTGTTTTTTTGTTGTTGTTTTTTGTTGTTGTTGTTTTTTTTTGTTTTTTTTTTTTGGGGGGGGGTATGACTATTTATACATGTAGCTGGTTTATGTACCTAAGCAAAGCAACTTCAACAACACGGCAGTCAACAATCAACTCACATCTGATCAAAGAATGCGAATAATAAACAATGTATACGAGTCCCTAGCATGTTTTCCCGAGTGCATTTCTTCCAATATCCGTCTGCTCAAAGTGTAAAAAGCAAGATGCTGTGAAGACAACGCACCGTATTGATTATGCGCATGCGCGTGCCCTTGGCGCGACCTCTGACGATAATAGGCTGTTTTGTGACTGTCTCTCGGCGCCGGCGGATTACGGATTATGGCGGGGGATGGAGTCTGGGGCGGCGGCGGCGGCGGCGGCGGCGGCGGCGGCGGGGTTTAATTGAATGCTCTTACCTCGGCACACTGCATTCCAATTAGATGGCTGGAACATAATGTGTTCCGAGGTGATTGTATTCATCCACAGTGCCCCGCACAAAGGGTTCTGATGATGTTGAAGAAATAGTTTAACTCCATATTGTGATTTACAACCATACTGTAAGGAATGATGTACATTTTGTCACGCTTCGTTTTGAAAAAGTGTAACAGTGTTCCACTAGGAAAAATTTACAACTTTGGGGAGGGGGTTTCGGACAAGTTTTGGATATTCCACTTTTTAAAATATTTTATGACACGCGCTATAACTTTTCATATCAAAATTAATATATTTACTATTTAAACGTCAAATTTTTAAAAGATCCACAGCAGATTTTACACATTATTTTAAGTTATAATTCACTAAATATTATTTTATGGCATATCAATACAAAAACGTTCATAATTCATCAACGAAATAAAAAAGCAAATACTAGTGGTTTTCTTCTAGAAGTATATCTTTCAAATATATACGTTTGTGAACCACCACGTTAGAGAGAAATATAAAAAGAAGGGTTTTGATAACAGAAATGAGCTGATTTTGGCCAATCAATATAAATGATAGTAGTTGATGTCTATAAAATGTATCATATAAAAACTATTGATGATAAAAGGTTCATTTTGAAAAGATGTCAATGATAGCATAAAACAATGAAAAAAGGTGATTTTGCTGAATGACGAATTGAGGCGTCACGAAATGGGTTTGTAAAGGGAAAAACTTGAGTGGTCAAAATTGCAAAACATGTTGTTCTTCATAGTTCAAAACAATAAATATTAAAAACTTGAAAATAGAATACGTCTGATTTATTACCCTTAATAAAATGAAAATCAGACGTCAGCATGCTCAATTTTCCCAAAATGGCATTAATTGACACGACGTCTGATATACCCTCAGTCGGGTCAATTTTATCTCCATTCTATCATGACTAAAATCCATTTTATTTTAAAATAAATCATATTATAACGTTCTCATTGCGAGTCAATTTTGCCAAAATAGAGCGTGCGGAGACCACTACTATGGCGCTAGTCTAAACGTCTGCTCTCCGCTACACGGGACACGCCTTGCGACGTCAGCGGCTGTATTGATATTGTGAGGAGTTTAGACTAGCGCCGTAGCAGTGGTCTCCGCGCCCTCTGGAGCGTGTTTTTCATCGCAAAATTGAGCACGCTGATTGACCAATCAGCGTGGGTTATTGGCGGTGATTTTTGCACGGAATGATAGAAATAAGTAATATCTGAATAAATATCGCGAAACACTGTGTAGATATTCTTCGATTATGTCACACATCAGATGTTTACACTTTTTTTCTTTCTTTTTTTCTTTCCTTTTTTTCGGGGGGGGGGGGGTGTCAAGAAAAAAGAGAACACTGTTCCACTTTTGCAGAGCGTGACAAAATGTGCATCATCCCTAACCATGTTGCAACATTTATCTTCAAAATAATTCTTAGCAGGCCTGGTGTAAGTTTGAATACATGTCACTATTGTAGACAAATTCTGAGTCATGACAAAGGAGAAAGAGAAAAAAATGAGTGTCATTGTACGTCGTCATTGAGGAAGATGGATCATTTAGTCGCATTACGCTAATGAACGGATTATGTCAATCCGTGAATGATCCAGTGGATTTGATTGTGTTTTTTGTTTAATGTTCTACAAATGAATAACACTTGGGCTTCCTAGATGCTTCTAGAGAAAAAATAACCCTTTTACCATAGAAAGTTACCAGCTGCAGGTATTGTTAACAGACAATGTTACCCAGTGCACATAGCTATATATCTTAATTTCCAACAACCACACTTTCTCAACACAATACAGACATCTTTACCAGGCCCATATTCACTCGGTCATTAAAAAATACTCTGTGCGCGTTTTATCCTGTAGTCCATGTCCGGTAGTTTCATACGTGTACATATTGGCGTTTGCTAAAAAAAAGTTTATCACCCACAGCCACGTGGCATAGAATTAAATGTGCAATTTCACGGTCCATGGGATGTGGTTGTCCAAATTGGGACAGCCGCGTGTATAACGGGCCGGCAGTGGTTTATGACAGTACAATAAATGTAGGCCTACATGTACATTCCATGCTTATAGCCAGTACTTTTTAAAACATTACACTGTACTTTCATTTGTTTGTGCATGCGTGGTTGGTTAAACGAAGGTATCTCCACTTGCTAGGTAATTTATCTGAAATTGACTGTTGTGCATTGTTTCTAAAATGTGATGTGGTGTCTAGTATGCCAAAAAAGGGCCAGTCTTCAAGACTATTTGCGTTTTTTACAGATCTACACTCAAACCAAGCATCTCCCATGAAAATACACCTGTACTGACCATACGATCTATACTCAAATTCTAAAACCAACGTAATATATACCACGGAAAATGGCCCTGACTGATTAAAGTAGTAGTGTCGTCTGGCGCGGGACAGCTGACTCCCGCCATAATGGATCGCGCCGCCTGCCGCATTGTTAGCTTCTGTCCACCAAATATATTGATGAGAAAGTTACAAGAAGACGACGCCCATTATTTGTGCGTTACAGGGACAGGGGAACTGTACTTTGTTGACTTTTTATGGTAGCTTTTAGGTTGTATTTAGTAGTTGCACCGGCTTGTGGGTCCGGGCACAATGTCAATGAGCATGCTGGCTACATTCAAAGATGTCAGTGGTGGTGTATTTTATATGAAATATAAACATCTATAATTGGTGTTTGTAAACCAGCACCCACCACCTCATGACCCACCCCCCTCTGCAGTCCGCACCCAGCCACTTCCCTGGTAGCAATATTCGCATCAGATGTGGATGTCCCCAGAAAACATTGGTATTGTTGATACCGCCAATCACGGATGGACGTGAGCTACATGCAGTATGGCGGACTATCTTGGGGCATAAATCTGCGTGTAATGTGATGTGTATTTGCGGTTATGGACGTCTGCCATAACAAGATGGCGATCTGGTGTCGCAGACGACAGATCCATGGATGAGGATGAGGGCACATGACTATACAATACGCATGTGTAAGCCAGTGGGCCAACCTGGCCAATCATTCAATCTGTCAATCAGACAACTATATCAGATCGGTGATCCATCACCAGTGTTGTCTGTAGACATATAAAACGCTTCAACGCATTCTTCTCCCTGTATAAACACCGAACTGACCAGTCGACCTTGCAAAAACGGGCGTGAGTACAGCGTTTACACGCGAGACCACACGGCCTCCCCCAGCAGCGCCGCCCCGGGCCGGGAGGGAACTAATCATCACGTGACCTTCATGAGGCCGTTATGATGATTTGTGACATCCACGGAGGCAGTGAGTGTCCGTGTATTTCTTGCCTGTTTATGTTCAGAAATTACATGAAGTTCAGCTATTCATCTGTACTGGTTTTGACATTACCGTTTTTATTTTAAAGAGAGACCATTAAGACGAGAAGACAACTTTGTTTCATAATAGAAGCGGTTAAACACTCCTCTCTCAACTCGAAAGGACACAGGATTTCTTTTTTTTTCGAGGACCATGCTCCTGTAACATTTAAACACATTTCGATTCGCCCTTGTGTTGAGCCTTATACCATTGACCCTTCAGGTATAGTACCGGGGGAAAGTCTATCACTCATTGTCAGCACACTAAATGATCTCGTGCGTGTCTATATAGATCTATATATTATGAGGAGTCTGAGGACTGTGTATAGACCGTCTATGTCTTTTTACAGCGTATTTGTGTAAAGTAAAATGCAGAACTCGTAAGTTAAAATCCATGTCGTCCATGTTTGTGGGACTAATAAACTTCATCACACCTACTTGTATTTACGATTAGATTGTCAAATTCTGTATGACTATTTGATGCTATATTAACACATAGGCTATGATATGTTATATGAACACAACCGGCGCCCCTCAATTAAGCCAATTAGTGCACCATACTTGAGAGTGTATATGATAAATTCAAATCAAATCAGTTGGTCCTCCATCAGGTTTCTCCCTGGGGTGGTTTGTTCACACACAAGGTCATGTTTACTGGAACCAAGGTTTTTCGTGTGCCAGTAGAGGATATTTACATACAGACCCGACTGTATATTCAACATACATACAAAAATCGACATTTTGCCAGGGTATATTCGTGCTCCGTGTATATTCATTCTCCCCTCACCCCACCTACGGCTAAAAGAACTGAGCCCCATGCAAGGTGTTGGATCAAAACATAAAAAGTTTCTTTCGCGGTATGAGAATGTGGAAATGCATACGATATGAGTTGGACTAAATGAACATACACGGATAAGTTATGCCAATAGTGACTGAAATAGATAAATGCGAAAGAATAAGCCCACGAATAGCATAAGCACCTTTGTCACTTGATCATCGCCCTCACATGAAGCGAACCCTGAACCCATCAGTAAGTGGAAAAAGGCAAGATATAAGTACAGGTTTAATCTTAATCAGACCATGGTCGTCTGTCTTGGCAAGGTCACTGAGTGCAGATGATCCGCGCCGATTACAGCTGGTGGACGAGGCCACAATTAAAGATGCCGGGCATAGCTCGAGGACGAGTACATAATGACAGACGTCCGGGGGGAGAGCTTGGTACTCACTCAATGAATACGTGATGATAAATCAAACTGGATTAACGTGTTCTCTGGTGGAAGGAATTTGAATATGCTGGTGGACGAAATGGGAGGGTGGGGGGAGGGGGCAGTATGATTATTTCAGGTGGGAACACAGATACTGAAAGGGGGGGAGGGGTTGAGTACCTCGTCCATGGCCATTCCCGTTAGCAGCATGATCATGGGTGCGTGTTGCGTTCCGGGTGCGTTTGAACATGAGGGAATCCACTTTTAGGGAACCCTGGATACGTCGCTGTAACATTGTTGTTGTCTAAAATGCATTATGTGTAGTGTAAAGAAAACAACATAGTATGGTGTATAACAGACAGTGCACCTAATGCTTCATGAAAAAGGTGAACAGACCATGATTTAATGACTGTCCGGGTATTATATGACGAGGTTTTACTGCAGACCCCTCAATCTGTTAGCAACCCCAGCTTTTGCACATGATGATGATGCTCCCGAAACAAATTGAATATAGACGCAGGTTACTACTATTGCTGGCCAAGTATAACTATCAAGGCCAGATAACTATCATCTCTATGTAAAGCAATAAGCACATTAGTGGGCACTCAAACGCCTCTTGAACAGCTTGACTCAAGTTGTTCCGCCAGATTAAAGTGAGTGACAGCCCGCTCGAGTCGATGGTACGGTACTTAAGTGGCCTCGTCGGTCATGGTACAAACATCTGGGCTAAAGTTGTTGCGCCCCGTGGAGAGATGTAGTGGCTCTGGAGTGGAAAATGGAAGCGATACCGCCACAACCATGTGAATGTCAAAGCTCAAGTTGATGCACCAAGTGCTTTTTGTTGTAGAAAATGTTTCTTCTTCTTTAAAAAATAAATGACTGGGATATATTATTTTTGTTCGATTGGGCATAATTGGTCCTTGAAGTTTCATAGGCGGTTTGCATAAAATCATGTCATAACTTATTTCAACTAAAACAGATAATATATTACAATGCCAGTAGAATGATACACCCATATATTGTGGAAGGTTTTTAATTCACAGACGCGCGAAAGGTAAAACTTATCAAGGACAGTCATAGATACACAATGTGCACGGCATTTGCTCCACTCCTTATTTGGTTGCGCTCGTTTACGTTATGATTTCTCAACCGCCCTCTTTGTAGCCATCTTGAAACTGAAACTAATAGAAGTGATCACGTTTATGTTAAACAATATTGTTATCTGCAGATAACACGCAGTACTAATAAAACTAGATATGCTTGTTAACTAGCAAGCTCGTCATTCACTTTGTGGCCTGTGTGTTAAAATGAAGGCTTCAGAATTGTGGCGAAAATGTAGTAAATAGTTGTTCATTTGGAGCGTTTTCCACCATCACATCCCAGGCGGTGGTGATTCAACTGCACTGACGTTGCTATGATTTCCAGTCATAAAACATAATACGTGATTACTGACAGCGTATTCTCCAACTATGACCCATGGAAGTGATTAGATGCATAGAGATAAAGTCTTACCACAAGTGACCTACATAAGCATTGAAAAACATGTTACTAAACAACTGTACACGAAGGAAGGTGAGGTTAAACGTTTGAAAGAGATTGTTGTTGCATTTACAAATTGCCATATCACAGTCACAGTACTAAGGTGGTCCAACCAATGACTGAGCCATCGCTTTGCACTTATAACCTCATTACATAGTTGGCCACCAGAGACAACAGTGGTTCTGTACCTCTGTGTAATCATTGTATCCCGGGCTTTAGCTAATTAATTATCTGCCGTGTTTAATTAGTGTGGCATGCAATGCACAGATAGCTCATACAGGCCAGAATCATTGGGTTTGTTCGACCTTGTGTTTACTTGTTTTTGTGAGTGAGGTTGTTTTTGTTGTTGCAGAAAGAGGTCATTTGCAGTGATTGTTCCCGATGCATAGCTTGGCTTAGTGAGCTTATATTTTTTCTCAGCTTTACAACATTTTATATGGTCTAAAGTTGACTTAATGTATTACTTATGTTACATTTATCTAATCAATGTATGGTGCACAGTTTGAGTGTTTGAAAATCTCAAATGTTAAAAAACACACAACTACAAACAATTTGTAGTGCATTAATAATTTCCAAGCAAGCTTGAAAAGCAAAAAAAACTGCTTCGTCAAAATATGAAAGACCTAAAATTACAGAGAATTAGAAATAGGAATTCTGAACATTAAGATGATCATAAGCCTATTGAATTGAGTCTGAATGTCATGTTGAAAGAGGATTATCGTTATTCCTAGCTGTCTGAGTGAAGCATTGACCACGGCCAGATAGGGACCCAGCGGTCAATTCCATAATGAGCCGGTATGCTCACTCTGTGCTCATTGATTAATTACCGAAATAAACAAAAATAATTATTCTTGAAATTGTAATTTATTATTATTTTTGTTGAAACAAAGAGGACCATGATAGTGCATTTCATCATCAAAAGAAATATTTGCAGGTATTTGAAAATCTAGGTCGCAATAATGAAATACTCATTCAATGTTTTCTGGTGTTCTGTATATGTATCTTACATGTTGAATTAAGTTACTGTGAGGTGTGAAAATAGATGATGGATTAGCTTAACAAATATAGAAATGTCAACACGAGTGGACAGAAAAAGATGTTAGTCACTCAGTCATTTGAACTACAGTTACATGTCCATAATTGATGATTATTACATGCTAAAGATGAATGCTTTAACTGAGCATGAACAATGAGTAGCTTGCATGTTGACTATGCAGATTAACATCAATTATGTACCATAGTTTGTTCAGCATAAAATTAATAAGGCCAATCATTGCACAAAACCTGTCATGGACAACGTTAGTACCTTTGCTCATGCTTATAACCTCAGGTCATTTAACTTTTTAAAAAATATTTATTTTCATTTTAGTTTCACATGACTTGGAAACAGTTCAGAATTGTCTTTGTAATAGTCAAACGAAACTTGCTATTTAAATATAGTATCATTCTGTTTACTTAGAAAATGAAATGAAATGGTTATAATTTAAGATGAGCGATCTTGATTTTCCTGTATAGTTATGGATTTTACACATACAAGACTGTAATAGGCAAATATCAAATATCCTGTGTGTAGCAGAGCGTGATTGACTTCAGATATTGACTACATATTGACTGTGCCTTGACCAAACTGAAAGCTGATACAATTGACCATCACACGTGTAGTCTACTGTATTGAATGTGGAAATGATACTGAGTGACTGAACATCATGTCTTGCATCAGTGACTTGCATCTGAGTTAATTAAATATTGTTACAGTGCATGAATTGTTAAAGAAGATAAGGAAAAGGTTTATGATGAGTAAATTCCAACATCACATCACAATCATAACTCATGCATATTTGGATTTGATACATGTATGTGTTAATTCTTCAATCATGAACATAATAAATAGAAAGCGTTATTACTTATACTGTGGAATTTTATTCTTAAGAAAATTACCAGTTATATTGTATACTATAATGGTGCTTTGGAAGATGCCACTTGTCTACCAATTTCTTGTTCAATTGTGAAACTGTAAGAACCTAATTGATGTGCTAATTGCCTGACGACCCACTGACCACAAGTTGACCAATGGAGAGAAAATCAATGCAGCAGGCTGAGTCAAGTAGATCTAAGATGTGTTGGTCAATTGTTCCATGTCTCCTCATGCATAGGAATCAAAGTATCTTTCTACATGTACACGTATGGTCTACCAAATTAGCCACTTTGTAATTCATTTTACATTGATATACTCTACAATTATATATTTCATAGCCTCAGTATTTGAATATTTCTTTTGATATGAAACTGTAACAATATACTATTTCATATTTAGCCAGTCAATACCCCGAAATGCTGACCACCCACTGACCACTAATTGCTGGTCTTGAGATCAATGCTGTCGTGCCAGAGCATTCAGCCCTTAGATTGACCCATCAGTGTCTAAGTCCCAGATTTATTATGGCAATATTGATGTGCCTAATTCGCCTTCAGATTTCATCACATTTTGTAAAGTAAATGTCTGAAAGTTTCAACGTGATCAGTTCATCTATCACAACACAAAAGATTCTACCTGGTTGGCAGTTTCATCAACTGCTGTTACCTTTTTCAAAACCTCTCTGCACGAATGGTAGAGGTCAGACAGTTACAGTTTGGCTCAGTGACTGTTTTTACATACTAAAACTGAACCGACTTCGATTCATTGATAAGTTGTTTACTTTACAACATTCCTTATGCGTACAGTTGTTTTAACCATTACAAGATGTATCCAGTGTTCATTATGTTTCTATACAACACAAAGGCTTTAAACCTATGCATCCTATGGACTGCATAAAACTTTAAAAGAAACACAAAATGCCATCAAATGTCTGATCTGATCATGTTGAATTTTCCTGGTTCCACAATCCACATCACATATCTCTCAGCGTACACAGTAGGCAAACCCCCAGCCCGTTTTCTTCGTTAGTTGGAATGTGTTAGAGTTGAAAAATTGTCATAACGTCAGATGTTCAATAGCTTATAGCAGACGTCAAGCGTTTAAAGTGACTTCTGACTTTTTTAAGTCCACACAAGCAGCTACATGATGCCAAAAACATAATATAACACAATGCATTCAGTTAACTATTATTTATTTTATAACAAACTTGAAGCCAAAACCTTCCCGATGTTGGTTATTTGACTAACTGTCTGACCTCTACTGAGTGGTCATTCGACACAATTTCTGATGACTAAAATCGGATCATACACGTGTAGGCTCCATTGTCCTCGTTCATGATCTAATTTTGCACCTGTATATTTATCGCTTTCTTGATATTTTGTCTCTCGTCTACGATCTGATTTTCGATATTGGAAGTCGAACGAAATAAGCATTCGTGCAGAAAGGTTTTGAC
The DNA here is from genome assembly GCA_019095985.1 of Streblospio benedicti. Taxonomy (NCBI): domain Eukaryota; kingdom Metazoa; phylum Annelida; class Polychaeta; order Spionida; family Spionidae; genus Streblospio; species Streblospio benedicti. The sequence goes on along the minus strand of CM032664.1, from coordinate 13,781,493 downwards.
AATGACAACAGAAGTTGCTGAAACTGTCAATTTAGTAGAATCTTTTGTCACTTATTGCTAAAATGACTTGGAAACAAGGTACTCATTTTGCCCCTTATGTGCTGAAGTTAGTCATTGCATATGCTTACATTCGAGATAAATGTTAACACTACCAGGTATGACTGTGAATGTTGAAGTGGAATTACCTAGATTTTTGACGAATGAGAACTTTAAAGTTCTTGTGAAGGGTTCCTCATGTATAGGTATCGGTATAGGTATTGGTTGAAAATATCATTAACAATTTTAAATAATGTTAATATGACTTGCAAATCGTGGGTAACTGGCAATAGAGTATCAAGACCAAGAATAATATCAATTTTTAATCAAATTTGCAAAGTGCAATGTATTCTTGTCAAACTGCATTTCTCTATGTTTTAATTATGGCTTGAACATAATATAAGGAATAATTACCATGAAATTGTCAGACTGACAACTGGGTATTTGGAGAGTTACTATTCATATCTGCTTGTGTACATACACAGTTAATGTTTCATTGTGCCCCATATCAATTAACACTACATATTTGGCCTCCATGTGCTTGACTCAGATGGTCAATAGGCAAGTTTATTAGAACCAGGCTCACTGGAAGCTTTATTTCATTGGTTTTCTCTGTACATGAAAGTCAATCATTAGGTTATTTGTGTGTACTCAAGTATCACCTTTTTGGGTAGCATGGTCATTATGACGTGCTATGTTTTCGTATATGTAAAATATTGTACATCAATTGTGCTATGGAAGATACACACATTACCCAGATGTTGTGAGAAGTGAAGAAGCCAACATCTTTTTTACATTCTACTTATAACAATGATAGTCGATCGTGATTGAATCAACGACGACGGCAATTGCAAACTAATCGTTTTATCTTCCATATATAGACTTTCTATCTATCAATTACACTCGGCCTTTTAGACTGATAAATGGTGTGATTATTGGCATGTTTTCTCGGTGAGCTGAGCCAATGTTACTCAGGAAGCTGTAATGATGAGCGGCTCACAACAACAGTTATGGATGTGGCCATCATACAGGTACTAGTGCTCATACTCACCGTATATAGAGGTGAATACTGTGGTGCAGATTGAATTTATTACCTAGGTGACGTTTAGGATTACGATGTTTTATAAAGAATGACTTTTTTAATATGTGACATGCTTATTCACAAAAAGGATAATTTGTCTGTTATGGGTCAAGACATTGTATTATATATTGGATTGTGTAGATTAAATTTGGATTACAAATAGACTCAGTAGGTTGTTCATGCATTAGATGTGATGATATACATGATACAGTTTGGATATGAATATATTTAAATCTTGATACAAAAATAAGCACAATATGTGCACTCAACTTGGTGTATTATGTGCTGACAGAAATGAGACCAAGAGCACTCATAGAAAAATCTTGAAGTCAAGTAAAGACTAATAGGTTATTGATCTAGCCGGGTTTGAGTTCGTACATCTTTACCTATGAAAAGAACATTTTTGTAGTGTGTGCAAGCAATGCTAAATTGATATCAACAGATTTTGTGTGTGTGTGTGTGTGTGTGTGTGTGTGTGTGTGTGTGTGTGTGTGTGTGTGTGTGTGTGTGTGTGTGTGTGTGTGTGTGTGTGTGTGTGTGTGTGTGTGTGTGTGTGTGTGTGTGTGTGTGTGTGTGTGTGTGTGTGTGTGTGTGTGTGTGTGTGTGTGTATGTGTGTGTGTGTGTGAAACCTTTTTGACCAAACTTTGCAGAGAATTAGAACGGATTATTGCTTTTAGTCATTTGAGAATACGCAAACAATCAATATGTAAATGGAAGATGTGACCTCGTTTATGCCAAAGTTAGTCATAGCAATGTAAATCAAACAGCTATTCATGATATATTGAATTAGCAACATCCAATTCATACACTTTGCAGTATGCCATACAATTACATACATGTATGTGTACAATGTATATGCAGTTGTGGCCAAATGCATTAGTCAGTCTTTCCCTTCACACAAAATCACAGGGGATACACATTACATTTCAGCCTTTCCGGCTAACTGCTGTGTTTTGTAGTTTGTTTATGACTTCTCTTGACTTTTTGTCATGTTACATACAGCCTGATGGTAACGTCTGGGCTACTGAGCTCCTGTAAATTAGAAGTCAGTGAAACTTTATGTATCATCACCAAAATGACATGCAGGAGTCAGCAACTCTCTTGAAGAAGCAGAATTCATGTAGCAGAAATAGTTGAAATATACATTTATTATTACCACTGGAACTATATAATATGATTGAGAATAACTACAATGTAGATGGTGGAAAATAACAATGGCCCTTACATGTACCTGAAGCATGGCTGATTTGAATTTTTTAAAATTTATCTAGTTAATATGTATATTTGGTCATTGGCGGAATACTATTATACAGCATATTATGTACATACATGCTGTTCGGCAATCTGAGACCCATGAGGATTAATTTTACAGATCGCGAATCTCGTACTATTTCTACCTTTTTGTAGCTGTCTTTTAACGAATGAAAGCTTAGTATTTGAAACATGATATTAATTTGTTATTTTGTCTTTAAATTGGCATGTGGAAGTAAATTTGTCATGTAAATGTCTGATGATTTTTGTGAAGATGTGAAAAGATTTTTGTAATTTGTTATAAATATAAGGTGCTGATTAGGGTATTTATTGTGTGCAAAGAATACATTTTAGATAAAGAAAAAAAACATACTTAGAATAACAGACAGAAGTCGTATAGGATCTTGTCACAGACTACCTGACAGTGATCCAAAAGGTTTATGTGCAACTACAATGCAAGCATTCACAGTTATTATGGAACCCATGTCTGGAATGATAAAAGCTAATGGCATCTATGAAAATTTAATGTCGGATAACACTGTTGCAGTACCATTCAATTGAGCAGAGTACTGAACAGGTGCTTTGAACTCTACGAAATCCTTGTATTAATTGTAAGTCAATTAGTTCAAGAAGCACTATTATCATTGAGTGACAAGTGTTCTCTAAATGGTGTTTACAAGTGGATAATTGACCATAATGACTTGATGGAAACTTTCTATTGTTGAAAGCACATTTTGGATTCACAGTGAATAGGAACATCGAGTCTTCAAAATGCCACGATTATTTGTAAGTATCTGCATATTCAGACTGGTAGTCGAGAGTTATTTGTATGATCTTTATTGCTCCCTTTGCTATGATTACTATACTTCTGTCATTGCTGATACTTGCTGTAATCTGGAACTGATTTCTAGTATAAATTAGACTGTGTTCTTTTTGTCGGTTTCATCTTTGATTCTTAGGGTGATGACTTTGTTCTACGCATATCAAAGCTTTTGAAAAAGTCTTGGGTATGTGAAAATCATAGTGATGAGTTAGTATTGTGGTAATTTAATATTGATTTCTGTAATATGATTTAATAGTATAACATTTTAGCTTGACTTAAATCAGTGTATAATATCTGAATATACATATATGCTGATCCCTTTGATCTTTCTCTAACGCTGTTCAAGATTGCAAATCCAATATTTGATTATGTTTTAAGTCCTGTATTACCATTATGATTAAAGCACAAATTGTAAGACATGCATAGAAAAAAAAGAACAACTAATGAGGGAATTGGATGGTCAGAAAAGCCATCTATTGAGACAGTGGTCCATCAATCATTGCTGGAGCATCCAATTCACAGGGGCTCATGACCCAGGTACTGCTGAGGCATACAACCTTATCGATTTTAGGCCTCTAAGATGGAGCATAATGGTTTTATGATCATATTTTGACTCCATTTTGTAAACTACCTTTATAATTAACAAGCAAATGGTACAGTGTTTTATGGAAATATCCATTGGAGGAATTCTTTTTTTTAGAAGCAATCACATTTTTTTATAAGTGACTGCTGTGAAAGACTTTTATGTTGCCTTGTTTCATTGATGGTCTGAAGGTTAAAACATTTGATAAAGGTTGTCAAACTTCGCGTCTGCTGATTTCATGGCTCAAATGAATATTTTAAGACTTATTATATGGATTGCTGTCAATTTCCAGGTACTAACCAGTCAAAAAACCATTTATAGCTTATTGGTAAATTTCCAAAAATATCTGCCACATCTGGAGAGGTAAAGTCTTAAAACTTATCCATCAGTTATGCCCAGTATACCCTTTTCATGTGACTGTTTAATGTTAAAGTAGAAAAGAGCTTCTTACTAATGACTGCTAGCATGATTTTAAAAAACACCTGTGTTTAACAAGGAATTCTTACAAAAAAGAAAAGCTACTATTTATTATTGTGCAAAATCGTCACACATTTAAACCATTGGTGATTTAAAAAGAGCCTGGCGAGACAATGACTTATTGTTGAACTGTTGCATATTCCTTTGTGATGTCCAAAGAACATTTTATGAACCATTTAGTTTAATTATACATACATCATCCACTAACACACACCTCGCTTGAAATGCGTGTGGCAGATAACCAACCTATAGTTTTTTACTTAAAAGTACTTAAACAACTATTTTTACACGCCAGGCTTTTCCCAATACATTGGTGTAAAGTAACAGCAGCCTTATTGTATATTTCACTCTGACTATTGGGTCTTGTCCATCTATCATACGACAGACTCACTTCCTCCAATCCGTCACCGTGGCGACATTATCAGCTCCCCTCATTGGTCCATCTCGTGATGGAGCGACTTGCAGACAACAGCACATTTGAGAAAAATCAATGTATTTTGGAAGTCTGTTTTTTTCTAATATAAAAAGAAAGCAATTTTGAACGATACACTATTTAGAGTAGCAAATTGAAAACAGATTAGTAAGTTATATGTAACTGAGTTTTAATGTTATTCTAAATTGATTAATGAGCAACCTATATTTGGAATAAGCGATAAGTAAACATGGATAAAAATAATAGACGTTTTGGTTAATTAGTGTTTCGTTTAGGCAAGTGAGAAATGTCTCTCATTTGCTAGAATTGTGACTTAGATTTGTGAGGCATACAGTGTATATGCTATGTTGAAGGGTTTGAGAATGTTCATATATGTGTACATGCAATACATGTAGGTTGAAATCAAACACATTGACCTAGTTTTCTGTGTGTCAAGAAAGGTTTGGAGCTTGTATCAATTATTCAGTACACAGATGAATAACGAGCAACATCAATCAACACACTCAAATTAAATGATACTCATCTGGCTATATCTAAATGGCAATAATGAATGTACTTTGTGATTAATAAACATTTGAAGATGTGTCAAATAACCATTTTAGGCTGAATGTCAGCTATATCAAATTTTTGTTCTATTGGTAGTTCTTGTAAATACCAGATCTATCTGTAGTCATTGTCATTTATTTTAGGAAGCCAACCATGTTTTTGTCCAATTTTATAGGCCATGTAATACATGTATATCTATTTACATTGCAATAATTGTTATTGAGTATTGAATTGTAGTTAACTTACATGTACATATTAATAATGAATAATAGTTCATTTATCCATTACAAACGCTAGGCAGAACCTCCCTATTTTGAGCAACTGAATGGAAATGCTAAGTCAACCTATAAAGGGATTCTCTGATTCTCTGTTAAACATTCAAGAATTCTTCACTACATTCACCCCTTAATTGACACCAACTTCTAATACACCCTTTCTTCAGCTTAGTTCCCTTGCCCGCCACCAGCTGGCTCCACGTGCCTGGGGGTGAGCAGACGACATGTGAGCAGCAGACGGCAGCGGCGGCGGTGACCACAGCATCACTGTCAATTCTCACCTGCTCCACATTCTGTGTTTCAGGGCGGATCATCGTCATCGTCCTCGGCGGCAACCCACATGGCTGAGCGCGGGAACAAGCCGGGAACGCACAAGGACAAGCCGCCCAACTCCCGCTCGTCGTCCCACTCCCGAGGAGCAGGAGACTCCAAGGCGGGCAAAACCTCGGGCTCATCCTCATCGCCAAAGGGAAGCCCCCGGAAACACCGCTCCAGCGGGGGCATCCCGGAAATGGGCATAAAAAACATGGCTGTGACGTCGGGCGACTGCCTATTGCAGACAGTGGAGATCCTGAAGCGTCCGGGACAGACGCTGGGATTCTACATCCGTGAGGGCGATGGTGGTGACCGCGGTGACGGCGTGTTTATCTCACGTATCGCAGCCGGCAGTGTGGTCGAGAACAACGGCCTTCTCAAGGTCGGCGACGAGATCCTCACGGTGAACTCGGTGGACGTGACACGGACCAGCCTCGACGATGTCGTCATCCTCATGTCCATCCCCAAACGTCTAGTGCTACAAATTCGGACTAGTCGCCGTGGAAATGCGGGAACATCGTCCTCCAAGAACAACTTCGTGCCGAGTCTGTGCACGATTGATCAAGAGGAGGCACCGGCGCCGGTTGTTGTCTTGAAGAACCGCGGCCGGTCTTCTTCGGCAACGGCAGTTGAGATGACAGAGAAGTGCCCAGATGAGTTCTCGATGCCGGCTGGTGCTGAGCACTCATACTACCGGCAGCAGCCGGCACCGCCCGGATACAACCTGTTGAAGGCCATGGAGGACGCTAGCGGGGGAAAGATGCGTGGTAAGATGGCGGCATCGCAGCCCCCAAAGTCGTCTAGTCAGTATAGTATGGGGGGTTATAAGCTGGGGCCTGCCCCCGCCGGGGGCTGTGGTGGTGGGGGCGATGACTCTGGGGACTCAGGGCTTTCTAGTGAGAACTCGGGCTACTCGGCCACCGCTCCCCCGAACCCTGCCACGTCCGCAGCACCAGGGGGGCATTATGTTTCACACGGGGAAATTATGGCTGCTGCGCAGACGCGGCGGGGAATCATGGGAGGGCCGTCGCCATACGCTCATCTGGATTACACTTCAGACTCGGAGGCGTACTTGGCCTCCCACCATGGACACTCGCAGCACCAGGAGGACATTATGGCTCGCTCAGTGCCACGGGTCTACGACGCTCACTCGATACGCGCATTCCAGGAGGAAATCGAGCGCACGCACCACAAATACGCGGCGGCCGTGGCAGGCAGCAAGTACAAACCGCAGCGGCAGGTGTCACCCGACCGCTATAACTCGGACTCGGAGGTGGTTACCGGTGGTTATCAGCCGCGCGGCCGCCAGGCAATGAAACACGAGTACCTCTCGCACTTGCTGGATATTGACGACCGGTGCAACTCTCTGCCTCACATGAAGCAGGAGAGTTCCTCATCAGGGAACTCGGAGCAGCTGAAGCTGTGGCTGCGCAAGTTTGATGCATTCTCATCATCCGGGTCATTCGATGCCTCAACGACAACATTGCAGGCGGTGCCTCCTATGGCGGCGCCAACATCACAGGATAAACTTCAAGTTCATGGGCAGCATCATACCGGTAGGTGGATTATGGTACTTAGTATAATTTAGTGATTTAATCTAGAATGAATGACCACAGAGGTGTTCCCAAACAAGCTCACAATGTGAATATAATCAAAATTATTCATAGATATATTTGAAGTAATTGACTTGGATTTATGTATTGATATTAGAGGATTCTTTCTCCAAGTCTATAGGGCTATATCACACAGACTTGGAAGAAGACTCCTCTAATATCAATAATCAAAATTATTCATAATTATTCCAAGCAAAGTAATATGGTTAGATAAAATGTTGGTTGTCATTCACACTGGTAATGAATTTTCACGTGCATAACTTTATTAGGACATTTGTGAATGCTAGGCTCACAGAATGTGAAAAATGTCTGTCATAAAATGTAAAAGATGAAATAAATCGAATACTTTGCATACCTTCATGAATAGAAGCCTTCAATGGGAAAGCATTTTAAAATGTAAACATTTGCCTTTCATACCCATATTATTTACCAGTATAATTGTGACTAGTAGTTCATGAATAAAATTGATTAGAATTGAAATAGTCCATGCATGCATAATAACCAATTGTTGTTTAGAAGAATTTCAAATTGAAAGCATTCTATCCTTTAGCCTTGACAGATTTGTGAGGGGATTCATGCATGAGATTGATCCTGATTACAGGCGTCCTTGGTCATAATAGGAATCCGCTCACTGCTCTGTACAGCAGACTGAAGTCATACTGGAGCATAATACATGGGCAATAGGATAAGGATAGCAGCCATTATATGGTCCAACATCCCTTCATAATCGTTTATTGAAGATGTACAGTTTAAATGGTTTTCCAAACTGGGATAGTAATGATCGTACAATCCCAATGAGTGGTGAAAGTACAAAGCTTGTCTCAGGAGACCAATGACCAGGCGCAAATGACAAAATGAAATGGTTCTCAACCGAGTAAGTCTATCGTTAAAATTACGATGAGCGGGCACCACCAGGTTTGGACAATTAAAGCAGCTTGCTGTGCAATCCTGGCTACTGCAGTACGCTCAGTCACCATAAACAGCGTCCACGTGAATTATTCACCTCTCTGTCTGCCAATGAAACATCACGTGAAACACGTCCAAGTGATGTGCTGCTTGATACATCTGATGCCTTTGATGCTACATGTACATGTAGATTGAGGGGGATGGAGACGGAAGTGCATAATGTATAGTCACCTAAAGTCCCCTTAACTTTTTAAAAATAAAAGTCAAAATATTTACCTATTTGTGTATATTTGAATGTTCATTTCTTTACTTGGCATTCAAAATGGAAAACAGTATATTTTTTTAGAAAATGTTATGCGATTACATTCATAACATTCATCACAAAATGGTTATCATTGAGGTCATCGTTGAGGTCATCATTGAGGTCATCATTGAGGTCATCATTCCTATTTGAATGCATGAATTTTTTTTTTTATATATATCTATGACATTTCCTTTGAATTTGTATAAATAGCACAGAATAAAAGCTTTGAAACCTTTCAAATCCTACATGCTCACCAAATTGCTGTCTTTTGTAGCGCTCAAATCCAGTGAAATTTATGTTACATGTATAAACCACAAGTAAATGGCATACAATGTTTTCTGAAATATCTACAGTGTACAGGCAAAGAATAAATTATTATAGTCCTCATTAAGTAAATTGTATTGCGTTAGTAGAACAAAAACCCATCTTAACTCTCCTTAAATGACATTTGTTGAAAATTATGGATGTGTAAACTCTTACATGCATTCTTATCAAGGTAGAATGGAGATTGTTACGTTCTGGCTGTGTTCACTCCCTATATGCATTACCACATACACTGTATGAGCTGTGGGTTGGATATATTGTGGGGCTCCGGACCACTATATCATTGCAGACTGTGTAATTGAATCTGCTCTTCATCATTCACTCGCTAGACAAATTGGATGTTCCTTTTGCAGTTGTCTATGTGGACGTTTTATAATGCATCAACATGTTGACAATGAAAGCACACGGAGAGATGAGTGTATGACATATGGTCATGTGTGACAGACAGGGTTTTTTGGTTCCTGCTTCGCACTTTCATCATGCTCATGGTGAAAGAAGAAACAAAAGTGAAACAAGAATGCATTGAAAAAGCAAAATAAAGTTGCATTTTTTTCATATCCGGGAATTTAAGGTGGCTTTTAAAAAAATAATTTTTGACAAAAAACTCTCTTGAGTTCCACACGGGGGCTTGGCTTGGCTTGGGAACACTTGAATGCTGATGACTTCATCATTATGACTGACTCTATTGAAGAGTTAGGAAATTAAGGTGCACCTTGAATTTCATGAGCTCCTGCCAGTCCTAACCAACAGGCACAACATAAAGATGGCTGGGTCATGTTGAGTGCATGTTTGGGCATGGGTCTGATAGATCCTGCTGACTGAAAGGCTTGGAGAGGACAGTCGAGATGTAGACTGGGCAACCAGGCCACACCCTCTGAATGAAGAATATATTAAGTAGGGCCTGCTCAAATGAACTTACGATTTGATTCATGGATTGATTGAAATCAATTGCTATTATATGAACAATGTGGTCCTGTAGTACATGATGAATGCTTGAAATATTTTAGAACATTTTGTATTCGCATATTGTGACTGCTGATACTGCAATTGTTTCCCAAGTTGTATGAAGAAGTAAGGTAAATATGAGCATATTCCTTCTAAAAATAGACTAAGATGAAAGATAAACACTAAATTTAGAATACTGAATGTGTGTCTGCAATGAGTCCTAAATATAGTGTCTTGAACACTTTTATAGTCCCCTCACAGATAGTAAGGATTACGCACATGTAGGACAGCATGGTTTGCACTTGAGAAACATGGGTTTTATGTTGATATACAACGGCACGCCTAGAATTAATGACCAGCACAATTCATTTTTGCAAATATTTTACATTTATGTCATTGTCTTTTGGTTAATTATGTTATTTTTAATTCTCAGAAAGCAAATATATGTAGTCTCCATTGGTAAAATAGGGTAAAACTATGAAAAGTAAAAGTAAATGTGAAAGATTCAAAATTAGTACAAAACCAAGCGTTCCTTACTATATGGGGGAGTCAACCATAAAACTAGCCAAATGGTAGCCATGTTTCTATACGAGCAAGGCGAGGTACAGGACTTAATGGGGTGTAAATGAAGGAAGCCGGCTTTATAGGCAGGACTGCAGACACGTCATTGGAAGGTGCCAACCATCGGTTTGAGGGAATCAGGGTCATAGGGTCTTGAGTGAATGTACCTACTACCCAGTACACTCAATACTGGTTACAAATGACTTGAGCTTATTTCTGTGAATATGCTGTTACAATTAAGCTTGACAATTGCCATAAAATAGTTTTTTTTTAATAATTGGAAAGGGGAATAGATACTGGTAGTATTATCAGAATGATGTCATACGCAATATCCTAGAATAAGATTACAATGTGTTTATGAGTTGAGTGTGCACCAGTGCACCTGTAGCTCCAGATCAATGATGATAATGAACTTGCTGATACATGACACACTATTTGAACTAATGTGTACACTTGAACGTTGATCTAATGTAGGCTCATGTATGCACATAGTCAATGAAATATCTTTAGTCTGTACCAGTGTATAGCTTGTAATAGCAGGGTCAATCAAAGTGTTTGGCATACAGCACTAAATTCTTTGTGTCAAAGCATAATTATGAAAGTAATAGTTTCTGCGTAAGAGCCGTCTTTAACTTGTATTTAGGGCCTTTCACAATTGATTGCAAATAATTGTGACCAAAATGTTGTACAACCCCTTGTGTTCAAGAGATGGTTAAAGAAAGGAATCGCAAATTGTAGGCAATCATTAAGAATACATCACTATCTAGATATATGTATTGCAAAACTGGGTAATATCAGCACATAGACATATGATTGTTGGGCAACCCTCTCGCTATCACCAAACACGCTCATCTATGCTTAAAGCACCACGAGACTATAGAACATTGTGCACCACATGCACAATCTCACCCCCACATGTAGCACATACTACAATGTTAGACAATGCTTGTGCAAACAACTGGAACTAAAGGTGAAAAGATTTATAGATATCTTATATTAGGTATAGATGCGACTGCTTTTTTTAATGTTTACATACAGTCATAAATTGCTTGTCAAATGTTTTATCAATATGTATACATATACAGCGTATAGGTTGATCCGTTACGTGTTTATTGATGGAAGCATGAATCATTATTGTAATGTACACATTTTTTATCCCTTATTAGTTTTTGACCTAGAATTATACATGCATTAATTATTTTCAGAGGTGTCAGTAGACTTTTGTTGTGATTAATTTCATGTGGGGACGATTATTAAGCAAATACTTATATTCCTATCTAAAGTCAATACATTTTATGTTAATGATCTCATTATTTGATAAGATATGTGCATTTTTATATTTTGATGCCCCTAACACTTGATTTGACGACTTTAGGAGGTCTATTAAGGTGGCTTCCAAACTAAACATATGTTTGAATGCTTATACCAAACAACAATCATGTTCCAGGTTTTGAAAATTCTTTGTTAAACTACATTGTATATGATTGTCCAATCTAAGAATTTCACTCCCCTTTGAAAATGTCAATGTATTACAAATTGTAAATATCATTTGATTAACATTCTGTGAAAAAACAGTACACTTGGTTTCTCGTACTCATTAGGGTAAATAAGTAGTTTGTGTAAAAAAAAAGACAAAATACCATGTGAATTTATGCATAGTCATATAAACTAGCTGCTTGCGTCATGATGTTCTATCTTGTAAGAATCAGTGCTCCAAGGTGTGGGTGGAGAGGGGCTAGTTAAGTCTGACATTATCTCGATGGATATTATTAGTTCATGTAAGTCGGCAATACTTAAATAGCAACGCGATTGTTTATTAGTGTGTAGGCGATAGCTGGACCTTTAGTTATTTCAGTTTGACCTTTCACATGCTTAGTATGTTTTTAACGGAAAATATAGAAGCGCTTATTTCATGCCTAGTGGGCTATAGATATTAGATTTATATATATAGCAGATCAGAAAGATTTGTACCACGTCTAGCACTTATGACACCATAAATTGTGCATTTTTACCATGTAAACCTACTGTTAGATAGTGAGTGAGCTTAAGTCTGGTGTGTTACACCAGGCCTAAAGATGCAGTCTGTACAAATCTACCCTCATAAATGCCCATAACGTGACTGTAAACAACACTTATGGTGTAATTAGCTTACACAGCAAAAAAACTAATGGCAGTGTCCGGAATTCTAGTTTTCAGTGAGATGCGCCTGTTTAAACACGCCTCACTCAGTCTGGGGAGTAGATGTTTATCTGAATTGAGCAACTTATAGTTTAAATTGATTTTGTTCTGTGTGAAAATCAATTCTTTGCTTAACAGATGGTTAAAAAGTACTTAAATATAAATTAGCAGATGTGTTGCCAAAACAATTATACTTACTTACATGTATATAAATAAGTATTTTGTGTGATCATGAAGTTTCCTCCTGTTTTAAATTAAATTTCTTGCATACATCTGTTGCACACTGAATGACCGAAAAATCAGAATATTTTCTCATTCTTCTTTACATTGGCATCTATCTTTGAAACCTTGTAGCTCATAAATATTCAGATTCTTTTTCCTGCGTTCTCATTTATTTCTGATACAGCGACAGCGCCGATTGGTTAAAAAGTGCAGACGCTGTACAGACACCCAAATGAAACGAAATCTGTCAGAATGTTCAGCGCAGGGTCAGGATTAGGTGGAAAAGTGCGACTCGTCAGCAGGATGAGTAACCCTCAAATATCTACTCGTCCTGCAAAAAAATTACTCGTCCTCCTTGCACAGAGCTCTATATTTGTATGCCAAATTGACCAGAATTGCTACTCGTCAAAAGAACGAGTTGCTAAAACATTCTACTCGTCCTCCACAAGTTTTTACTAGTCAATACGAGCGGACGAGTGGCTAATCCTGACCCTGTCAGCGTGGTCATGAAATTTTAGAAATATTCTTTTTACTATCGGAACCTCCGTAAAATGCGTAATACAAGGGCAAAAATCAGAATAAACATCATTTCAGGCAAGTTATGAAGAAAGCCATAACTTGCAGAAGTAACAGAACATTTATTCGTTCGTAACAATGAGAAGAAATAGGAGAAAAATATAAGGAATCGGTGCGTAATTCCTAAGATTTTTTTCTGTGTCCTAACGGTATCAGTACTGTATTAGTGAACATTGCTCTCAATTATCTGAAAGCATACTGTTAACGCTATCATTTATAAAGAATTTTATTAGACTTACATGCACTGGCGCAAGCTGAAGTCCATGAGATGCTGCTGGTTGCTGGTTATACACTGAGCGTGCTGCTGTAGCAGCCATCAGCCGCAACACCAGGCATGCATACATCAGCCACGCCATCTAATATTGATGGTGAAAGGAGAAGGGTTCAATGATCCGCTGCCAGTCGCTGGCTTTGTATTAGGGTCATCAATGTAACCCCACAGTTTGAGGCCATCATTCGAAAATAAAATTGGACATTCTACCTGCTATGACATAATTTTATGATGTGAAAAGGAGGCTAATGAGCTATAGATTGTATTTTAATTATCCACACTCACCTTTCGTCACATAACTTCGTTTAACCAAAAGGGATTTCCATAAATGTAACACCATTTGGTTTAGAATTGGTGATGCTAATTAGAATCCATGGCAAAATAACTCAAATGTTTGTATCTATAGCAAAATACTGAAGTGTTTGTGTATTTTCGATAAACTTTACAGAGTGCAGTACTTTACGTGTCATAGTGTTACATTATGTATGTTACGGACGTATCTCACTTACATAATATTTTCTAAAGGGGTCAAAGTACATAGTGTCATATATGATGTATGTTTTGACCCAACGGGGACAAGTTGACATGTTCTTGAAAACTGCTATTGCTATGGTGTAAATAATAAAGAGACAGACTATAGTGTAAATGTAAAGTTTCTTACAATATAGTATAACAGTTGGGAGTAAACTCAAAACCAGTACAATAGGGCAATTTTAAAGAAATCCAGATTATATTCTGATGGCTAATTTCCCTCTTGTCAGAGTTCTTACATGCTACATAATGTTAGAAGAGTCATTGTCTAAATAAGAATCTCAAGACAGAGATCCAGCGGGGGGTCATTTACATTTTGACAATTTAACAACACCAAAATAATTTTTAGGTTTTTCATGAAATGAGAATGTTTTCCTTACGACCCTTTTCCAAAAACCTGGATCTGGATTGAAAATTTGTCTCAAATTTCTGAATCCGTCCCTGTCCCCATGGTCATTTACATTTTGACTAACAACAATTAGCTTTCATATGAGAATAACAGGAGTGAACATGTTGAAAGGTGCACCTACAATGGCAATGCACCTACAATCTCAATTTTAGTTTGTAATATTAGTCAGTAATAAATTCTATGTCTCAGTACACCTTGCACGTTATAGTGAGTGAGGTACCTTCCATGATATTTGTTAGTTCAGATATAGTCAAAATTTTCCACCGACAATTACAAGCCAGACTGAGTATAATAATATGCCTCATGGTTCTTTGATATTTTTAAGAGTTCATGACTGTCTTCAAATAGTATATGTAATTCATCCACTCAATCGCAGGGTCCGCTAAAAACAGTTGTAGCCTGGCCTACATGAAAAACTGGACGGGCTTCTAATTTTTGCCTGTAGATTGCCCAATAGGCTTTCAGTGTTTTTTTTCAAATTTGCTATTTTACTGTACAAGTTGTTTATCTATTATTTTAATATAGATTACACTTTTGTTTAGAATCATTTGATTCATCATTCTGACAGGTGGAGAACAATATTTTGACGCAAATGTCGGCCACCTAATTTTCACCCAGGCAATTTGATTTTAAAACTAATAGTGGACCTGATATCAACTGTTTTATTGTTATCAATCCTTATGATAATGAAGTTGTTCATGATAACTTGGTCAATCAAAGACATACTATATATGAATGTTTTTACTGAAAATGAATTATTTATGAGGGACTAGTCTCGGACTGCCAATGCATATATGACCAATTGACATCTAAATGGTCTATGATGACAGCTGAATAGATGTGACATATAATTTGATGAAATTTGCTCAGTATAAACTCTTATAAGACATGAAATCTAAACATCACAGTGCCGTGGAGACGCTATTTTAGTCAGCAAATGTGGCCTGAGGGACGCTGCTAAGGCACATATCACCTCATCGGAGCTCTCCTGAAACAATATTGATTTTGCGCCAATAAGAGACAGTGTGATTGTATTTGCAGCACCGTAATTGAGAGCCCTTCAGATAGTGACCTATAGCACCAGATGTGTACTCGCATACTAGATGTAATAAACATTTTAAAATACTTACATTCATATTGAAAACAACAGACCAACCAGACGATAAAAATATAACTTCACATAATAATGAATTTTCAACAAATTTGATAACTGAATATGATTGATTATCAACTTTGAATTTTCTATGCAGACTTTTTCACTGTCATGGGAATTTTGAGGATTTTACCAATATGCTGTTCATGAATATATTTTTGTATGATAATATTTACATGTAGGTTATTAAATGTGCTTATTTGTCTGTGTTGTTTTACCTTTACGATAGATATCCTCAAATAGCTTGATTGCATGTCAGTTGCATTACATTCCACAAACCGCTAGTCGAATGAAAGTGATGGAAAAAATCATTAAGACTCAGGTTTTGAAGCTGCCAGATTTTTAACAGTAGCTGAGCAAAAACTGTGAATCCTTATTGGGCATTTACTCCATAATAGACTTGCCACCGAGCCATTATTTGTCGCTCTTGTAAGATTTTGTGAGCTTGTTTCATGGCAAATACGGGGTCTCCAAAATATTCGTACAATGTATATTCTAGCCTGTTATTTTTAGGAAGGCTTCAAACTGCACTTCTGAAATTTTAACAGTTAGACTGTATTCTTTCCACAAAAAACTGTTAGAAATAAAATGAGGTGAAATTATTGTTATCTAGCAGTTTATCAACTGTGTACAGTACTCAGACTCAAATTATTGCAGTAAGTTAAAGACAATGAGGTATGAATTTAATGTCATATGTACCTTATATAAAATGTAAATGGTCCTTTTTTATGTTATATTATTTTTCTATTACAGCCTTTATTCTCAATGCGATCATATTTTGTCATTGTTGTGGGCCCATCAAGTGTTTACTGAACACTGAGGTCATGATGTTGTTCCCAATCTGCTGTAGTAACACACTTCCCCCAAAATTACATGTACCTTAAGATTTTTCTATTCAAACCAAATGCAAAGGATCATATTCTGAATGGGCTTTACAAGTGTATGAGACATACAAAGTGGGTGACATGTCAGGGAACCACTTGTAGATCCTCCAACAGGCAATAACAGTGGTGATGCTTGACGTGACAGCAGCAACATGAACTCACAGACCTGTTGCTATTATCATGAATGTGATACAATTTCTTGCTATAGGATATATATAGATATATAATCGTGTAGAATGAAAGTATGTTTATATGACATGCATAACAGTTATCTACTTGAAACTTGTAAAATATTCTACTGTACGATAACAGGGTCAGGATTAGGTGGAAAAGTGCTACTCGTCAGCAGGACGAGTAATTCTCAAATATCTACTCGTCCTGCAAAAAAATGTACTCGTCATGCTTGCACAAAGCACTATATTTGTATGCCAAATTGACCAAATTGCTAATCGTCAAAAGGACGAGTTGCTAAAACATTCTACTCGTCCTCCACAAGTTTTTACTAGTCAATACGAGCGGACGAGTGGCTAATGCTGACCCTGCGATAAAGCCTCTTTCATAATATCAAGGCAAGCAGGTAGCGACCACTTCAGAGGCAGGCTGAGGCAGCCACAATCACATATATTTGCATATGCTCACTTGACTTTGAGTCTATTGCATGACCATATATTGAGACTGTCCAAAATTGCACATATATCAGGGATTCTCATTCATTGTCAAGCCACTATTATTTTGGCAACAATTTCTTGAACCAAAATGGCCGTACAACATTTTGTTGATTTAATTTATTTGAAATTAAATTGTGAACTGCCCTGTAAATGTCATTTATTGCAACATCTTTGTCTATCAATATCAATATTTATTTCAAGACTGCCCATAAAAGAAATAAAACTGTTTTGATAACTACCCCAAATTTGCTGCCTATTTTGAGTCCCAGTGATTTATCATGTTCAAGTGTGGCTCCCTCCCGACGAGGCTGACCATGCTTCATTACTCTGCGTTATCTTGGAGAAAAGCAGAAAAATGCCACGGGCCGATATATTGAAAAGAAAATCTGATTAAAGATAGATGTTTCAGCCGTCCAAAAAGTGGTTAGGCGTTCAGGGGATTCATGAAGTTTAGTAGTGAAAATGGGCATAACATTTTTCTTAAGCAATGTGAGGTGTGTGGGATAGATTGTGTCGTAATGAAATTGAAATGTGGGACAAGCCGTAGGCAGTAAGACTTGTGTGGAAAGTAGATCCTCTTTGCTGTGTTTGTTGTTCATTTGATGCCAAATGCAACATCCCAGCCCCCAGGTTTCCGTTGCACCTTGGGTACCAAATAAAATCAGCTGCTGGTGAAATAGTCAATGATGAATGTTATTTTTTTGTGTTATGAAGAAATATGAATCTGAAAGTTTACTAACGTCAACATACATGTAATGGTTACTATTGAAACAAAATATTTTGAATGCTGTGGTTGCAATGTTGTTCTCTCTCTGAGGACTTTTTCTGGTCTGGTTACATATTTTAGTTGCTATTATTTGTTATATACAGTGATTTATTTACTTTTGGTGGTGCAATGTATACTTAAATGGTAATAGATTGCTTCTGTTGGAATGATGGAGTTATTTCGGTGGGTTGTTAAATTGTAATAAACTTTAAATTAAATGATTTATGTAATGTGGCCATGTTAAAAAATGCAATGATTACTCTAGATGTGTCTCAGACTTGACTTATTATTGAGCAGAAGTTTTCCTGAAACATCTGAAATCACAAAGCAATAACATGGATATGTGGATGGTCCATTTGGAAAAATGCTGAAGGTGTATCAATTCAGTCTACAACTAGAAAAGTACTCCTTGGATTAGTCCCAGCACATTTGAGTGCATGTATATATAAGCAGTTCCAACTACATATAGATCTGATACCGAAGTCTATGTAAAAAATGTCCTGTGATTATTTGGAGTCCCCACCACTAATACGATAAAGCACAAGAAGGTTGCACATTTACTAATTGACCTCATACAGCAATTGGATACATATTGTTACATGTATGTGCATGTTTTGTACGTTTTAGGGGAATATACAAACTTTGCCTTCTGTTTTGTTCACATTTGGGTCCCCTTGCAAACGCGCTTCTGTGCATATGGCTTTTTATTAGCGTTAGATGTACGTTACATGTTATAACTGAAAGGTCCAACGTACCAAGATGTACACACCAACTTTAAGAATATAAACAGAAAAATTAGAAAGTAAATATTATATCAACCATAAGTGATATAGACATGAAAAATGTTCGGTCTCGTCTAGGGTTCATTCTTGAAGGGATCAGAAAGTTTGGGGTCATAACATTCAGTAGTTTTCTTCAAATCATCGGACATAGGTTTTAGCACGTCGAAAAACAGATAGTCCCTGTCCCAGCTAACGTGGTACTAGGACTAAATAATAGTCCTGTGTGATTTCTATTTTGTTCTATTTTGTTTAGTTCAAAAGTGTAGTATATAGTACAGCTGTTCATTAGAATCTCCAACTGCTCTCTCAAAGGTTTAGATTATTTATAGTTATAAAAGTCTGAGATTATCTATATACATGTAGTATAAAATCTTTACAAGTAAGAATAAAGTAGATAGGAACTTCAGAAAATGATGTAGCCAGTTTTGTTGTTGAGAGCTTTCCATCGAGCAGTTGGGAAATTAGGCAAGGAAAGGTTAACCTGGCGGCCTAGTACTAAAGTGAGTGGCAGGGGCTGTCGGAGGCAATCGTCGGAAGCTGCCAGCTACGGGAGACTTGTCAGCCACAAACCACCTGAAGAGGAGACTTAATTTGATATTGCTTTGATAAACATGAAACGTGTATGAATAACAGCAATAGAATGAAAAGTGAATCTGGATTTGTTTGTATGTAGTTGTTCTGGGGTTTATTTTCAGTTGTTGTCAATAGACATTACAGTTGAATCTGTGGTATATCAATATTATACATACATGTATAAATGAGGACAGCTGTCTTTGATCTGAATTTTTATCATTCCATTTATACTTACAAAGTTGTAGGTGCATGGATGTACATTAACTAGATTAGTTTTACCCCCAAAAGAGATCCAGGATCAATATTGGCCACGAGTGTCTGTGGCGCACTTTGGCTAATTGTATCAGGGCGGTTTATGATGACACAGGTGCAGGCTGGGTCAATACACACACGCACAGCGTGAGTGTATTCTGGGTCAAAACTCTGAGAATGCATGCAATAATATATCCTTGATGAATCCACATAGGACTAAACAGTACTGTCTACAGATTTGAGTATCCCCATATATAGAACTATTATTTAAGCATGCATGTATTTTTGAAGATATTGAATTGTTATTTGTATCAGACATTAAGCGAGTCCAAAGGAAAAGAGACTTTGCTCACCGTGGCCCTGTGGAGTTGAATAAGCTCCCTCAAGACATCATGAACAGTGATCGCATTGAAATCTTTAAATGTACAATGTATACTTAAAACTTACCTCTTCCATATTGCATATATCATTGAAAACTGTAACTGTAGCTGGTTTCTTTGCCTTGTATATATTGTATGTTATTTTATATAAGTTCTTCATTTAGAGATTGTACATGTATGTTTATATCATGGTTCTTTTTCTAGACTATTTATGAGGAGTTTTAACTTAATTTGTGTTTTTATCTTCTAATTGTACTGTGATATTCTTTTTATTACATGCAAAGTATTATATTATATTTTATTTGTCTAAGCGCCTTAGAACACCTACAATAAGGCACAATAAAAGGTAAGGAAGGAACATTTATTAGCGGGGTATGAAAAATGTATCATTTTGGTATGATTTTCAATCATCCGCAGAAAATTTGTTTGAAAAATTCCCACCCACTCCATAAAATTACTATTGACATGAAATGAAGTTGAGTTTTTTAGAGCCTCCAAAGTGATAATTGGTATTGCTTATAGCAGTCGGATTTTTACTAAATTTAACTATAATGATAAAAGATCAAGACAACCTAAAAACACAATTTCATGGCTGCATACAGGTAGTTATTTACATATTTTGGGTGGCTGTTTTATTAATTGTTTGTATGTAGTTGTTCTCGGGTTTATTTTCAGTTGTCAATAGACATTACGTGTATCAAATTATAAATGAGGACAGCTTTAAGAATTTAGATCAAGAACCAAGTCTTATGGTGATAGACCATTTAAAACAGCAGCACCTAATTTATGGAATAAACTTCCACTGTCCATTTGACAATTCAAAACTCTTGTATCGTTTAAATCCCAACTAAAGCACCATTTGTTTAAGGAGGCCTACAAGCATACATGAACATTTAGTGGAATTTACGCTATATAAATTGTATTGTATTGGAATTCATTTTGAATGACCGGTCTTGTTGGTCAAATAGGTAAACAGTCTCCAGCTTCCACTGTACAAGCTGAACTACTAAATTTGTCTACAATGGCTAAAGTACTATAAAACTATTCACAATATGATGTTGAGAAATAAAAGATCACTTCTTGTGGCATGCACAGCCATATGGTGTCTTTTCAAAATGCTTCCTCTTGTAAATGATTTGTGACAAATATTACAATAAAATGGCTTCTCACCAGTGTGTGCGAGCTTGTGGGTCCTCAGAGTATAACTTTTAACAAAACATTTCCCGCACTGATCACACTTGTATGGTTTCTCTCCTGTTTGAGTGCGCATATGCTTAACAACACCAGACCAGTCATAGAAACTTTTATCACAAACTCCACAACCATAAGGCTTCTTGGCAGTGTGAGTTCTCATATGGGTTCTCAGTTCTTCACTTCGGCTGAATGATTTCTCACACACTGTACACTGATATTCTTTCTCTCCAGTGTGGATTCTTATGTGGCTAGTCAAGGTGCTACAGACACCAAAACATTTGCCACATTGACTACACTGTATCTGTATCTGTATATATACACTGCTAAAAGTCCATGAGGCACTTGGCAGCGGGAGAGAGAGCAGCAATCCTGTTACTGCATGCTCTGCAGCATGTCATCCTGGAAGATGTCCAATGTCAATGACTGGACGGTGTTGTCTTCCTGCTGGTTCCAGTCTCTAACAGTTCTTACAAAGAACGAGTTCTGCTCCGAGCGAGATTGTGGAACAATGAACGGTCTACTGTTCGTTCTTGCAGAGAAACGAACGATATTGTCACTCTGAAAGTCTGCAAATGTCTTGGCCCGGATGGGCCGTTTGCCTTGTCTTACACTGATAAGATTTCTCACCGATGTGAATTTTCATGTGAGTTTTCAGATCTCCACTTCGACTGAATGATTTCTCACACACTGTACACTGATATTCTTTCTCTTCCATGTGGATTCTCATGTGGTCAAGGTGCTACGGTCACAGAAACACTTGTCACATCGACTACAGTCATAAGATTTCTCCCCAGAGTGGGTTCTCATATGTTTTGTCAGACCTCCACTTTAGCTGAATAATTTCTCACACACTGTTCACTGATATTCTTTCTCTCCAGTGTGGATTCTCATGTGTCTCGTCAAGTTGCTACTGTCACTAAAACACTTACCACATTTACTACACTCATAAGGTTTCTCACCAGAGTGAGTTCTTATGTGAGTTTTCAGAGCTCTGTTTTGACTGAAGAATTTCGCACACACTATGCACTGATATTTTTTCCCTCCCGTGTGGATTCTCATGTGTCCAGTGAAGTTGCTACTGTTACTAAAACACTTGCCACATTCATTAAAGTCATAAGGTTTCTCTCCAGAGTGAGTTCTCATGCGAGTTTTCAGAGCTCTGTTTTGACTGAATGATTTCTCACGCGCTATGCACTGATATTCTATCTCTCCCGTGTGGATTCTCATATGGCTGGTAAAGTGGCTACTTTGACTAAAACACTTGCCACATCGACTACACTCATAAGGTTTTAATCCAGTGTGAGTTCTCATTTGTCTTGTCAAATGTCCATTGATTACTCACACACTGTACACTGATATTTCTCTCCATTGTGGATTCTCATGTGACTGGTCAAGTTGCTACTACCACTAAAACACTTGCTTCATTCATTTACACTGATAAAGTTTCTTACCAGAGTGATATTCTTTCTCTCCCGTGTGGAGTCTCATATGGCTGGTGAAGTTGCTTTTTTGACCAAAACACTTGTCACATTACATTTATATGGTTTCTCGCTACTTTGTATTCCTTTTTGTGATTTCAGAGCATGACTTTGGCTAAATGATTTCTCACTCGATGTCGACTTAAGTTCCACATCACTGTGATTTGCCATTTTAATCTGCTTTTTTTATGTGATGTAGCTTAATTATTGAAAGCTTTGCTTAATATTTAACCTAGTTCTATTCTATAAGGGTATAAAATCTTACCGCTGTCCTCAGCTATGATTTGGTCTCAGCTATGATAATAATAAGTTAGGGACAGGTAAAAAATTAAGGCCACTGCTATCCTCAAGAAGGGCTGTACATGTATTTAAGTATCACAATGAAGTCAAACTAATGTAGACTGTTCAAGTTGCGAGTACTAATTTGAACTGAATATATTATGAGTGTAAAAAAGAAAGTGTATTTATTTAGAATGGCTTTGATGTCGACAATTCTTTATTTTTCTATGAGATTGTGTTTAATTAGTCCATTTGTGTGTGCAAGGTTTTAAATAAAGGCTTTAAAAACTGATGATTATCCAAGGTAATCTTTGAATATAGTCTGGGAAATGGTGGCGCAATAATTTCAACATGACGACATGTAAAGAACTATATACATGTAGTCATGATGAATTATAGCTATTATATAGAAACCGCATGGTTTAATAGAGGTTAAAAAATGTTCCTATTAGAGTTAGGCCATATTTACGGTACATATCTAAGTACTCACATGCACCAACGTACATTTTTTTTATATTTGGTGAGTGTAGCACAATGTGTGTGTGCCTGCTTTACCATTTCACAGACATGAGTCACACATACGTGTACAGTACTGATATCGTAAGAAAGATACAGAATCGTAAGCGAAATTAGAGGAATCGGCGTAAGAAAGCGTAATAATTCATAACAATTCATAACAAAGTTACGGCTATTACGATTTTCTTAGAACTGCTCAGTCACCGAAACTACGATACTTACGATTATCGAAATAAACAGAAAAAACATAATAATCAGAACATTTTCTCAAACTTCCTGTCAATGGCGCCTACCTTTCGCTAATAAATATTCGGATTTGTTCGGGCGTTCTCGTTTATCCCCGCCATAAATTGAAACCGGAAGTTCGGACGTCGTACAGACACCCAATGAAATGAAAATCTCAAAATGTCGGCGTGAATTTGAACTTTTAGAAATATTCTTTTTATTACGGGAACTTTAGTAAAATGTGTAATACAAGGGGAACAATCGAAATAAAGGTAACTCCAGGCGAGTTATGAAGAAAGCCATAATTTGCGGAAGCTACAGAACCTTTTTACGTTTATAATCGTCGCAACAATTAGAAGATATTGGAAAAAAACGTAAGAAATCGTAACGTAATTCTCAAAATCTTTCTTCTGTATCCTTCTTACGATATCAGTACTGTATAATCACACACATCCGCAACCAAAACAGCCAGCAGTCCCCTGCTGCTGCCATATTGTGTTGTCTGGCCTCCGGCAGGGCTACACATTGTAATGAGGTTACCTGATGAAGTTAGAATGTGCAAAACCATTTTATTACATGGACACTTCAAATAGGCGTATACTCTTTTCTTAAGTTTTGTTTTTGTTTTTGCTCTGGAATAGCAAGTTCAAAGTGACCATGGAAACGTGTTATGTTATTGAGTACAATAATTACATGCAACCATTGTCATCATAAAACAGATACTTACATGTATCCTTCTAAGCCAGGAGTTGTGAAGAGCCTAATAGCAGGACACAACATATTATCTAAGATTAAAGGATATTTATAGTGTGGCAATCTCGATGTCATTCATTTTTGTCATTTAATTAATCACAAAGATTACAAAAAAGCAGTTTTCATCCTGATAATTGCTTTTTGGGTTGAGCTATAATGAGCTGTTGCCATCATTCTTTGATTATTTTTGCGATAGACCAGACAATTTGCAGAACCCATCAGGAGCTTGAATGTTGAGTTGGATTATTTTTCATATCAAGTAATTGTCTTTTTTAAAGTTAAGGTCTTACTGTACAAAAATGAAATTCACATAGGCAACTGAGTATTAGTGATTATACACGTTTTATTGAATGGTACGTGTACAGCAACTTTTCAGTCAAAATCTAATTTAGATTGCGTATTACATGTACCAATGTAAGTATCATGAAGCCTTTTGTGAAAGTATCGAATCTCCTTATAGTACTCATAACAAAATCAAAACAATGTCATCCTTCTTAAATCACTATACATGTAATTGTGATTTGATCGCAATAGCTGAAACACATCTGTACCACGTTCCATGGCCCATTGGTTGGCGAGTGATAAACGGGGGCGGTGGGGCACGATACATCAGTGTTAGAGGAGGCAATGCCGCCGCACATTGATTATGATGCACCATATTAGGATTGATGAACTCATTCTTTTCTCATACTTGTAACGCTTATACAATATATCTGAAGGGCTTCTTTACTCCTAGTCTGATTGTGGTCATCAAAATATCAATCTGTCTTTATTTTATCTAAATGCAGATTTATGTCCCCTTTTCCAGTATATGCAATTGACTCAATTATCATTTTAGGAACGGTAAATTTAAGTACATGTATGATGCATGGACTAAACATATTGCTACGATAACAGAACAACGACTTATTATATGATCTCCCTTTGTGGAGCAAATATCAGACTGATCAGGAGCTGTCTGTCATTCTCATTACCTAGTACTACTACATTGATTCCTACCTGATGTCAATATTAGAACATTGGTTATATTCCCTCGTTAGTTTTGTATGTATTATCTTCATCTACAGCAAAATTTTGAGAAAATAAGTAATACTATAATTGCACTCAAAGGACATTGACATGGTGTCTGGACGTTCACATAGTGGAGGTGGTCCAATTTCTCTAAGTCCCATTACATAGAGATGATCCATTTACAAATGCTGTCCATTTCAGAGATGGTTCTGGTATTTCCAAAATCACATGACAGATGTGGTCTTTTTTTATATGTGATCTCATTTATTTTATAGTATTATTAAAGTACGTGTATTTACCTTGACCATCGACCAATGTATAAGCAAGCAAGCTATAAGCCTGATTTCCCTGAGGTGGGTCAGTATGCTACTAGACAGCTGATTTGTCATCCTTATTTTTCCAGTCTATTGGGTGTGATCAATTTATGTACACTATATGCATGTCATGTTCCATGTTTGCAATGTGTGTCACTGGAATCATTAACAAACATTTTTTAAACTAAGTTAGCAAGGAAAAACTAAGTTTTGATGAACAAGCCTACATTAAGTTTTTGGAATTACTATTTAACACATGTACATGAATTGGTTTCCATTCTAACAGTTGAATGTTATGATGAAAACACTGAGTCAATGGGACTTGGAGAAAGTCAGGGATCTAACAATAGACGTAAATCAGCACTTTATATGCACCGCATTGAACGGGGATTTATCATTGGACAGGCTGACACAATACGCCTATACAGACATATACAATGTTTGTATGGGGCATACATTTACCATTATAGGTGCTCATATGTCTGTATGCTTATGGGAAAATGAATAAGATGAATAATGATAAACTTGGATAGTAGTAGAAACCAGATTTCCATACAATCAGCATCATTGTATAAATGTTTGATAGGTTTATATTCTTTTCCTTGCACATATTATTTATCATTATTAATTACCATTATTGATAAGGAGAAAAACATCTAGAAAAAGAAGTCATCTTGACAAATGTTACTGGGTTACAAGTTTATCTAGCCATGTAAATGTAGGTTACTGAAAAGTAGCTTAATGTCTCAGTGTGCCCAAGGGATGGGAATCTAGCACTGGTTGAGACTCGTCCCTTTGTGCAAATAAATATCTACATCAGGACCATCAATAAAACCAGGAAACCCTGGGCTAGAAACTGCAGTTTGGTTGATATGCTCAATGTTGAAAAGTAGATCAGTAACTTATGAGAGATGAGGTTTTGTAGCATTGGTAAAAATTGATGTGTTTTAACATGTCTTGCTGTTCTTCAAGAGGTTTGACCTTAGCGTTTTCTAATTAGAATAAAAAAAAAGGATTTCTTGCAACTTGCACATTCTTTGTAGTGAAATAAATTGTGGTGTAAATTGATTGTTAAATCATACATGTAGATTGCTAATGTTTAGCTTTTTTGCTGGATCGGTGATAAAATTTTATGTGTATTTTATGGTGATTCTGTCCAATAATGAGGTGATAATGGCAACAGGCATCTGCATGGGGCACCTGCTACACCCACTGGTTAATCAACACATTTCGACCACACTTTAATCATGTTTGAAAAATGTTTAACTCTTACTTTTTTCTTTAAACCATGCTTTCTAATATCAAGCATGATAGTAAAGGAGTAAAAATAAATTTTAAAATTCTTGGTGCAGTAAATACATGTAGCATAAAATATCCTGAAATTTTGCTTTATTTTTACTTTATGTCATGTGCAGTGTTATTTTTTTACTGCTAGCAGATTTAAACTTTCAAATTGTGAGTGCTTGTGCCCATGAAAGGCATTACCAAATTTCACACTTTTCTTTCTCACACATTTTATTCCTTTCCCATCATTACTGAATAATACAAACATGCGTGTTTGACGAACCCCAATTACCGCCCATGACATGATGTAATGTATTGACTAAAGCATCCTATGCTGAAGCTTTATGGGAGACACATTTAATTGAAGTACGGAGGGGCTTGTGGGAAGACTGGCCTTCTGGTCTTTGCTTTCAGCTGGAAAATATTGGAGAACTTGGAAGTTTGATTCTTAATTGTGTGGAAGCTTTTTAATATTTTAAATATTCAATGGATTAGAATCC
This sequence comes from Streblospio benedicti, assembly GCA_019095985.1. NCBI lineage: Eukaryota > Metazoa > Annelida > Polychaeta > Spionida > Spionidae > Streblospio > Streblospio benedicti. The sequence continues at coordinate 13,753,820 of CM032664.1, read as the reverse complement.
TATGACTGCAATGTGGATCATCTTGGCTCAAGCATTTCTTTAATCTGTGACACTAAAAAAATTTTTTTTTCGTATTCTTGCTATTAAGATGCTATGAAACACTTTCAATTATGTATAGTCACACAGCAAATGGCTGCATCTCCAACAAGTATCCTTTGTTGTAGAAGTCTTTGACATGAGTCGTCTATTAGGGTTTGAGCAAGTGTTTTTTCATGCGCTGATTATACACTAGGCAGCAAGCACTTGTCTCTGATGACGGGGTTGATGATTAGTGGGTGCTTGACTGTGATCTCGCCAACTGAGATGGCTTCATTATCGGAAGAGTGGATATAGTCATGTGATTGCAGGCTCATGAGTTCTAAAGAAATAAGTTGAAAATAATCGTTACAAGATCCGGGATACTTCTAATGCATTGTATGATAACTACAAGTACATCTTTTTCAAGAATTGCGCCATGGTGGCTGGCTTATAAGGAAGTGGGATGTGAGGAAATAGCAAAAAAATTAGGGATATAGGAAAAAAGGCCAAAAACAAGATGGATATGGGATTTCATGGAAGTGGGATGTGGGGAAAAAAGCCCCAAAATTTGTGGGATATGGGAAAAAAGCCAAAAAAATTAGGAATGTGGAAAATGTCCCCAAAATTAGGGATGTGGGATTTCTTGACCCCTTATAACCCCCCCCCAACACCCCCCCCCCAAACCCCCTATGTTTCATACATACTTTCAGCAGTTTAATTTCCAGTCGGTCCCTTCTAATTTTATCTTGAAGAGAGTAAATATCAAATCAAATTATCTTAATTTTAAAAGTAACAAGATGACTTATATGTATACTTAGACTTAAAATACAATAACTAGAAGGGAAATGGTTATTTGCTCCCATTATCCTACTCATAAAAATTGGAGGTAAACAGTTCCAACTGTATCACTTTAAATAAAAAAGAAAACTATTATTAACTATATGTACGTGCAAATATATTAGCAGTTACATGTATTTGGCTTTAGATAAAGATTACCTCTAATCTTGTAAACTCTATGTTTTAGATATTTCATCCAAACCTCATTTTTTGCATACATTTGTATTGGCATATACATCTAGCTTTGAGAAGTGCAAAATAATGACTTGGTTTCCTTTGGATGTGTTGCTGATGATGGCTGTTGGAATATTAATGAGATGCGTGAAGTGTTGGCACTTGTGAAACATGCACAGATTTGCACTACAGAATTGCCAATACACGGGTAGGACTGTTCTATCTATATGGTAAAATGATATTTTGAGTATTTAAATCTTCCCCGTTCCGGAGGGAGATTTCTAGCTTTGGTTCTGTCCACGTATGTATGTCTGTGCGTACATGTATGTCCGTCAGAAATAAATAGGCTCATAACGCGAAGACTACTTTTGCTATTTGTTTTAAAACTTTTAGGTATATATATATTTTGTATATATTTATATTTAGAAATATATTTTATATATATATTATATATATATATATATATATATATATATATTTTAAATACTATTGTAAAGAAAGTGCTTCAGAGACACAATGCATCCTGCATGACATCCTGTATCACAGCATGCCAACAAACGAAGTCGGTAGGGTGCATGTCGATTAAGGCTGGCACGAAGCTAAATATAGCGACAGGTGTCAGACACTGTAGTTGCGCAACGCAGCATATAGGCGAAGTTGAAGTGTGTGTCCTTCGTCAGGGAAGATTAGCTCAGTCGGTAGAGCAACCGCCTATGACATATGACCGGTCTGAATCATAGTCGGGAGACCGTGAGTTCGAATCCACGATCTTCCAAATTACCTTTACAAGCAACACTGACTTTCGTTTCACTATATCTTAAAAAAGTTGATAAAGCTGATATATCAAGATGTTTCATGTATACATCAGGATTGTCTGTGTCTATGATCATATTATGTTTCTAATTTGTGCTGACGATGGCTGATATTATATGTCTGATAAACTGAAAGCTCCATTAGTGGTATCAGAATATTTATGAAATCAAAAATTCCATTACAACTTGTGTATTGAGGGTTAGAAAAGATCACCAATGTAGCTCATCATTGCCGTCTTTCTTCTACTGTTATTGAATGAAATTGCATTTTTGAGTGATGCAGCGTTGCTGATTTGTAAGTTGAGATCTAAGAAATAAGTTTGTATCGCTGGTCACATTACAAAAATACTCTATAACCTTTTCCGTTTGGGACCTTTCATGTTTTCAATTGCTCATAACATTCTGCAGCTGTTACTTTAACAGACTGTGGTTTGCCTGTACTATTTCATATCCTGATATTGTGCATCAGGAGAGATTGAGGTTACTCTTGCTGATGCAGAGTGGCGTGTTTGTAATACAATGGTTTGATCTTCTGACGTTTGCTTTATTGCCGACATGTAGCATATATGTCACAAATGAATTCCAGATAATAAGGTCCGCAAAAAGCTCAGACACTATTCTGTACTCAACCAATCACATCCATGCATAGGAAATTGAAATCATACTAAGCAGCTTTAATTTTTATGTCTTTCCATACCACTGTTGTTTATAACCAGTATTAACCACAATATAAACTTCTTTTTTATGTTAGTAATAAAAAATAGTGGTAAAGAAAAACAATGCTACATAGAATAAATAAAACCTAAAAAACCTACTGCCACCTACTTATACATATGATCGTCAATACAGCAGCTCTTATAGTGTAAACATTTTATAAGAAACTATTAATTTTGTTTTTATTTTTTTGCATGGGTTATAAGATATGCATGCAGTAAATATTCCCTGAGTCTGACACGAGAATGATGCTATATTTTATAGCAGTTTTATGAAATTTGAATTATTTCTTTGTTCACTTCAGATATCTTTTGTTGAAGTTAACTGGTTGATTGTGCCAGTCTAGACCAAGTCATAGATATTTGAGAAAAAAAGACTAATTTATAACTAGAACGGTAGACAATATAGCACATAGTTATACCTTTCATCCATTGGATTGATAAATATTCCAGATATGAAAGACCTCAACCAATCAATCTGTGTGTGAATTTCCTCACAACATTGCATTTTGGTTGGTTTGTGACTTTGACTAGACATTTAAAACATCTTATGGAAATTATAAGGAACAGACATCAGGAGAACAACATATATTTAAAATCTTTTCATGTTATATATTACTATGAGTTTTACAAAATCCAAATGTAGTTCTCATGTAAGGATCATTCACAGGAATACCAAGACATAATTCAGGTTATGTTTCGGCTGAGGCAATGCCTAATGCCTAGGGTACATAAGGGTGCAAGGTCAGTCTACTGCCAGTAACTGCCAAAAACGTATACAGACCATAAAGATCAATGTGCGTTCTATGCAGCAGACGTAAGCTTTTTTAAGGCAGTATTGTAGTCACAGAAGTTTGGCATGTCAAAGTCTGACCGTAAGTAGACAATGCGGAGGCCATACACTAAGTGTCTCACGTTATCGGTACAGATACCGTACTGGCGCAGTGCACTCTCTGTGCAAAGACAGAACATACAAATGCCATGCTTGAGGAATCACACAGTGCATACAAGGAAATACAATGCACATTTGACGCATGGTGCACTCACAGCAACAGCAATAAAATTATTACTGCAGCCACCATACTTATAATGTACCAAGCCATTGCTGCATGTGCCCATAACTTTATAATTGTCATTCCATGCAGAAAACACTGTAGACACCGCAGACATGAAAGAGCCTTGTGGCTAAAATGTCTGCAATGCCGGTTGTGCCCCTTATTTAATAAGTTTAAGCTGGCGTGCGACTTTTTTGACGAACCACCTTGGATAGCGATTCTATGGTTTACAAAATTAATGAGATTATTTGTGATGTAGGTGCACAAAACATAAAATCTAAAATAGCGTGTACAATGTAGTTTTCATGCATGTAAGACAATGGCACTAATATTGTCAACACAAAAATCAAGCTTCAAAGACAAAATCGTTCTGTGAACTATCTTTTGGCTTTTGTTTTGACGTAAGAAGATATATTATAGTATTTTAACGCAGGGCAACTTATGCTTTTTAAGCTGATGCATTATAGAGTGCCTTTTGGGCATTTTTCAGCACAGGTTTGCTCTCTAGAGATAGCGCTGTAGGAAGCAACAAGACATAGTGTATGTAACAGCATCTAGTTTAGCATCCCAAAGAATGAAGCACAATAAAAGAATTTTTTGTCGTGACTATTTTTGTATGCCATTGAAGTGTGTGCACATTCCATGTTTTCTTTTGACTTGTGACTGGTGACTGTTGAAGTTATATGAGGCAATAACACAAATATCAAAGGCATATTAACTCATTTTATTGTTATTGTCGTATTTACCATGAGTGACAATGGTATACATATATGTACTGTAGTACTTCTAATTAAGGGTCAATCTTTTAGCACCAATAATATGTTTAGTTTTTTTTTATGAAATCTATTTTGTGTATCTATTTGATGTATTTTTTAGAAATTTCTTGTATAATGGAATAATCTCTTATGGAATATTTTTGTTAGTATAGCAATTTTTTGTATTTATATATATATATATGTACACATTCAAGTATCATTTACTTTGAAACTGATACTTACGCTTGTTCATAATTTGTAAAATTCTGCCTACAGAGGAAATGCCTGGTGGGGAAACACATTAATTCTTGCTCAAGAGGAAGTAGTTTGATCGGTCCCCACATGAAACAAACTTCATTTGAAGCGTTGGACCATAAAACAGCCTTAGTATGAAAAGTAGTCGTTGAACAGCAGTATTTACTCAAATTTCTTCAACATTGTCCTACTGCAAAATCCAACAAACTTATTTTATATTACCGTGAATATCACAAGTTAGTTCCTATATGTAGTATTTTTTCCTTTGAACTGTTATTATACTTTGAATAGAAATCCTTCACACCCACCTTTTGTTCTATAACTTCCTTCCATCAAAACTAGTACCATTGCAATGAAAAATACATCCTTTGGTGCAGGATTGGCGATGCTGATTAGAATTCATGGCATGATAACTCAAATGAATGTATTCACTGTAAAATAATCAAATATGTCGGTATTATTCAGTAATGTTTACATACTGCATCACTTTTGTGTTGTATTGGTATGTCATGCTTATGGTGTTGATGTAACTACATATTTGCTAATATTTTCTAAAGAGGTCATGGGCATATTGTCACATACAATGTATATCTTTGCCTACTGAGTATTAGTTTACATGATCTTGAAAAGAGACTATAGTATCAATCATATCCACATTTATGTCTCTATGTAGTAGGATAAAAAAAATGTTTGTTCTACTACAGAGGAAATACATTACTGCGCCCGTGTCACATGAAGAAGGTGAGGTGGCGCAAACAAGTGAGATGGATGTGAGAATGTGATGGATGCGCCGATGAGAAAAGGCTTTTAATGTTTTGTCAATCACATCAGTTCTGATGGTTGCGTAGGAAATACCAGGCGGAAGTGCACTGATGGATGGACGAAGCTGAAATGAGGGGTAAGGCCATCTAAGGTCCATGGACTAAAGTTTTGCATTTTTATCTCATGTTGACACCAACATGATATACTTAGAAGAGGTCGTCAACTGAGTCTGAATAGATAAGAAGTTAAAATCACTAGCAGGAGGTTGGGGCTATGAATCCCAGTGAATGTTGGTGGTGCGTGTCTAGCAAACACATTCCTAATCATCATAATCCACAAATAGACACCTGTTGGAACCTGTCATTTTGTCTTGGGCAAGACCTTTGCTATTGTCTCAAGAGCTTTGTCAGGCCTAATGCAAAGACCATCTCAGCTGGTCACATAACCAATCATGGATGCTGCAGTCATGTGACAGAGCAGTGATGAGTAGATGGGGGGCAAGTCATCGCCAGTGTCGCAGTTCATCTGGGGTCTGCTGTTTCTGATTATAATGGCCTCTCAAATCTTTCTGCAAATCTCCTATTCCTCTTGTGCAACAACTTTAAAGTCATTCGGCCTGATCTTGTGGCACGTATCAATGTATGTAGTCCCCTAGTGCTGTTGTAACTCGTCACATGACTGCAGTTGTCAAGTGAACAACTGAGAGGATCTTCACATTAAGCCTGGTGAAGCTCTTGAACAAGAGGAAAAGTCTAGCCAAAGACAAAATGACATGTTCAAATAGATAAGTAGTATTTAATTGATTATGATTTTGAATAATGGATTTCAACACAAATATTCATGTGTTGATCATTCCTAATCAGTTAAACGATTCTCCATGGGACCTGCATGTTATATATACATGTACTGATCATGAGATAGGCTAATAGCTGCTAGGAAAATTGGTTCTGTACCTTTTCCAGAAATATTATGGGTCAATGTGCCAGAATGCCAGTCTGGTATGCATAATGGTGAGGTGGCTGAGGCATATGCAAAGTAGATGAAACATGTAAAGCTATGTTCATTTACCTTTTTCTCTTCATTGTGCCTGCAACTAGAAATACGATTATGATTGAATTTACATCATCTTAATATGAAAACAGGCAACAAATAAAATGTGACATAGCAATAATTCATTTTTGCAACAAGCATGTTTTATCTCCACTGACATGAAACAATTCATTTTCTCGTAACCTTTCCAAGTATGATGGATGAATGGTCTCAGAATTTGTCTGATAGTGGTGCGGCAAGATTTTTTAACATTTTTAAAAAGGATACAACGATTTCAGTTTCATGTCAGTAAATATGAGCCTCTTATTCAATGCAGTAAGCTTTTAGTCCTCAAAAACATGACTTGTACTCACCAAGTGAGTTAAAAAGGCTAGATTAGTGTTAATTTTATTACCAGCGCAGGGTTTTCACAATGAGTACATGGTGATAAAAAAGTGTAATAGGAAGAACCGAACACCTCTTCTGTGGCTGTAAAACTTGCAAAAAGGTCATGCTTGGGTAAAACGGTCTGTTTCATGCCTTATTTGTCATTGAATGGGAAAGAAACATCAATGTTTGCACTAGCGTTGTACACTCAGAGTGCATCTTTTTCATTTGAAAATTCTGATAGAAATGCTTCTTTCTATAACGTAAAAGTCTGTGTATGGGTTGATGTGATCTCAATTAGTTGGCCACTACCTCTGACACCTCTTTGACACCCTATATTGAAATCAAAAGTAGGATGTCTTTGACATGGATATTTTTGGTAGCCATTATTCATTTTTTTTTAAATGATCTACAAAGCCTGTAATGGCCCTCTTTTGATCGTCTAACTGCCCAATAACATTTCATTAATGTCATTATAACGTAGACTAGTGAAAGCATTGTTACTTGTGGAAAATCTGTCTGCTGTAGACTATTGTATGATCATATCCCATTCCCAAAATAATGTTCTGAAATTATCAAACTATATTCAAAGTACTAAAATCTGAGATGAGAAATTAAATAATTATCTATCCTAATGTACTAACTTTGGTGAGAATAGATACAGTTGCATGGAATGGACAAGTACACGTGTGAAGAAAAGTACTATGTATAGGTGTAAATTTCTATGTCCATTTTTCACATATACACTCCAGTATTTAAATATAACTTCTACACCAAATCATTGGCAACCTTGTCAAACTATTTTCCTTTGAAAAATTCCTGCTTCCATGGCCGAATGGATAGGGAGTTGGACTCATGACCAGAAGGTCGTGGGTTTGATTCCCGGTCGGGTTTGATGGTAAGTGTTGAGCAGACTTACCTCTAACAGGTTGCACACTGCTCCGTGGTACCTACAAGTTAAATAGGTACAGGTCAGGCGAGTGAACTAATGTGAGTGATTAGCATTTCTGACCAAACCGTAGCGATGTGCTGTATGCTCCCTGGGGAGTTGAGAAAGATATAGTGTGATAAGCATGCAAATGACGTGGCGTACATGTAAAGTTGCTAGAGGATGACAAACTGTGAATTGCGACTGTAAATAAACACAATAACAGGGTATGAAACTCATTAAAATTTGTGAATTTTAGAAACCAGCCTGCCCAGTCCAAAATCAGCCAGCACCGGGCCGCCGGGTCACCGTAATTGTAAGGCTTTATTTCATACCCTGACAATAACATTATTTAACAAATCTGTGACAGAAATGTTAAGGTAAACTGACAATGGTTCAAGGCATTACTAATAGAGTCATCCATCCTACTCAGCCCGTCTGATCCTATCAAGTGACACCCAGTTTCTGGTGCTGGCCTGTGTAATGAAGAGGCAGTCATTTTATTTAGGGAAATGACCATGTAATTGACTAAGTAGTCAGTGGTACCCTCTGATGACCGGGTAATAGGTGAGTGCTAAAATGACCAAATAATAGGCTGTGTGTTCAGAAGAAGTTTCGATGGGTCACAACAATTATTGTCCTGCTTTTTAGCAACTCTTAGAGGACTACCATTGATCTTGGCGGATGGGGGGATGGAAAAATTATGAGGGCGCTGAAAAACTCAATTTGATGTTGTTGGATGCCTTGAAAACCTGGGTCCTTGTTAGCAACTTATCGTGGCCTCATTTAGATGATTTCATTTAAAAGTGCTGTAAAATTTCCAATTTATTTGTCGACACCAGCAAAAGAAAAGAATGCTTGTAAAAGATATTCTATGCACAGAGAATTAAAAAATCAATTGGTTTATCCATTACAAAAAATGAGGATGTACATGTAAGCTCATACATGTACCATGAAAATATCGATACACACACATTTACATTAATTGTTATTGATCGTGTAGACAAAGATTCCCACTTCCCATTCATTCTAAGAACGGACATTCAGACCTAATATTGTGAACCTGCTGACCGTGTCCATACCAGAACACCAGTAATCGTATGTTTAATGACACAAGAGCCATTTTACAGGTGGTCTGTTAGTACAAAGAGCTGTTTTAAGTCATCTGTGTGCATGGCTAGTCATTCTTGTAATTAGTGAGCAGCAAATGGAAAACGTCCAGGTCACTGGGTTTATGCTCAATGTATTAATGTTTGTATGATTTTAATTTATACTAGTAAGTACACTAAAAATGCTATGATGAAAATATTACTAGCCAAGTTGATATCATATTTAAATGTACTCTTGATTTCAATATAGCAAGACAAAGACCTAAGAAAGATAAAACTCAAACTTATTTTCTAAATGCAAGGATTTAGAGCACCATTTGCTGTAGAAAGTTGTTATTGCTAAATAAAAGCTGCAATAAATGCGTTGTTCATTGTGTCTAGTGACAGTAACTGTCACTTCACATTACTTTTTGTCGAGTACATCAAGATGCTCTTTATATCCAGGAGCATTCTGAATAAAGCTTTGCTTACGAACTAATTGTTATGATATATGTATATGATAATCATTTAGCTGTATTATGTTTATATTTTTTGTCCTGAACTCCTATTACCTTTCCTAAATTGAATCATGATCAAATACATTGACATCACATGGTAATCAATTGTCTTGAGAGATAGAACTTTTGAATTTGTTATTTTGTGAAAAAGTCATTAAGGGAGGAAAGAGCCAAACTATTGTGATTCAACTAAGTAAAGATTAAATTCAGTTCAATTCAATAAGCAACCTTGATGGAGATGGGTTGAAATTTCTTAAATTGCCTAGAGAAAAGATATGTTATAAATTGTGATTTTCCAGATTAATAATACACAGTTGCAACTAGTGGCATCAATAACCTAATGTCTTAGTAGTTCACCCTCTATTTACCAACAAACAAGACCGTACATGGAGAGTAAAGCTATTAGCAATGATTGCGTTTAACGATTTGTCACCTTCATTGTTCCCTTGTATCTCTAATGCGTCCCTTGATTTTATAAGATTGCTTTGGAAGAATGTCTACACGTCCCATGAGATCCACGTTTTAAGTTTCAACCTATATGTACCTCTTACTAAACCAAAAAACCATTCAAACTACTTACAAGTCATTTAAGTGACTAACCCTATCTAATTGTTTTGAAGAAATTTTAATGTCGAACTATTGAACAATAACTAGATGAGTGGGTATACAATGATTTCATATTGTAATTTGTATATACATGTATTTATTTCTTATATTTAGGATTAAATTTTTTATATGCACGTACATGTAATCTAATTTTGCAATTGTAACAGTTGCGTCTAGAAATGTAAAATGTACACGTATATATGATGCAAGCTTCCTTGAACATTTTGAAACATTAAAGCAGGTATAAATAAGTGTCACTGTTTTGTTTTGACAACTATTAAATAGATATGAATATATTATTAATTCAATTCTATTCGTACAACAAAGTGCAAAATGTCAATGATTGTGTTAATGGTTCATTTATCAATGTTATAAAGTGCACAGGTCACAGCAAAATTATGAATTATGAAATTCAATGGACTTTTCTTTTGTTCCCTGAGACGCTTTTCACAGGGAGCCGCAGAAATCCATCATGTAACGTTTTGCCCACAGAATCCGCTGCTAATACGTCTTCTTTCACAACAACCAGAAACGCTGATGTTTGGTCCATAGAATTCTCGCATCTTTTGTTGCATGTCTTTTCCGACATTTTCTGAAGCTCATTTTCACAGGAAATTACATCAGATGTACTCTTTGTGCAACCTAACTCCGTATATTTGTATGCATTAAGGAAGGTAATTGAATAGTTTGGATAGTCATAAAGCCACCTATAGAAATCACCCATATTAGGGCATGATTAACAGGATTGGACTTATTCTGCCGTTTCTTGTACATTTTGTACATATTAAGTATAAGTAATAAACACAAACAAAATGTTTTATTATTAAACAAATTTAACACTCTTTTTTCTGGGGATTTATATTTGAAAAACAATCAAGCATTCACCGACAGGATGCCATTTCATAGCAAAACATCATAAGGTCTATACAGTCTTTCAGCTGGTGCTTCCCCCTCTCACATTATCCCACACTCTTGGTAGGTTAGATTATCTATGTCAACGGGTGATGCGGACACTCAGTGTGTATTATATTGAGACACATCAAAAGATGTGCAACTCCGTCTTCAATGTTCCAGAAACCGTGGTTTTAGGCAATGTTCAGTCCTTCAGTATTATGACATCACATCCTGAAGTACTTAGCAGCCGTAGCCCAAACATGTAGCAATGAGTAAAATAACTTCATTGGTTTTTAAATAATTACAGAGAGGAGTGTTATCACTGTTTATTATTATCATTCTATCTTGTATAGATGAATCCCTATGATGAGAAAATTTTGGATATTTTTAAATTATCTCCTATTCTATTAAAAGTTCAACTTAAATGACTATACATAACTATTGCTTTGAACACCATCAGCTTATCTGCTAAGTAGCAAGTATATTCAAACATGTACATGTATATGACAAACAGACATAGGACAGTTGAAGATAATTTGACACATCCATCTTTATGCTCAGGTGAAAAATGGAGCATAGAATATGTTTTCGAGTAGTCACTTTCGCTTCATATCACATAAATAGTTTGAACTCCTGATCTGTCTCTGAGGGCCGATCACGCATCATGTCGTCGTGGCGATGAGCAAGAAGTAGACGCATAGTTAGGTTTTGGCCATTAATGACAGAGTCATGAATTAGCCAAAGAAGTAGTATTGATCTGATATGATAAAAACACAACTGAGCTGTTTTTATATCCTAAATTATATACCAGCGTAAACATTGTTAGGAAGTGTAGCTTGACAGGTCATACTTTAGGTTGATGACCTTAAAGGTACACATGTTGATATGTGTTAAGCTTTGACTTGCAAAGCGTAGCTTTGTGTGTTATTAGTTCTCAATAGATTTTGAACTGAATTCTGACACATTGTTATTGTTTTTCATTTTGTTTTAAAGTCTCCTAGTACTATGCATTTGCATGTGAGTGTGCATGAAATTAGGAAAAAAGAAAACCAGGGTAGCTCCCATAAGATCCATCCTTGATCCAGATGTGTCCAGATCAGTCGCAGTATCCATGATGTGTGTGATATCAAGGATCCATGTCATACCCTGGAGGCTGATCTCATAGACAGAGTGGCTAATTAATTACTGTCAATTACTTACAAGAGTCCCAGTAGGAACTTCGCCTCTTGAGTTAAATGAGTCGTGCACTCACAATAGATTTCAATGGTGGTAGTCTGTTGTGAGCTTTCAAAATAGAAATTGATGTTAGTAATGTACATGTATATATTTTTGGCAATGGTTATTATACTGAGAGGTTCTCACTGGTTATATTATCCAATTTACGATTAATCTCCAAGTTTCATATTTTCTATTCATGTGATTTCTTGAAAAGTAAAAGAACTCTGACTGATATTGTAAATTGCTCATTTATAGAACATGATGAGACGATGAGTTCGTCAACCTGGACAACCTACATGTACATGTATAGTACTGATCCCATCAGAAGGATACAGAACCAAAATATTAAGAATTACACTATGATTCCTTACGTTTTTCTCCTATTTCTTCTGATTGTGACGACTGTTATGAACGTAAAAAGGGTCTGTTGCTTCTGCAAGTTATTGCTTTTTTCATAACTTGCCTGAAGTTTTTATTTTATTCTGTTTTTTACCCTTGCATTACGATTTTTATGGAGGTTTCCGTAAAAAAAAGAATGTTTCTAAAAGTTAATGACCACACCAGACATTTTGACAGATTTTTGTTTCATAAGGTGTCTGTACTGAGTCTGCACTTTTTAATCCATTGGAGCTGTCACTGTGGCGGAAATAAACGAGACTGACTTAACAGTCCAAATATTTATGAACAAATATTAAAGTATCAAAGATGGACTTGAAAGTGCGAAGGTAAGAAAAAATGTTCTGATTTTATGTTTTCTCTGTTTATTTTGATAATAGTAAGTGCCATAATTTCAGCAAGTGAGCAATTTTATTGCGCTGTTTCCTCTAATTTCGTTACGGTTCTGTATCCTTCTGACGTGGTCAGTACTGCACCTAGTGTGTATTCATGGCTCTGCTTTCTATTGACTAACATTTTGATACAAATTAAATCCAACTTACCATACCCATTAAATGGAGGTTCCATGGACTGTGTGCACGAAAGTACCTATTTTCTTTCTCAATGCTGACCCTTTCAGAACCAGTAGCTTATGAACCCATGACCTAATGGTAGCAGTCTTTTGAACAGCAGTTATGCAGTAGACTGAAGTCCAGCTTATAAAGCAATGATGGCCAATGCCCAAGTGGCCATAAAAAACAGCTGACTCTGAGGTAATGAAAGGTCAACATGCACTGGATCTCTGCTCTGCTCATAATAAACATTCGTCCTGATGGATCAAAGACAAACAGCACTTTTCTTCATGTCCATATTCATTACGATTGGAGGGGAACCTAATGTTGATGGTTGCAATTATTTCATGTAGTAGCCTCATGCTACATGCATGTTATTGATAAACTCTTTAATTGCTGAGTTATCAGGAAAAAGATTAAGTCAATGAACTGATACTTTTTAAGCAAATTGAGGCTTTGGGGTTATGGAATCTGTAAAATGCATTGCACATCTTACTTCTATATGCTTTCGTGGCCGAATTGATAGGGAGTTGGACTTGTGACCAAAAGGTCGTCGGTTCGATTCCCAGTCGGGTCTGATGGTACGTGTTGAGCAAACTTACCTCTAACAGGTTCCATACTGTTCCGTGGTACCTACACGTTAAATAGGTACGTCCAAGGAGTGAATGCTAATGTGAGTGACCAGCATGTCTGCGCTATGGTTGCGTGTGATGTATGCTCCCTGGGGAGTTGAGAAAGACATAGCATGACAAGGATGCCAATGACCTAGTGTAGATGTAAAGTAGCTAGAGCATGACAAACTGTGAATTGGGCCTGTAAATAAGCACATCTATTACATTTATGTATGTAATATAAAAATGCACTCTGTCCGTGACCATTTATGATTGTTTTTGGTACACAAATATATCAAGTCCTGTATA
>CM032664.1:13685433-13733900 GCA_019095985.1 Streblospio benedicti | reverse complement strand
GTGACAAGAGACAACAGTTTGGGGGAAAAAAGGTCAATACTATTTATTGACGGCGAATTGCAAAATTTTCTCCACATGCTACAATACTTATGAATAAAATTCTACAATATTTATAAGATTAAGTATTTCCTATTAATACAATAATAACAGTGCAGTATGTATCATCAATTATATAGCTAATATTAAACAGAGTACATAGTAAGTGACACAAGTGGCATACATAGTATGTGATTATCGATTACAATCATCAAGCTTAGCTACTATTAAACACAGAAATACATAGTAAGTGGCACAAGTTGCACGTACAGTTGCGCTACAGTATACTCAGTTAAACACACACACAAATGTCTAAGGGAGTGGAAGGGTGGGTAGAATTTTTAATGCACCATGTGCATGCTTGGCCGCTAACTTTTAAAATGACCGGGTGTGGCTATACCCGGAAGTTCGAGAACGCTTCCGCCTTGTGCGTGGGCGAGTTAATTGCTGAGGTCTGTGGCCACAATTTAAACAACAATAAAAACAAGTTGTTATTCTATACTTAAATTGGTGTGTGTGTAAGCTGAATAAGGAAGTGACAAGAGACAACAGTTTGGGGGAAAAAAGGTCAATACTATTTATTGACGGCGAATTGCAAAATTTTCTCCAAAAAACCCCCCAAACTGTTGAGGTCTTGAAAGGTAGATAGTAGTATGGCGAAAGTAGCATGGTATTACTGGTGAGTAACGGTGTCTCTGGTCCCTGGACTGGCCGCTGACAAGGCTAGTGCTCTGGCCATAGCTTCATGGCATGACGACGTAATCGAGACATAACGCTCATAAGCGTTTGAGCGCCAGTCTCCTCGCAGTTTGACCAGTGCTGCTGGCATGCCGAGCGCAAAGGCATGGGAGCACCCACCTCTTCTGAATGAGTGCCCGCTGTATTCTGCAGGATTGATGCCGCTGGAGCTCAGTGCTGAGCGCAACCTTTGAGTGAATGTTGTATGAGTCAGATGGTGTACAACATTATCCTGTGACGTGAATGAGAACAAAGGCTGGTTACTTGGTAGGGGCTGTGCATCCTTCAGCCTTGCAAGCATTAACACTACAGCATTAACAGGGCAGAGATGTGATCCAGGGACAGCTATGAATGGCAGCGTGAGGCGACGCTGTCCAAATTGAATGGTCTTTGAATGCCTTATTGTTATAACTACACTACTTCTATCCTCTTTGACCTCAGTATCAGTCAGCAGAATGGCTTTCTGCTTGTCTGAGGCCTTGGGTGACTTAGGGAGTAAAGTTGACTTTCTTAGAAAGCCGAAGAATGCGATTAAGCAGGCAGCCCAGAAGGTTATATCCTCGCTAGTTGAGAGGTCTAGTATATTATGGATTTTTGAGAGTACGTCTAGCGTGATTGGTAGTTTCTGGCGTGGAGGTCGCCCAAGACACCGGCTTATGCCCCTTTTTACCATGCCTAATTCCCACGATGCCAGTGGGTTGGGGAGACCTGCCTCGTCGTGCAGCATTTTGATGATGTTGAGGTACGAGGGAATGCTCGAGGGGTTGAGAGTTCTGGCCAGAAACACCATATATCCAACTACAGTTTCTTGTGTGGCTGGCACTGGACACCTACCGAAATAGAGACAAAATCGGAGGAACTGCATACGCATGCATTTATATGTTGCTTTTGTGGATTCTGCCAGGGCTGCCTGCTTATATTGTACACACTGTCTCCTTATTGCTGCCCATTCTGCTGCTGTGCCTGTAAGTACAAATATGTTTTAAGGGACATGTTATGGTGCAGTTGATCGGTTCTTAAACTCCATGAATTTAGAACTCGGATCCAGTCTGGGTTCTGGTCCAGTCTGGACACATAGTCGCTTTGCGTGTTTGCATATCCTGGGATGTATTGAGCACTGATGTGAAAATTGTACATCGCAGATAACCAAAATAGTTCACGGAGCAGTCCCATGGAAAGCTCGTTCCTTGAAGTTCCTTTGTTAATTGCATACATCGCGCACACATTGTCAGTCAGGATTACGATGTGTTTGTTTGCCCAGTCTTTAGCCCACCTGCGGGCTGCTAGAATTGTTATACATAGTTCTTTGCAATTAATATGCTGTTTTGCAATGCTGGGGAAGTCTGATTCCCAATGGGTATAAAACCAGTCATACTGGTATATACCTGCGCCTGCTGTGGTGCACGCGTCACCTACGCTTACAGCTGTGGGCTCCGGGGTGTTGTGAATGAAATTCACGGAACCATTGAACACTTCTATAAATTCTATCCACCAATTTAAGTCTGCTCTTGCTGTGGCTGTAAGGCGCGTGTGATGATGTTTCCTCTTGAGAGAGCACATTACGTCGATGAGGCGCCTGAGGAAGGTGCGCCCACCTCTCACCACTCTGGCCGCCCAATTTAACTTCCCTATTAGGCTTTGCAGCTCTTTTTTAGTGGCTTTCTTTTTGGTTGCCCACTGAGAAAGTACCACTCGCAGATCACGTAGTTTGCCTGAGGGCAGAGAGAGCTTTCTAGACACACTATCAATCTGTACTCCAAGAAATGTCATGCACTGATTTGCGGGGACTGCTTTCCCCAGTTAATGGGTAAAGCCTAGTGATTGTATTAAGTTTATTAGGGTCCTATATGCTAAGTTACACTTGCTCTTATTTGATTCAATTATCAGAAAATCGTCAAGGTATGAGATCACAGTAAAACCACGGTTTTTCATCATTCGTGTGATACTGGAAGATATTCTCTGGAATATTCCAGGGCTCATGGACGCCCCGAATGGCAGACGGGAGTCGTAGAAGAAGGTTGGGCTGTCGTCACCTTCAAACGTCCAATGTAACCCGGTTGCTGCATAGCACTTGGGGCTTATGGGGACTGAGCGAAATGCTGATTTCAAGTCAATCTTTGCCATATATCCATTGTGGGGCAGTAGTTCGACGGCATGATCTATGGTCTCATAGTTGAAAGGAATGTTTTTTGCATATGAATTGACACTTGCACCATAAGGCCTACTGCAATCATGGATTAGTCTTATGCTGCCGTCGTCCTTATCTATGGCACCAAGACTGCTTATTATGTGGGGCTTGTCACTACATATTATATACCTGCCATTTTTTATCTCTTCCATTATTTGAGCCTCGACCTTACTCTTTGTTGCGCCGCCTGTAGATGCATAGTTCTTTTGCTGCACTGGTTCCCCTGTGATCTCATCCTGCATTATTTCAAACCCATTACTAATACCATTAATGATAAAGTCCTTGTCAATGTCATGTTCTAGCTCCGACTTCCAGACATTGACCTTCATGGAGAGCGGGCTATTGATCCTTGAAGGGACGAAAACGTGGGGGTATTTCTTGGTGCTTGTGTTTTGGGTGAGATTCACGGCATCCTGGTACGCTACAAGTGTGGACGAATCTACAGTATGGTCGAAAACACCCTTCCTCCCTGTTATATAACAGGCATATGGTGCGCCCGGTACTATCTGTAGGCCCGTAATCCCTGCTCCCTTTGTTACCACGATGTGAGCCATATGATTGTTTGGGAGCTGGTTTTGGCTCATCGTCTTTCTTACTCAAAAACACATAGGCCTTCATTTGGTCTAGTTCTGTCCATCTACACCCCGCTTGGTGTACACGTGTACGGTGGCTCTCGTCTAAGAGCATGACCGAAGGCCTCTTGCAAACTTGCAAGAGGTCAGCAATTTGTGCAGTGTACTGCAAGTAGTCTATTATCTCACTTTTGTCCATAGTTTCTATCATTTGCATTAATATCCGTGCGTTTGCCCCGGCCCATTGTTCAGCGGTAACGTCCTCAGTCCTCACTTTATTACGTGCATCCTTTAACACCAAACCTCGCCCTAGGTTTTGCTCTGAAGCACGTGTGCTTGCAGTCGGGTTCAGAATGAAATCTGATATGTACAAGGGGGACGACTTGCCTGTGGCTTGCTTGCGGCCGGTCCCTACTTCGTCCAATTGCGGGGATGATGAGAGGATATCTTCTAGGAAGTTCCCATTTGAGGATCGCAGCACGTCCAAGCAGGCTGCCAAGTCTTTGTCACGTGCGAGTGTTGCTGCCGTAATGGTGGTCGGATCACGTGCTCGGCGGTCGGTGGTGTCGGCGTCGTTGGGGGCGGCCGTGTTGGTTGTTGTTTGCTGCTGTGTGTTGCTTAAAGCTGCCCTGCGTGCAGCCAAGGCCCTTTTCTTGTTGGCCAACTCCTCCTGGGCGGCGAGGAGTTGTTCTTCCACTTCCAGCTCCCTCGTCTCCATTTCCACTGCTTCTAATTGAAGCAATTTATCCTGGAGTGCCTTTTTCCTATTCTCGGCGGACATTGTTAAGTCCACGTGGCTTTCTGGTTGAACACCGCTTTGTTGTGTGTCCGATTGCGCAAGTGATTGTTCGTTGTTTGTCTCACTGGTATCCTTTGAGTTATTGTTATCCTTAGGCATTGTTTTTGTCCCTGTTTTAGCTAAATCTTTATAGTCCAATCTGCTCCCACGTAAGTTATATGCCATAAGCAGTAGAATTTTTAATGCACCATGTGCATGCTTGGCCGCTAACTTTTAAAATGACCGGGTGTGGCTATACCCGGAAGTTCGAGAACGCTTCCGCCTTGTGCGTGGGCGAGTTAATTGCTGAGGTCTGTGGCCACAATTTAAACAACAATAAAAACAAGTTGTTATTCTATTGATGTATGCTCCCTGGGGAGTTGAGAAAGACATAGCATGACAAGGATGCCAATGACCTAGTGTAGATGTAAAGTAGCTAGAGCATGACAAACTGTGAATTGGGCCTGTAAATAAGCACATCTATTACATTTATGTATGTAATATAAAAATGCACTCTGTCCGTGACCATTTATGATTGTTTTTGGTACACAAATATATCAAGTCCTGTATATGCAGGTGGATTCTCCATAACAAGCAGCTGTTGTTTGCATCACAAATGTCTCTTCACCAGGGCACTGGGTGTATTGACAGTGTGTGCTGTGGCCTGATAGCCTGTGATGGCCTTCATCATGTCAACTCACCATAGGGGCAATACACAGTACGTAGTGCTGTGCACTCATAGTCCGATAGCTGTAGGTCTGGTCAGGAAATGGCACCATTATGCGTAAATCTAGACATGAAGTATTAGATTGAGGCTTTGTCCCTGGGATTTTATCAAATAATGGCAAATATATCAGGGTATAAAACCCGTGAAATTTGCTCATAGACCACAGGACTGGCATCTACATGTATGAAAGGTAGTCGTCCCTGAGACAAAGTGTCAAGCCCTCAATTATGTTAATATTGAGAATTCCCACAAGGTAGGCTACAGATTGCGCCGTACACTTTTGAAACCAGCCGGCCTGGGCAAAAGTCAGCTGGCACTGGGTTGCTGGGTAGGCTCTATATGAGTTACAGCATAATGGTCTAGATGTGAAATTCGGATGTAGCCAATGTTGCCCAGATCTATAAATTACCTGCGGCCACCTTAATTAGTTCAATAGACATCTTTCTAGTCTACTATGTCTTTTACTCTGAATCTCGAGGAAGCTTATAAGTAGTTTGTAATCTATTCTGTATGTGCCTTTTGATTTCCCTCTGGCTCCTCGCTATCAACAATAAGATTAGGCTCATTTTCACTGAAAATGTTGCATCCCTGGAGACATCAATGCATTTTGTATGATAATATGACATAAATGATTCATGGATCATTACCAATGACTACTGGGGCATTCACAGAGCTACAGCCAGTAGTGTGAATTTCATTGTGAGAATTGGGAGCAACCTCTTACTAGCAAGTGCTTAACCAGAAATTTACCATTAATAAATAATGTTACTGCATGAATTGGGTATGATAAACTCAATAAAACTTACTCAGATATTGCCCTATCGACTTGTCACTGTTGACTCTCAACTGTCATCTTTTTCCGTGTTGCAGGCTCATCGCACCTGGTGCCTCGGAGCCCGAGTCAGTCATCGGCGCTGTACCACTCTGGCTACCTGTCTGACAGTGCCACCTACACAAGCGAGGAGTACTACTCGTGGATGCGGCAGACGTCACCCACCAGCTCCCTGAACCGCCACAACCCTGGCGACACCACACTACCCAGGTGCAGTATGAGGCAGTGCACAAAGTACATGTAAAGTATTATCTAGAAACTGTAATACTTCTAGTAAAAGATAAAGTAAAGTATCATTGCATATTTTCAGTTAAAACTCGCATGCTGTATGATATCCACCCTTTACTTTTGTCAACCATATTAAGTTGAAAACGAGCTTACTACCACACAATCACTAAGATTAAAACCAAACTTGTTTGGTATTTATATTTATCTGTAATGAATATTGTTGTTCCTTTGTATTTTGTTGTACTTTACATATCAGGAGCTATAATTTTGTACGAGTGTTAAGTGTGCAGTGTGAGTAAATATTCATATGCAACTGAACCTAAGTGCACTAGTATAAAACATAGCTGTTGAAATTACAATGAAGTTAACATGTAAATGTTAATTGTAACAGTCAGAATTTCTACTATATTTTTATTGCATCCATTGAATAAGTTTCTTTTGTAATTGTCCATGCATATGAAGGTACTGACTGTCCTGATTGTAGACTGTACAGGTGTTCACACTGACTCTTAAAATGCCTTAATTGAAAGGTTTTCTGACTCCTACTCGAGGTTCTGATTGTCAGTGCTTTTTTATGACTGTTCTTTTGTTTCGCTTTACCAGTCATGTGTTAGCCCTCTTCTGCTTGGTATCGCGAGAAAACACCTCAGATGCTGCCATGGAGCAGCAAATATACCATTGGAAAGATTCAACCTAATGCTGATAATATTTTACCATGTCATTGTTTTTGAATGTCTGTTCATCTCCCCGCTGACTTCCTCTTTCTCTCCATCAGGTCTTCTCCTGCCCCACGTCATCGTGGCATCACCCGTAAACTCTCGGCGGATGCTGCGATGGAACAGCGCACATACCAAATGGAGGAGCCGGCAGAACTCGCCGCTGATCACAAGTACCAGGCACTGCTTGCCAATGCTCGTGGAAACGCCGGGTCCCCACGACCTGCGCTCGGAACCGCTGGGATGCGGCAGCGACAACATGATGGTATGGGGGTGCGGGGAGTGATGACAATCTGGTGGTTGAGGTGGTTCAGAATACACTATAAAATTACTATGTAACCAGTTTAGTTAGTTTTGGGCATGGAAAATTACTCATGGGAGTTGAATGACATCACCAAAACCTGAATTGAATACAGCACTACACATTGGATGATGCAGCGACAGCTAGTCCAACACTAGGGTTTACAATTATTATTTACTTAAAAAAATAAACAATGCTGTCAAAAATTAATTACTGTCTACTTAAATTTTCGCATATCAGAACATATTGATAGTGTATAACACTTCACATATTTAACAACAAGAAATATGCTAAAACATACCGGTAATTAAAATACTACATCACAATTTCTATACTGCACTGCAGTGTATTGACAAAAAACACTATTAATTTATCATTTTCATGCTGAATTACTTTTACATCCTGATTCCAGTCTATAAATCATGCTTCAGGTTCAGCCTCAACCAACAGACAGCGCAGCTCCAACCAGCAGGACAGCAGCAGCAGCAACAGCACCACTACCTCAACCGGCGAGACCAACAAAGCCGCCGCTCGTTTCCGTGAACTCCAACTGGCGCGCAAACCATTGCAGGTGCGGCCCGAGGAGTTCTCTCTGTACCAGCCGGACAATGAGCCGGCACCGGCATCTGCATCGGAGCAGGAGCCACTGCACGGGCTGCTGTACATCCATCTGCTATGTGGTCACGGGCTACGCTCGCCGTCGCGCACAGTGCTCCGCGACCTCTACACTGTGCTGGAGGTTGATGCCGTCAACAAGGCACGTACCATGATACGCACCGGTGCAATCAACTTCGACTGGGACGAGACGTTCGAGATTGAGGCAGACGCTGGGCGTGAGCTCTCGTTTCTCGTGTACTCGTGGGACCCGAACACACGGCACCGGCTGTGTTTTTCCGGCACTGTTGGGCTGCATGCGTTCTTGGCAGCTGGAGGTGCAGACCAAAAAGTGGCACTTAAATTGGAACCGCGTGGGATTCTGTATGTGCATATAGTGTATCGTGAGCCGAGCGCAGTGTTGGCGCGGACACCCAGCACGCGCCGCCGTGGGGATAACACCAGTGGTGGCGGACACCCAGTGTTTGGGGTGGATTTGGCAACATTGCTCAGGCGGGAGGGTGCCGATGCAACGGTTCCGACAGTGGTGCGCCGGGCGGTGGAGGAGGTGGAGCGACGCGGTATGGAGCACGTGGGAATCTACCGACTGTGCGGCTCCAGCAAGCGCAAGGGCCAGCTGAGGGAGGAGGTGGAGAGGAACCCACGTGGTGTCGACTTCTCAGCGGATAATGTGTCCGACATCAACGTCGTCACAGGTAGGTGGTCGTTGACATTTTGTCTGGGTAAAATTGATGCCTTAAAAACGTGCTATATATGTACACATTTTTCGTGTTTTAGAAATAGTTCATCTATATAAGGATTTATGCTTTTTCAAATGTTGTTCCTTGGTCTGACAATGTGAATGTCATAGTACCTTGTAAACATAAACCTAATAGTACTGTGATCTTCACTTGGACGTTTATGACATTGAAATGTGGCTAGTGGCCCAATTCACCATATCTAGGGACAGTATTTGATGTAACTGATTTTTATCTACCTTATGACTATAACACCTCTCAAATTAATGTCAAAACTGTGTTGGGTTCATAAAACTAATTTTGGTCTTTTACAGGTCGTAAGTGCATGATTGAAATGCTACTTTTATTTTCCAAAGATAAATGATTTGGGTTAAATGTTACACATAATTTTTATTTGTAAACTTATATCTCGTATTATGTTTACATTGGAAGTATGTTTTGATGCTTTTTTCTCAATGTGTTTTCTCACCAAATAAGGAGTGAGATCAGGTGCGTAATTTGAGTGACATTACGACTTGAGCAGAAAAACCTTCTCTCGGATAATGACCTCTCTTTTCGTCATTTCTTTTGCTGATGCTTGATTCCTCGTAGCATTTTATGGATAGAGGGAAAATTGAAGACCATTCTTTTTTTATACACAATTGTTTTATCCACCAGAAAAGAGAAGATCTTAGCAGTTATTTACGTGTTCAAATGATATCAAATATTGGAAAAAAGATATAATTTTGTTGTAACAAGTAAACTTAAATGAAATACGGCATCAGTTTACCAACAAGATACTTTACATTGATCACATGGACATATGGTAATAGACACAATTGTAAGTTTTCTCTGCTATCAGTATGGATTCATATACATTGTAATAAGTATTTTAGCTCTTTACAATAGAGAAAATAATGTAACAAAATAATGGGACAAGAATAACATTATTTACAGTAAGATACAATTTTATGAATAAAATTACATGTTACTAATTTAACTAAGAAGTTTTAATGTCATGTCATTATGTCATATGCCATGTCATTATGTCATCATGTCATTATATGATGACACATAATTTATGCGTCATATTGCCTGAAGTTCGGATTGGATTTGTTTCCATATTCTTGAAAGATAATTGCTGATATAGCGTTTCTTGTGATCAGTATATATTCAAAATGTTAACGTCCTCTACATGGAAATCTTTTTTGTGATTACCTATCATACATGATACAAATTTTGGGAATTTAGAAAAAAACACAAGGCATGTATGACAAACCAACAGATGGCCATTTGAAGAATTGACATGAACCCCAGAAAAAATGTTTAATGTTGCATACTACCATTAAAAGGGCTTTCAATGGCAATGTGAAAAAGAATCGCTTCTTTACTTGTGTTGAGAAAAAAAAAGGAGAAAATGAAGTGAGTGAATTGATTTCGGCTGGTAGTGCTGAGATATGTTTGAAGAGAGGAGCCCAGGGGAGGGTGTTGTGTGATCACCACCAGTCCATTTACCCCACACTCCATTTGGAGAGAAACAAAGTGTAACCCCACCCAAAACAATAGATAATATAGGAGAATTTTCACCAAAATGCAAACAGTTCATGAATTCAAATGGATTTAGAAGTGAACTTTATTTTATTTCGTTAAGCATTAGGAACAATAGGAAAGCAATTTTATTTGGGTTCGCATGGACCCCAGACAAGATAAGTACAGAAAACAGCGGGTTGTTCGATAATTTGACCTATTAAAATATGCATGTAATAAAAACATAACTTTTTATTTGTTATTATTATCTAACACAGTCATAATTATTATATGAATGTATTTGTAACACAGAAAGATCATTAATTGAAAAGAAAATTACATGAAATTATTGGGGGCCAATTGGACCCCTTTTGTACTGATAAAGGTGTTTTGGAGGGTTAAGTTGATAAATAGATTGGTATGTATTTCTCTTAATGTGACGTTTAAAAATTACTTAAGAGATTTTTCTAATTATCCTATATACTAATACACTAATTTTTGGACTTTGTTCGGCTATCTCCTCTTGAACCTGACTAGCTGGACGCCATCTAACTGCAGGAGATTGTTCATGGTACTGTGTAGTTTTGCACGAATATGTTTTTCATCGTCAAGATGGCCCTGATGGTTGTTAATTAGTGGTTTTATAACAAAAAATAGCAGACAGCAGCAGCCATGACAGCGTCATGTGGAGTAGTGTGATGTCATAAAGAAGCCAAAGGGGTTCAAATACTAGGGATTACCACCACTTTGCCAATTGGGCTATGTACACCACCTCTATTATAAGATGATTTATAACATTCCCAAGTCTTCATGAAAAAGACCATTGCAAACGTCCCTAAAGAGACCACCCCTATATTAAACCACTTGACGCCAGTCCTTGGGCATGCAGTCTTAATAGGGATGTTCTAATGAAGTGTGTGAGAATATCTGTGCCATGGAGAGCATTATGTTCCCATTGCCATAGACACTAATTTTTCATCTCATAGCTTTTGCACATTAGATGCCAAGTACAATTTCAGTGATCAATGACTTACTTGAGAAGATATACTTCTCCGTCTTCGCCAAGTATACCACATCCAATCTCAGAAATCCATAGCTTGATCTGTTGCTTGACTTCTTGCTCATTGCGAAAAATTCTATATTGTGGTATAAGAACCTCCCTATCTCAATTTACCTTCAGTGTTAAAGGTTGTTCCAAAACACTCTTTCTCCATATCATACTTGATACTTAGAAGGTGCTAAGTTTTCAGTACAATGATGTGTGCCAATATTATTTATTATTTATTTGTATGTACTAAATAACAGAGGCAACGCTACAAAGTATCACCCATGCCCACAATTTGCACAAGGGTGGTTGCTGGAGAAAAAGAGTGCTGTACTCATTTCATACACTTTACTCAATACATCCCTTTCCTATGTCCATGGATGTGTGGTGGTGCTGTCAGGACGTGGGTAAGTGTCGTCAGGACAAGGGTGCTTGAAAATAAAATGCTGTAAAAACATATTTATACACTCACCAAATATGTTTTATATGTCTTTTTCTATGCCCATGGAGGGAATTGTGTTCCCATTTACATGGACACTAACATTTCCTACCTTAGATTTTCATTTTATATGCCAAGTCAAAGGATTTTACCAATGATTTAATTGGGAGCCACTTATACGATTAAGTAACTGGAGTGATTCAATGTGATTCTCAGCATGCCTCTTTGACCACACGGGTATAAGCTAGTTGTTATTAGTGATATATGTATCATCTATTGTGTATAGGTATGTGCACGGTGACACCTAATGATATTATTGACAAGAACACAAGTACATGTAGATGACTCCTCTATTGGATATGCCTGGTCCAGTTCTTGCCAACATGACAAAACATTTAACTCAAAACAACTTTCTAACATCTAAGTATCCAAAGTGCATTTCAATATTTTGAGAGAAAGCAAAGAATTATTATTATAACGTTAATTTGATTTAAAAAAAATTATATATGAATTTGCTTTTAATTTTAGAGCAAATATAAAAAGCATGTTCAAGATACATGTACTTATATTGTCTGGTGTAAATATATTTAGTTATTCAAGCAAGTAAATTTAATAGCATGCATATGCTGTGTGACTCAACTTTAATCCATCTCATTTACATCTTAATTTACAAAGAGTTAAATGTCCTACTTTCAAATATTTTCATGTTCAAGTGACAGAGCACCTGCCAGAAATGGCTTTCTTTATTAACCAATCAACACTCTTGTCACAAAATCACCCGTTTGCAGAACTCAAAATGGCTGCTGCAGCAATCGAGCAGATGAAACCCGACGTTTGGCAGGTTCCTGCCTCTATTAGGGCCTGAAAAGGGGGAAAATGAAGTCAGGATTTAGTTAAGGGCTCGCGCAGGGGATTTTTGCGGGAAATGATAAATTGGAGTGGCCAATGTATAGAACATGGCCACCATTCATCTTTTGCAGCGGATTTTCTCAAAGTAACTGATTAGTTCCTTGTGTATAAGAAATTATTTTTGTTTTGTAAGAAGTATTCCATTGTTTGTTTTGATAGGTTTCAGTTTATGGAATTTCAGTACAATGTACATTGTAATATGGGCATAGTGTTGTGCTCAGTAGGTTATGTGATAAATATGTTTATGAATTTATGTGTATAAGCATTATGTGCATTAAAGCAGCACTATTTATCTCCAGACATTTGTAAATTTTGTCATTATCAAACCTTATTTTGTACTAATCTATAACAACATAGAAGATAGAGCTACATGTATAGTAATTTACTGCTTTTTTTTCTTATCAGTTTGGAGATGGCATTTGCAAAAAGATTGAGATGCAATTTAAAAGCTTTTCTTGCTTTAAGTTTGAGTGAGAGCTTTATAGACTGACAAAGTCAGTTTTTGTGACACTCTAACATTAAAAACTGGTTTACAAAACTCATCCTGGGTGCTCTTTGAAATTATAACGGGCTATAGCATGATATCAATGTCTATTCTCCACAGAATCACCTATTACGGAGGCTCAATTTCTTCCTTAATTGCCCACAAGGTCATGGGGTCACTGTGAGTAGCGTTGAATACGTAACATCAAAGGTAGTGAAGATTTTAGTGCACAGAGTCCACACACAGAAAGACAGACTATACAGCTGACAGAACAATATGATTAAGGCTAATGTGTGGTAGTTTTATGCTGGTGATCAAGATGGTGATGCTTTGGTCTAAATGTGGGGTATCCACGTGGAAAGGTGGTTGGGTGTGAAAAAGATACAACAAAAGGTGTTTTGGCTGTTTGGCTGGATGGTGCCTGAGTAGTCAACGTTCATGTACAGATACAAGACACAGGTTTTGGTAAAAGTTGAGAGCTAGAAGTGTAACGTTTTTTTGCGTGCAGTTTTGGTATAGTAAGAAATGTGCTGCTGGATTCAGAGACTGATGATGGAATGGAACAAAGAGCTAATGCTAGCAAAGAGTTCTGTATGTATTATCTGTCTTGATTCATTTATAATTCATTACCAAAGCTTAATTTCAACCATTGTAAGTATACAATGTACAGTATAACAATGTTAGCGGATGATCTATCTCTTCACGAGTGTTAAAGCTTGTACTTTTACAACGTTAACTTTTATGACACAGATGAACGTGGACCTACACAAGCAGTGTGTAAATGATGAAGTGAAGTGCAGCATGATTAGTATTCTGATCCTGCCTCTGCCACAGTGGGCTGAGAGATAGTGTGTGAGATTGATAGAGGCGCAATCTTTCTCGCTCACATTGTCTGCAGCACGGTGAATGAGTGAAATATAGCACATGGGCTTCATCTTTGATAGCTTTTAATCTTCCAAAAGTGTAAAAACAATGATGAACATTTTGTTTTTTATTTAATTCATTTGAAACAATTCTACGAATTCCTATAGACCCTACAAGCGTTTTTCAAAGATATTTTCAGAAATGTGCTAATTGGTGAAGCAGTAATAAACACTAACAAACTCATTCTAATGTGGTGTACAATTCTTTAATTTATATTAACATAAAAATGGGTAAAAGAGTAAATGATTTCATGACAATTAAGTAGTCAAATAAAGAATATTGTCATGGAACGGAACTGACTTACTGCAAGGTAACTTTGGTTTAAGTATAAAATGTTAAAAGCCTATGTGACTATACAAGTACATGTATGTATGAAAGATTAATGAGACAAATGCTAACAGCATTTTAATGCCATACATAAGAGCATACAGTAAATGGTTGGAGAAAAAACAACTAATATACAGTATTCGCAAGCATAATAAATGCATTTTGTAAAAATCAGCAAGAATGATATTTCCTGATTAAATGCTGCAACATGAGAACAATAAAAAAGGACAACTTATTATGATAAAAGGACATTATTGAATTACAATTTTTTATTTCCTTGATTAAAATCCTCTTTTTATATTAATTATAAATATGATTAGACTTAAACTTTTTGTAACTCAAATAAGTATGATGTGGCGAAAACCTGCCCAATGTTTACATTACTTAGAACAGTGTACTGGTTAACACGGATCTAGAACATGTGTGCACAGCTTATATTAATATTTTAGACCATGAAACATATCCTTTTACACTTTCTTAGCATGTTCCTATGAAACCACAACACTTTTCTATTTTTTTATATACAACGTCACATTATTAAGAGCACAGTATTTTCCCAGTTCTTGGCCATTGCACAACTGGTGTGTGCATAGTATATTAGGATTCTGTCTTTGGTTTACCTTTGTCATCACTGTTCAATTGTCCTCATCTCATACTGCATAGTACGATCTCAAACAAGGATGTTCATTGTATTCACTGTAATGTGATGTATTCCCAACAAAACAGCGTTACATTAGTAAAGAGATTAGTGTTACTTGTTGAGCGTTACATTAGCAGTCATAATTTCCATGTATCATGGATCAGGTTTTAAAATGTCGTCTGTAGGCATCGTAGACCTTGACTACACCATCGCTGCGGGCAACGGCCATCTCCCCGTGGTTACCGAGTGCCAGTGACCGTGGTGACCTCAGAAACCGCTCATTCTTAAGCATTTGCCGCCGGAAACAGTAGTCAGCCATGTTGAACAACACCACCTGTCAAGCAAAAATGTTGAAGAGTTTATTTTTCGGTTTATTCATCTAACATATCCCCCCGGCATTAAAGCATATGTGCTTAACATCGAAGATGCCCTTAATTTTCGAATTTAAGCACATGTGCTTATAACAGAGAATAAAAATTATTTTCCATTCAAACATATTGAAGAAATATGTCATGGTTTGGAGGTCACCAGGTATGAATGCATGCCCGAATGTATGGTGACCGACAAACCATGACATATATTCATTATAACACGAAAGACACCATCATTAACACTTGATAATTTGATGAAAAGGTTCACGAAAATAGCCTGGAATTAATCGGGTTCAGCACACAGCAAAAGTCTCTCGAAATTAGATATTAAGCTTCTTACGTATCTCTGTGTAGTACAACACAGGCCATACGTTTAGAAATAATGTCAGATGTACTATTTTACGTCAGTCTTACTTAGAAATATGTACATATTACGGACCTGGAAGTTTTATTGAGAAAAAATTGAAAACATTCTGTTGTTTCAGTAGGCATTTTTTTCTTGTCTCAATCATCTACGCTTTCTTTGCAAGTAAATTTTGCTGAAATCCAACCTAAACACAATTCTTAAGCATTGAGTGTATAGATGACCAATATAATTATATATTGATTTACTAATTTGAATAGATGCTGAAAGTGTGATCCACTTTCAGAGGGCACTATTGCCTGGTCTCTATGAAGAAATATTGACTGGCTGATTTCGACTCTAAGCCAATCAGAATGCAGGATTTATGGGCGTGTCACAGATAGAGTGTTGTAATGACTGTAACATCCACCCTCACCCAGTAAA
Source organism: Streblospio benedicti (assembly GCA_019095985.1). Taxonomy (NCBI): domain Eukaryota; kingdom Metazoa; phylum Annelida; class Polychaeta; order Spionida; family Spionidae; genus Streblospio; species Streblospio benedicti. Next base: position 13,718,000 of record CM032664.1, on the reverse strand, counting down.
ACTAGTGGCACATCACTTAGTTCTTTAGCCCCAGTCTCATAACCCTAACAGCCGTCATTAACATAATATATGTAATGATGTGATCCCAGATGACATGGGGAAAACCCGATGATGTCATACAATCTGTGGCTAGTTTTGGGTGACCTACTTTCATTTTCAAAAGTAAATAATGTGTGCATCTAGAAATATTTAAGATAATTTTGATCTATGGATGCCTCAGTATCATACATAGTATAATAACTGTAGTATTAATACAAGACTTTATTGTTTAAGGATATGAAAACAACACCTTAGTTCTATTTATAAATGGAAAACAGTTGATCTACTTTTAGTTTCATATCCTGGCACATAATTATTTGACCTAGTACTAGTACTACTATTATTATGGTCATGGATAGATCACTTTAATATTAACACCAATGAAGTGTCTTTGATTGATGAAAATACAAACAACTAGCTGCTATTTGCAATCTGCCATCTTTGAACAATGTGCTACTTGTAAATAAAGGAATCCCAGAGGCCAGATTGGTCGAAATGGTGGCAAGCTTACATCAGCTAGTGGTGCCCTCTTTTGGTCATGAATGTGTGCAATGATTTTTCAAGGCATGTATGCAAATGAGCTTTGCTCTGATTGGCTGCAGACACCGGTTACTTTATGCATTTTGGCTGTGGCATTGATAAATCAATGTCACAGTGCTGGGGTGTCCACCCTGTACTCCCACAAGTGATTGCTTTGGGCGATATTTGAAGCTCGGATATTTTTCATCAATGATTTCCATCAATGATTTAGAATGACCATTGATAAAAACCCATGATGTGAGTTTGAATCCATGTTAGAAATATATATATTTGTGTAAATCAGCAGCGAAAATACACCCAAGGTGAGAAATAATTAGTAATATATATGCATGTTTAAAATTATCTTACCGGCGACACTCTTGTTGCAATTGATATGCATTTCTGTAAGAGCTTTACACAACACGACCTCTTTATTATGCATAAGAAATCAAAACGGACTCGCACTTCGATCATTAAATGCTTCCCATATATACATCTAGCTCTAGTGTTTGAACACAATCGGTTTACATGTTAAAATATTTATTAAATTAGGTTTGTACGATGTTTCCAAGCTATGAAAATCGCTGTGACAATGCTGAATATGAAGTCATAGATATGAAAGCAATGATTGCCATTTATGTTAAAAGGGCAGCTTTGTGCATGCTGTCAAACATCAATGCATTTATCATCCCCCATATAGGTAGTAGACATACCATATGTCAACATGTAAGAGAAATACGTTGTCTCAATAATTGTCCAGAATCTAATGCTTCTTCATCACCAAGGTGTTCTTAGGTTTCAAAGTTTAGCACATGTGTTTTTAAGAGAGAACTTTTTATCTATTCCAAAGGGCCCAAAAAAGGCACCTTTCCGGTTTTAAGCACATTTGCTTTAATATGCTGTGATACGGTATGTTATTGTTCTACATTGTTAGTTTGCAGTTACAAATGTATGATCAGAGATTTTCACTTATTAGACAATGTATACATAATTGCTATAAAAATTAAAACTCATCAATCCAGTGATGTCATGAGTTATGATTAAGAATAATGATAAGGGAAGTCTCAAAATGTAAATCTATTTGTAAGCTGTACAGATTTATTTTTTCTGAAATAATTAGAAATTTTGTTAATCTTTAATGGTGCCGTAACTTGCTATCTCGCCCACCTCATGTTTTGCTGAGTTGGCAACAATCAGATCTCCATTATAATCCTGGACCAGCTGAGCTGGCTGGCTGAGTCTCCCACCCCCAAAGTTGCGGACAAGGCTGTTTGAGCGGGAGTCATAGTACTTGATTGTGTTATCGCCGGCATCTGTGATGAAGGCGCACTGAGGCTGGAACCGGTCAACTGTGACCCAGGTTAGGTCACCTGATAACACACAGATTGAAGAATTGGATATAAGAAATATGGTGAGACTCATCAAATTGGGGTCATTTCATTTATCATATTTTTCTTAAGTTCTGCAAAGCACAGGATGTTACCAGTAATTATGGATTGCACACATATATATTTTCATGTTATCAAACAGTTTCTAAAAGAATAGTTGTGGACCTCTGTGAATGGAAACAGATCACTATAGTACCTCTGGATGGGTTCTCAAGTCTGGTGACAATCTTGGCTGCCTGCGAGGGCTCGATGATAATGATGGAACTGGAACGTTTGGTGTTGTTGGTGACAAGGAATGTGTCATTGTGCAGAACTCCAACACCAAATGCATCCGGCACACGCTCTTTCTGTAACAGCTGGAATTGCTTACCATCAATGGATGCAAATCCAATCTGCAATTATCAAAATGCTAAAATATCTACTGTTGCCAAATTGCCTTATTACCAGACATTTTCAATCGTGCCATTGTTTTTCAATCTAGGCAAGTTTTAGTAGAAATCAGATCTGGCAAATTATTGCAAGCAGTCTACAGGTCTACACTGACAAGAATGTGTAACTTCGCATATTAGGGCCAGATTCAATCAGTGGGTATTTTAGTGTGTAGGCAATCACATTTTCAAAAGAATTTTACATAGGTGGCATTGGATAGGTTATTGATGTATTGCAGATAAATTTTTAAAAAAGTCTTCACACTTACTGTCCAATTGCGTTTCTCAGAGAACACAACTACTTCCTGCTCTGGCCAGTAACACATGGTCTCTACATCGATCATTTCACCACCTAGAAATTTATTTGGAAAGTAAGACAACATGAACACAATTTGTTTTTATTGTGATTGCATATATCTGCTACTGATCACATGTGTGACTGCTCACCTGGAGTGTTCGTCTCATGGTTTTTAATGGCATGTGATGATTTGTACCGTTGTTTATCCCTGTCCCATGCCATCACATTGATCTTCTTTTTCAGTCTCTCTGCAACCAACAATAGATCTCTGTCTCCATGGGAACTCTGGGATGATGAACAGGGACAGAAGAGCACAGAGCTGGGGTCCAGGTTGCCATCCTGAGGGTTTGGCTGATATGGAGTGTCCAGGTTATCTTGGCTCTCACGGAGCTCATACCCAACATGCCGGGCCGCACCATGCATTTTGTGACTATTAGGAGTAGGAGTCTCTTTAGGATGTGTATGTAAAGTATTTGAATTCAAAGTATTTGATGATCGTTGATGGTTAGAACTCAGATTCTGTAGAGGATAACAGGTTTTATGTACTGAATGTTGATTTGTTGAATCTTTGCTTGAAGATTGCTTTTTTGAGTCTTTGGATCCTGTACTTTCCCTTACATTGTCATTGTCTTTGGATGCAGTTTTGTCTAACTTTTCCTCATCAGTGTTTGATTTATTGTCTCCAGCGGATCCTCCATATATGCATGTAGGATCACTTTTGCTATGTATGGTTGGATCCCCATGGAGCATATCAGTGAGTGTGGACTCCTCATGGCTGACACTGGGCAAGGAGCACTTCTGCTCCTGGAGTATGCCCAGGTTTAACTCTGCGCGGGCAGTTGCTGGACAGAAAATGAGGCTGGTCTGGAGCTGCCGTAAACACTGCACTTCTCTAAACTTCTGGTGCGGTGTCAATCCTCCTGCAGTGCATTGTGGGTCAGTGGGGTCGTTGTCAGGGCTACAGCCAGCTCCTAGTAGTAGTATCTAGTGACAGAGTGCAGGGGTAGTTAATTAAATGTGATGTTTTATTCGAGAGATCGTATATCAAATAACTTTTACAATCTTGTTCAAAACAATATCGCATGACACTTTGATGAATATTTAATTATTTTGTTCATTTTATTCCTAGCAATAAGGTCTATACATAATAGGGATTAAAGATTGTCAACTGTTTTACAGCTATTTTTGTGCAAACTTATTTCTTCATTCATTTATAATTAACTCTGATTCATTTCTATCCATTGGTTCTTTGGTAAACCAGTTGGCCACTGTTTGAAAAGCTGAGCAATTTGATGGTTACCTTGCTCCTGCTGAGTGCACTGTCTCCGTTGAGGGCTGTATCCACCTCTCTCCCAGTCTCTGTCACGAGCTGATTCATTAACCGGATCTGCCGTGCTGTTTGATCGAGATTGTACTCCACTAGGCTGATGTAATCCTTGATGGTCTTCTCCCTACGATCATGGTAGTCACTGAGTTCGCCCTAGGAGGATGAATGATAAATAGACTTCTTTTGATATAAAGTTGATATTGTTATTTCAAAAAAAAGTTGACTTTCAACTTTCTTCATCATCATCGAAACATTTTTGATTAAAATATTCCACTCTCAGTCTGTGTTTTTAATTCTTGGCCATGTTATCGTTAGGTGCATGATGATTTTTTAGTATATCATGTTTATGGCGAGGAACCTTTTTATAGATTTATTGAAATCCGATAATTCTACGCTCTCTCCTAATAAATAATCAATTGCTAGGTTTTTTCATTACACTTTAACAAGTAGGTAACATATAAAATGTTATGGATAAAATCTCCGAATTCACTTGATTCCTATTTAAAACCTTATGTAATGTTTATTCAATGCTTATGTCAGAATAAATGCTGATGACTCATTTATTTGTAATAAGCTATGTATTTCTATTGATAATCGAAGTTATGTTACCAGTCCTTTTGGGGGTGATAGAGACTAGATTGTGACACAGATGTAGATCTTGACACACAAACAGGTTTGAATTGGGTTGATATGTGTTAGCAGTTGTTTTTCGGATAATGGATTGTTTTGATCGTAAAATAAATATCATATTCGTAATCTAGACCTTTTTCTTGTTATTATTAACTTCAAGATCCAATGAAAAATAAGCAAGATATGAATTAATTTAAAAACATTAAAAATTAAAAAAGTTCGCAGTCATGCATGTTTAGAAGCACTTGGTGGCTATTGTCGACAATAAAAATAATAAACCCATTGTGAAACTTCAAAAATATTGTAGGTCAATACATGTTGATTATTGCAGTATATAGCGGTCGGAAGTTCTTCAGCGAGACGTTATTCAAATTGGTACTTTACGCGAATGTAGCGATCACTGGATCATGCTAACCAACACGTTTTCGTCAGACCAGAAAATGGCGTGAGTCTAGTCAGTCGATTCGGAGTTTTCGTTGTTGACATAGAACAATAATCCTTTAGTAGCTCATATGATTTTCATCCGAACGTTTTCATATTAACAGGACACATTCTGAAGACTGTCTAGTTTCTTATTTACACCATAACAAATAATAAGATATATAGCAACGAGTCCGATTTGGACAAAATCGAGTAATAGGCAATACATTTGCCAGCAAACGCCGAAGGCTGGGTGTTAGATGTGGCGATGCATGTGATTAATGGTCAAATTAAACTATTTAGTTAAAACAATTACATAGACTTATCCATATGAATGGAATCGCATATTACTGCAGATTATTTCCATTAAAATTATATATTAATACGACAATTTATAAGAGAGATATGATCCAATATATCCGTGTGGTGGTTTTACCTGTCGTAAGCCTGCTGATATTTTTTTTATGATCATGCAAAGATATCACTGTTTCAACTTAATTAAATATACTAAATGCGATAGTTTATAGTTAATTTTACTATCGAACGAAAGGAAAATATATCATCTGTGATGTGTGTAAGTGAGATTGCTGAAGTCTTAAGTTTTATTGAGCTGTGTGCGTTCAAAATATATTGCGCAATTTCTCCAATAAGCATAACATTGGGACAGCTTGTATCATCGCTCGCTCCATAATCCAGTTGAGTTTAGTCTGGATGTAACGGTAGCTCCTGTTCTCGTAACTTTCACGTCCTATATATAATCACGCAAACAGGCTGTTACCTACTTTTTGGCCACCACCCCTATGAATCCACCCCAGCACTGTGACACTGATTTAAAATGCCACAGCAAAAATACATAAAGTAACCGGTGTCTGCAGCCAATCAGTGCAAAGCTCATTTGCATACATGTCTTGAAAAATCATTGCACACAGTCATGACCAAAAGAGGGCACCACTAGCTGATGTAAGCTTGCCACCATTTCGACCAATCAGGCCTCTGGGATTCCTTTGTTTACAAGTAGCACATCTATTGTTCAAAGATGGCAGATTGCAAATAGCAGCTAGTTGTTTGTATTTTCATCAATCAAAGACACTTCATGGGTGTTAATATTAATGTGATCTATCCATGACCATAATAATTAGTAGTACTAGTACTAATGTGCTGACAGCAAGTTCAGAACTATACATTTTCAATCATAACTAAAAAATGGTAATGAATATCAAAATAAAAATTATAGGAATGAAACGCTATATTTTTGCCAGATCTACTATTGCAATTTTGATTATTCTGATTGGTCTACATAATAGTGAACGCTTACATGAAAATGGCATTTTTCCAGTTTCTGAGAGAGATAGAGTCATACATTTTGAACAAGTCAAAATTGGGGATTAGGTACCATGATTGGAAGAGCCAAGTTTGTTTATATTTTTTATTTCCATATACATTCATGTATCACCAATTATGTGACTATCCATGTGTATGCAACTGTGATCAACTGTTTTCCATTTATAAAAAGAAATAAGGTGTTGTTTTCATATCCTTAAACAATAAAGTTTTGTAGTAATACTACAGTTATTAAACTATGTATGATACTGAGGTATCCATAGATAAAAATAATCTTAAATATTTCTAGATGCACACATTATTTACTTTTGAAAATGAAAGTAGGTCACACAAAACCAGCCACAGATTGTATGACATCATCGGGTTTTCCCCATGTCATCTCGGATCACATCATTACATATATTATGTTAATGACGGCTGTTAGGGTTATGAGACTGGGGCTAAAGAACTAAGTGATGTGCCACTAGTTTACTGGGTGTATGAATCTCATTATTCCCCTTTGCTCTTATCAGTGGCGTTTCAGGGCTTCAAAACTAGACCCGCTCCCTGCCTTACTACTGTGTGCATGTTGCCATATGCATCATACCTTTCATTCTCTACTCATTTAGGCCACTGCTTTACTGAACCTGCTGGCAATGCTGATTCGATGAAAATGTGACATTTTTCCTCTCCTGGCGCTCACCACTACAGTTTTGTCACTTAAAAACTTCAACTTGAGCTGAGTCAGTAATGTAGAAATCGGTTCACAAGCAGCACACATTCAATTATGTCATCATTTATGAGAAAACTGGTTTGAACTGGTCAAAAAATACCCTGCACTATAACGGGAAGTAATCATAACAGAATACGGCTCAGTCACTGCTAGACATACAGACGCCTATGGTCGGATTTCTGCACTACAGTTACGTCGGCCGTATGCCTGCTACCACCCTGTTCTGTGCATCTGCTTGATGTTCATTGATTTTGAAGCTTTTCTTAGTAGTTTAATAAAATCAATAGAGGTTTCCCTAGAAGTAGCAGGTGTGCTAGATTCATGAACATATTTGTAGTGGGGCAAAAGTGGTCCGGTTGACAACTAACCATATACGGAATCCGTATATGGACAGTCCTGATACAACATATTTTTACAAGGCAGTTCTGGAGGTCGATATCCACTGAAAATACATGCAAAAGACTGATGAATATTTGTCTCACGGGTTTAGATATCCAGTGTTCAAACAAGACGATATTTTTATGGCCATTAATATTTCACCAAGACTCTATATATACTCCCCTCGAAATTGTCTCGATAGGAGACGGGGAAGCTATCCTTGATAAATGTACAATGGATATTGATTATAAATGGAAAGTAATGTTACTTGTCACTTATAAGTCCAGAAATATGCCAAAAACGTTCGATACTTCTTCGATACTTGTATTATCGCCCATATCATTGTGTAAGCTTTTTGGACTTGTACACGGCTCCTGGTACTGGTCGAGGTGCTCATACCGCCTGGGTTCTCGTTGTGTTTGTCCCAATGATACGTAGGCCCACACTACGGTCGTAGAGGGCCTCTCCCAAGACCAGATTGACGGCCCCACACGGGGGGGGACTTCGCACTGGTGCTGGTAGCGACGACTTCAGACCGTGGCACACGCCAAGCTGAATATGTATCAAAGAGGGTACTAGATCCAAGACACGTATGCACGAGGGTCTAGTAACCTTATTAATACGTGAGTATAGTTTGAAAGGCCCCGAATCTACAAGATTTGGGGGTGTTGGTTCCTACGATGTTGTCGCAACAACCTCTCAAGCTAAACTGACGGCTATTCCGTCTTTGATTTGCAAAGTCATATAAAACCGGATAAAACCAGACAAAACCAGTGTTTGTCCTGTTTTATCTGGTCTGTAACCTAGCAATGGGACATAGTGGGACACCGCGGGCGACGTAAGAATACGTCATAAACAACAGGTACGTCAAATGACGTACCTATGGAAAGTGCGAGCGTAGGACGTACAGGCCATCACGGTGCGGGGTCAATTAGGGATTGACTAGCTGATGGAGACAATGCTACAATTGTCCCACCCCGCACCTCTAACTAGCGTTAGATCACAATTGTCTATCAGAATAGTCATGGGTGGCCACCGTGATATCCGGACGCCAGATAATCCGAACATCTCATCAATGTCCCGAGGTGTTCGGATAAGCTGACCTGTACTGTAGTTTCAGTGATTGAGCAGTTCAAAGAAAACCATTATAGCAGTAACTTTACTTTGAATTGTTACGAATTGTTACATTTTCTTTCGCCGATTTCTCTAATGTCGTTACAGTTCTGTATCCTGTATCTCCACAAAAATATATGGAAATATGGAAATAATACAGAACATATGTTGTTTATTCACCTGTGATCTCTTTTAGCAGTATATATTCATTATGCGAATAATTCCACCCTATCACTTCTCTATAGCCATTTGATAAAGTAATGCAAGTATTGATCTGTTAAGAGACAGTTTTGTCAAAAGCATAGTTTGGCAAAGCGATAAAACAGTTTTGATAAAAATATAAATCTAGATGCACCCAGGTTTGGAGTCTTATTCACATTACTACATCATTGCAGTCACAACTTTGCTAAGACTATAGATGATTTGCATAGTTGTCACACTTCCTTTCCCTTCTTCAGTTCATTTTGATAATTGCTATGATAGTGCTTGTGATAGTTACTCACACTGATATCCACTCACTTAACCTGTTCATATTTAACATATAAATTTTCAGATGGCCAGTGCAAATAAACCAGTTAGGATGATGTGTGAAATGAAACAAAATTAACTTCATACTCATTCTATTTAAACCAGAATGATGGTGTTTAAAACTTGTGCAGATGTGTATCTAACATAATATTAACCTCAAAGTTTAATTTGCACTGTACCAAGAGTTCTGTCTCCCGGCGGCGTATCTGTTGCACAAGGCTGGCAGCAGAACGCTTCACTGTAGCCTCTATCGAAACCATGGCACGTTGGTGCTGGTCATGGGCTTTCTCAGCTTGTCGCCTGTGTTGACGCCGCTGATTGTAGGCTACGAGAAGGCAGTCACGGTGGGAGCGTAGTCGGTTCTGCAGATCTGGTATGACCTCCAGTAGGAGGTCACAACATCTGAGGTAGCAGAGAAACAAGCTAGATTTATTGCAGAGATGGATTGTTGTGTGTAACTTTTTGGTAAGGGTGGGGGGAGCAGGGAGGAGGGGGAGGTATACCTGAATGTAACTGAAATGTGAAAATTGTCAATTTTGTGTGTATCTTGTCATTGAAAATCTTAATGGTCTTTTGCTGGCAGTACATGTAAGTACATGTAGTTGTATTTATTGACATGTCTATATACAGGTGCAAAGTTGTGCCTTGTGTCAAAAACTTCACAGACCTTCAAATGAGTTTTGTTTTTGACTAAAACACAATCCCTACTATCAGTCTCCTAAACTCGGTACATCACACAGACCACCCGGCAACATGGCCCATTTAATCTATACGACACCCACACTACATTACATTGCATCATCCTGCAACACATCACGTACATTACACCTCCGTACACCACAACACATCACCCACACACTTCATTCCACAATGCCACACCATGACACCACATCAACTAGACTGATATCATAACGGACCACGCACCTTTCTGAGTGCATTGCGTGCTGCTGGCCGACACAGTGCTTGCAGCAGACTACGCGGCACTGGGTGCACACAATGCCCGGCTCCAGCCCATGCTTCCTGCAGCGCACATGGTACTGCGGCTCACTTATGAAATCACAAAATAAAAACATCAGCGAACAATGGTTTTTGACAATGTGATGCCCAAGACAAAAACTTTTTTTCTGGAGCCACGAAAAATGCTTATTTCTCTACATAAATTCATGTGTGCATTCAGAATCGTATATACTTTCTTATTTTTAGCCCATGGTAAGAGTATATGGTTTTATTTTTTCTAGAATTTGTTCGTAACATCGAGCTTGTCTTGCTCTCGGTTCGAAATGACAGCTTGAGTTCACAATTATAAAGATGTTTTTCTGTCACTTCCCGCCATCATACAATAATGCCATTGCATCAGGCAATCATAAACAGCATAAATCAAACAAAAATATATATCATAATGCTCACACTCAATGATATCCAATACGGAATCAGTTTCACAACTTTAATTTCATATGTTGACATTCATTTTTCGTCCAAAAACGTTGTCTGAAGACTTGGTACATTTCAGGTTGGATTACACGATGTTAAACGATGCAGACGTAACTGTACTTCGGTATATCCTTATAAAATCGGTTTATGTGGTATCCGCTGTGTGAATTCATGTTGGTTAGCATATTATATCCTCGAAAATCAATTATTTACAAAATTATTATACTTTTCATTGAATTCTTCACCTGACAGCCATTGCAATTTGCAGCAAATAGCGGCATGCGCTCTCATTGGCTAAAATTAAATGCCGCTGTCAATCATAGACACGTGCGCGGCACTTTAGCCTTTATCAAATGCGCACCGTTTCGCAACATCGATTAAAACATTGTTGACGATCTAGACTAAATGTTTAGCGGCGATAAAAAAAAGACTCGATGATGTATTCTGCACACAAACCCCTTGTTATCAAGGCTGTTATGGGGTATTTCTTTACCTTTATTTGCTTATGACGTCATTAAAAAATCAAACCTCACTTGTTCTCACCAGAGAGCGCAGGCTTTCCCGATTCCAATGGTATATAATTTGTCAGGGTGAATATCGTAGAAATACGAGTATTGTGGGTCCGATTTATGCGCCTTAAATGGCTGTTAGATGCGTAATTAATTGTTCTCCCAATGGATAATCAAATATTAGTTATTTAATTCTTATTTGCCACAAAATTTAGATCGGAATGTGTTGTTTATGCTCTTTCAGTTCTCGAGTATCATTATCCAGAATTTCTCTATGAAAAGATGCTTTGATTTCTTGTCCTTTTTGCCAGAATTACGTAGTTCCGGGCGCCTAGGTAATACTGCATTTCATGGGCCGTCAACAAAGGGTTAAGCAGTTCCAAGAAAACCGTGATAGCAGTAACTTTGTTTTGAATTGTTATGCAGATTCCTCTAATTTCGTTTTGATTCTGTATCCTGATGATATCAGTGCTGTACATGTAGTATTGGTTTGGAAATACTTGCCCTCTATTCTGCATACACAAATTTTGGCAATAATTTGCATAGATATGCCGACATTTACATTCATGCATACCGTATAATCGCGCATTGAGGCGCACGGGCCTAACATTTGGAGTGAGCTATGTGTTCGTATTAAGATCCACGGCCCTCTAACAGAGACTAAAAGCATGTTTCAAGACAAAAAAAAATTTCTTTCACTCTTGAATTACTCATGGAAATGGTGTGATAGGCGAACGATTCATCGAACGTTTTCGTTTTCGATTTTGCAATATGCGCAGGATATTTAAATTACTGAGCATGCGTGCTCATACAAAAACGTCATGTACATTTTTTTCTTCATGAATAGGTAAGTTATTTTGAGTTTCCGACAACCATTCGTAATAGATTATTAGGATTATGTTACTAACGGATTATACAATTATATGTGTGAGACCTACAATTGACAAATACCACGACAATCTGTTTGACACCCTGAATCATAGGAAAATGTACACGGCTAAGTGATAATGAAAGTTGGTGGTTACTACGTGAATTTGTTGTGAATATAGTGTATATTATGACATACATGTGTATACCCCAAGGAAAGTTACTCTCAAACAATAATTGAGGGTTCTACTGTAGCTGGGGTGCGCTTCATGTTCGTATAAAGGGGCATGGGCCTATATCAGAGATCAAACATGACCGGCCCGGGAGACCCCTAAAATAGCGATTCTTTGGTTATACAATGTAGGCACATGTGCCTTTATGCACGATTATACGTTATACAGTGCTGTTTCATGGTGATTTACGAAAACTGACCTAATGAATTATAACTTAAACCTTTACTGTTCTGTACTCTTTGTTCAGCAAGTGAGTTGTGAGCACGTTGGTACCAGCTGTCTGTGGTAGGTACTGGAGGGGAAGTGAGGTCAACGTGAACACTGCACACTGGGCAGTAGTGATCCGTGTGGCGAGGGTCAGTCCCTGGAGGCCTGGCAGTCACCAGCAGGGATGGCTGCATGCTTGCAGAGAGAATAGTGGACATATATTATGAATAGATTAATTAACTGAACTACATTATTGGCTACTGTTATGATGAATGCTGATCTCAAAGAGAAACTTTCATGGTATAAATCCAGTAAAGCTGAGTGTTCAGACAATTAATTAAGTTCATGTTGAACGATACAAAGAAAATTTGGCCAGGTGATTGCATACATACCGGTAGTCAAGCAGACACTTCTTACAGAAAGTGTGGCCACAAGAGAGCTCCCTGGGTTCTTGTATTGGGTGGGTGCATAGTGGGCAGTACAAATGCTCTTCAATAGGGCGTTCAGACCCAAACAGCCTCCTGATAAATGCAGTCATGGTGCCCTCATCTACCAACAGCATATTAACATATATACATACATACATGTAGTTACAGTACTGATTAGGAATTATGGACATGGAATATTCAGTAAATTCACCTTCTGTTACATTTCTCAAAATTTGCACAATTCTCTTCGTATCATTAGTTTCAAACAATTTCCCAATGAATATTGACTCTTTCGGATAATTAGCCAAAATCGAATGTAACACAAATTCGTTTTATTTTTATTTTTATTTTGCTACACCACCCCATGGCAGTATAAATGGGGAATTTTGTTACCCTTTGTGTTGCATAATACCAAAGCCCCGATTGGGTTGGTTAAGACTATACACACGAGGTTTGTAGGCTATGAACTCAACTCAGAATTCAGCCAGAAATTCAGCCAGAAATTCAGCCAAAATGCATAAGGTTTTGAACAAATGACGTACAACACGTTCAGATAAATACGTTGCACTTATGTTACTAAACGTTGTCATTGCACCTGCAAAAATCTCAATAATGGATTACTTACAAAACCATAAACCCCATGTAATTTCTTATACTTTATGGTCATTTTTCAAATTCATTTATCATATTCATTATCATAATAAAGAATTATTTATAGTATTTGTTTTTCCTTACATTTTCTGCACATAAACAAGATAACATAATATGAGGGGTTTGGGCCTTAAGCAATTGCTCATGTATACATATTACTATATATGTTATGGTGCAGCAAATAAAGTTGAAATAGGAATTTTGAATTACACATAACCAAGATAAGATCTCAGAACAGTTGTGTGATGCCGGCTCGAGGCTTAAAACGAATTTTGCAAATAACACGAAAAAATTCGCAAATTTACAGAATTGACTTAGTGTGTCATTCTCAAAATTCGCATAATTATTTCTTTTTTTTCAGAATTAGCGTAATATAAGGTCATGGCACTATGCAGATTCCAATTATTATCAGAATTTTTGGACATATCATGAATTTTCGGACGTTCAGGCTTCTTTTCATTCGTCTAAGCCTACGTTTCCTGAAGACGCGGCACGCGTTGGCATTTGTCGCTAGGTGCCGATGGGGTGGGGTGGGGTGGGGGCGGCTCTCGTTTTGCATGTTTCCTCACGGCGCGTTTGTCGCTCAACGTACATGATCCTTGTAATGTAGCACCGTGCTGCATGCTACTTATTAATAGAGTGACATAATCAATTACGGCAGACTAATAAAACTCCAATGAAATAATTTTAATTGAAAATATAGTTAGTCACTTCAGGTAATGGAAAGAGTCTTAATATTGGAATATGTTAAGAAAATTGAATGCTACTAGATGTTAATAATTGCTAGAATAAAATAGATTACTGTTTTATATTCGATAATTACTCAAGTCCCCACCCCTGTAATGGGAGGATTTCTATAATGGGATAACTTTTTTTACATGTCCATCCCTATAATTGGACAAATTCTCTGAAGTGCAGTTTGTGAATGTCAAATTATCATCACTGGTAATATTTTACTATTTTACCAATGCCTTTACTCACAGTCAAAGGTGGTTACATGTATATTGAGATCTGGGGAATCCAAGCAAATTGAGGAAGTAGCTAATTATAGCTCACGTACTGTACATGTACATGTAGTTTGGTGTAATGCCATGGAATTTACAAATGCCATACAATAGGAACACCAAAAGAAGTCACTTCTGTTGAAGGTCCCGTGATGGTGACTGCAACGTTAAGTCAATGTAAAAATGTAAGTGGTAGTGTCATCAAATTTCAACCAAATGGATATTCCTACTACTAAAAACAGTCTTCATGAAGATGCCATGCAATATTGTTTTGTTAAAAATAATGTTTTTATATCATTTGACAAGTTATCACTGATATCCAGTGTCAAATTATTTACTTGTAGTTATTTCTTTTGCTTTTCAGTGTTTTTAAAAAAAAAAAAACATTTCATGTACACTGCACAAATAGTTCAAGTTAGTCAGTTTGCAGGTCACTAAAAAACATTGACTTGTAAAAAAATTGACAATATAAATTTCACACGAAATACTTAAACTTATACTTACATAAGTGTTACTATCACTCAGTTTTATCTACAAGTATCTACAAGTATAACTTGCAATAATATTGTCAACCAACATTGTGTGCTATCCAAATCTGGGTCAAATGGGCAGACGAAACATGGACTAGTCAAGGTTAGGCCACTACAATGGCAGATCTGTTTTCTGTTGGCAAGATATCCAAGACATACATGTACATGTATTTTATTGTTCTCAAAATCATATGATTTCATCCATATCCGAAAGTATTGAATGAATCGAAAGAAAATACATGTTACATAATTGCTTGGTGAATTAGTCATGCAGATAAATCTGTCTGTTACACACTTTTGAAGTATGTTGGTCTATATTTTATTGTAGAAAATGATTCATAAACTTTTGAAGGGTATTCCCTGTACAGTGCAACACATCATACCAAGCCAGTTTGTTTGGATGAGCTTAATCCCTCCCTCAATCCTAAACAGAAGTTAATCTTGGAATGCAGGATATAATAGAATTCATCACACCCATGCTTGATGATCTATTCCATTGTTGATTATGTAATGGCGTTTTTGTTTTACAATATTATGGACAGCATGATTTTTATATATAGACACCGTATAGACAAGGATGATACAAGTCACTGGCCATGATGCCCTCGTTATCAGATGGTTGTGTCAACAAACCTCTTCTCTGTCATCTAAACTAACATTTTGTTATTAAGTGATAACAGTATCAGGTTTCAATTGTCAAATAAATGAGAAATAATTAAGTAGTAAAAAATAATGGTTCAAAGTGGCATAAATGCAGTGGACACAATCAGATGGGTTTCCAGACCACTGAAATGATAGTAATACATTCCGGAATTGTTGCAGGGTCTGTGGTAGCAAGATTAAATGATCCAATGGCATGATGTAAATGGAGTAAAGGGAAAGCCAGCATATTTATTTACATGTACATGTAATACATTCAGTGCTTATAGAAATGATTGAAGAATGTTCAAATATCCATGATCTTTTGGTCAGTGTACTTTTAGATGATTGAAGCTGATATGATTTATTTTGCTCATGAAACATTCAATCTCCTGTGATTCCCCAATACGGCTATTAACAGTTTCAGAATAGGGTGAGAATGTACATCCATTTTTTCAACAGTCAGATCTTCTAGAAATATGATAATTCAACTGTGACAATGTGTCCAGCCAGTTACTCATATTTTTTTATGTTTTTGTCAATCTGTTGTTTATATATATATATATATATATATATATATATATACTTGTATATATATATCCTGGTATATATATATATATATATATATATATATATATATATATATATATATATATATATATATATATATATATATATATATATATAAAGTACTGATTATGGCAAAAGGATACAGAACTGTAACAAAATTTGAGAAATCAGCGTAAGAAAACGTAACAATTCGAAACAAAGTTACGACTATCATGGTTTTCTTAGAACTACTCAATCACTGAAACTACGATGCTTGCGATTATCGAAATAAAAAGAAAAACGTAATAATCAGAATGATTTCTTACACTTCCGCACATTGGCGTCCATCTTTGATACTTTTATTGCTCATAGATATTTGTATTTATTCAGTTATTTCCATTTAGTTCCGCCACAGCGACAGCGCCGATTGGGTAAAAAGTGAGGACGCCATACAGACACACAATTAAACAAAAATCTTTCAAAATGTCTGGTGTAGTTATGAACTTTTAGAAATATTCTTTTAATACGGGAGCATCCGTAAAATGCACAATTCAAGGGGGAAAAACAGAATTTTTATTCTATTGTATATCTCATATCTTGTATTCATTAAATGTGATAAAAACAAATATTATTTAAAACAACGCTTTTACGTTCGTAACAGCCATCACAATTAGAAGAAATAGGAGAAAAACATAAGGAATCGTACCATGATTGTTGATATTTCAGTTCTGTTAAATCCTTCGTTGTCAGTACTGTAGCAATCGTGGGTCAATATAGGTCAAAAAGTTTCTGTTAATAAAGTACTTATCTCTTATGTAACATTATCATATAAAAAGTTGCAAAAGAGCTTTACCTCCCTATCCTCAAAAGCATTAGAAGCTGTTCGATTGAATCAGCAGTGACAAAAAGTGGTAAGGAGATATCGTAATTGGGTGTGACTGGATATTATGGAATAATGGATGGTGTCACCTACAATTCATTTGCTTTTACTGTGGCGTCTTTGTTCGAAGAAAGAGAGAAAAAGAATTAGATACACTGTGAAGGGAGTAACATTGATTGTTACCACAACCTTAAATGTAAAGGTGAAATGTATTAATTAACATGTTACTCGTAATGTTACATGTAATACCCACTGAATTCTGTGTAGGAATAAGAAAGAAATATTAGAGATCATATTTTTATCTGCATTGATTGATATCTGGATTTTATATTTTTCATTCATTGATGTAAAAAAAATGTAATGTAAAATGTATAAAAAAAGCATACAAGTGATAATGGAATCGCCACCTTGATCTAAATCATTTAGCTGATTCGACCTGGGAACATCGATGTTTTGGGGAGCCATTGTCGTGATAAGACGGATTCAGCATCAATACGGCCTCAGATTGACGCTGGCACAAGGGGAGCCACAAGGCTGCATGGATCAGTGCTCTGATCCTGTGTCACATTCTGGGGGTTTAGAAAGCATATGTTAATTAGTTGCGCTGAAACAGGTACCAGTAAGCTATAATCACTCATATAGGTTACATGTTGGTGGTCCAGCCACATTTGTTTTTGGTTGTACAAATGTAAATGTATGAGTTTTATAGTGCACTATCCATAGATTCAGTCAACATTAACTCATTTATACCAGGTCATTGGAACAAATTCTGGTTAGGCTCATAATTCACATTTTAAGATATCTTAAATAGTTTACATGTAGAAAAGACAAGAAATTTAGGGGTCATTTAGGGGGTGAAACAATTGTGATGATGCATTTTATAACTGTTTATTTTATTCCAAAGATATCATCTCCTACAAAGAAGCAAATTCCTTTTTCGCAACTGTCAGTCTTTAACTAGCAGTGGCCTGGAACATCAAGAGCTTGTCCATGCTGTGTTATGGGTCACATCTGCTATAAACAGTCATAATGTTGGATTACATTGACAATCCTCACCATATGCAGCGTACAACCCACAGCCAGACACAGATCTAATATAGGTGCAAATAAATGTAAATGGGACTTTTATTTCCATGGGTAAAAAACTTCATGACTTTGCAATTTACATTCACTTTGTTATATTAACATAGAGGATGGAAAAACTTACATTTATGACACACAAGGCAATTATACTTTTAATTTCGTAATTTCATAATTTGATTATACTGTTACATCAGTGAAAAAAAAATGTTTGTTTATTATCTTCAAAACGGAGTTCAAAATCCATCATCATTAGAGTATATACAATCATAGCCATGGATCTATTCATCTCCTGGAATGGCAGCTATAACACTGCAACAAAACACAGCTCCATAAAAATCACTTTCTTTCATTCGTTAATTAATTCTGCTCACCGTTCTTTGCACCAGTAATGTTCAAAGGCCCAGCATTGGCCCCATGCTGGACGGATTGCCAGCTCTCATGCCACAATGTCCATATGAAGGGACATTGGATAAGTTGAACAGACAATGTTTCTATATTGTTTACTTTTGAAATTGGACAATCTTGATATAAAACTTTTTTTAGTCACAATTGCTGCTTGTTTTTAATTTCAATAATATGTTTATTTGTATGAGTGTTCTTCACTTCAGTTTTCATCAAGTAAAGTAATACTTTGATCTGTGAATTGGCACGTGGTCAATTATTAGTTTGCTGAACATTCAGCATCTAGATCTACCTCATCTAGTTGATTCAATGTTCATGACTATGCTCACCCTTGCATTAGATGTCAACTGAACATAAACATGATGACTTGTAAAGTCACAGAACAGAGATAAGCAAGTTATGCAGCAACAACACCTCATGACATGGAGGACAGTTTCCCTTCTCCCCATAAAACCAGCGTCCTAACAGGGTGGCTGCGGCCATGTTTATTGGGCCATTTACGGCTGATTTATACAACAAACACAATGGCGATCGCTACAAATAGCCTTATTTCCCGGCAGCTCTCTTCAAAGCATACACTCCGCCAAACCAATCGAGTTCTTCGAGTGGAAAATGAAATAACCAAAATTGGCAGTTGGGATTTTATTTGCTGGCTGTTTAATAGTGTCACACACAGTGCCTTCAATTAGATTTTATGCTTGTAAAGGAGACGATCAGAATAGTTTTCTGGCATACAAAGAGGATCTTTTTGTTCCCACATGATCCCCATTATTGAGAAAAGCTTGTCCTAATAATTGATTTGAGCAGAATTTTGGTCCAATGCGAGTTCGTAGCATAGTAGATGAAGTCATTCCCATGCTACTATATTTTCTCTTACTTCTCCAAATCGTCCATCTACATCACCTTTTTATGTCAATCACTAGAACTGCAACTAATTTTCTCATATAATATGCAAATTTGGTTACATGCCTCTTCCTGCATGCATGTATAACATGCATGTTTATAGAAGCATTTAATCTTGATTTGTTAAGGGTTTAACTAGGTGCTGAGTGTATACACAAGCACAAGTTTGCTTTTTTAATCAAAGTAACAAATGTCTGGAGGCTTTATAAGCCATTGACAATTGAGTATTCCATATTGCTCTACTCTCACGCACATTTGTTATCATTTGTTACAACTGTCACATATTTTTCTCATTTGCTGCCATATTTTAACAAACTGTGCTGATCCATCACATTATGTCACATCTTCGCATTAAGGGCACAATATTATGGTCAGTATATTGCACCCGTATATTTGTAGACAATTGGGTATTTTATTTGGTAAGGTGTATTTTAGCTTTATGATGTTGAGAGCTGATTTAAACCAATTATCACATCATCTTCAGTGCTGCACATTGCTATTTCAAGCGTATAGTAGAGTAAAAATCGACGTAAAATTTACTGAACCCGGACATTTTACCTAACAAACAAATTTTTGCACACAAACCTTCTATATGGTCCCCTGAAGCTCCAAGAAAAATTCAACCAGATTCAACCTTGGGGAACTCCCTCCACGTGCGAAAATCCAAAATGGCCGCCAACACTATTATGAAAATCTAACTTTTTGTGTATTTGACGTACAAGCATGTATAGTACCTCAATTTTATGGTTTTCAGGTGTAAGGAATTCAATTTTCGTGCTTTCACAATGATTTGACCTCATTTTGACCTTCAAATCCAAGATGGCTGCCACTGTAGAGTAAAAATGTTGATGGACGAGGACATTTTGCCTAACAAACAAATTTTTACACAGAAACCTTCTATACGGTCCCCTAGAGCTAAAGAAAATTCAACCAAATTCAACCTTGGGGAACTCCGTCCAGGTGCGAAAATCTAAAATGGCCGCCAACGCTATTATGAAAATCTAACTTTTTGTGTATTTGACTTACAAGCATGTATAGTACCTCAATTTTATGGTTTTCAGGTGTAAGGAATTCAGTTTTGGTGCTTTTAAATTGATTTGACCTCATTTTGACCTTCAAATCCAAGATGGCTGCCACCATCTGTATAAAACCATACGTTTAATCTTAAATCCTATGTATGGCCATTAACATGAAACGTTTTCGTACCCAGTTATCCATTTGTATATAATTCCTAAAACACAAGACATTGCAAAGAAAACTGTTATTCACTGCTATTCACTTTATATCTATTTTATTTATAACACTAATGTATAAGGCATGAAGTACATACTAGTATGAATGTAAATAGCTGACCAATTGATATGCTTGATTCTCAGGAGAATGCAATGTCACGTGAAGTTTATAAAAGTCAAAGAAACATGCCAACTGGTTCACATTGAGAAGTCACTTTTGAGTTCCAGTCCCTTAGTATGTGAGGTCTGTTCAAGCATCTGCCGCCACATTTGCAATGGATACTGCAGGGTAAACCTTTAGTTGCACAACCACATGACGCACATAGCCTATTTGCACTTTTGCAACTACACCCAATGTCTTTCAGAAGATCAGCTGGTGCAACAGGTTTGCTGTTGTTATTGCCAAAACTGCTCCACCTTCCTTCTTGAACCCATATTCTTCCATGGGCATTACTATTTCTAAATTCTTTTTAAATAATATCCATTTTTTAAATGACCAGTATATAAAGTTATTTTGTCTTTGAAGCATTTGAGGCAAAATTCCTTGCAATCTTGAAGATATAAGCTGCTGCACCTAGTATAATTATTGTGTCCTGCAGAAGCAAAATACAGTAGAATCACTTCTGTTATCTGAGGTGGAGTCGCCAATTGCCTGTTCTTCAGATCATTACATGTGTGTCAAAGATGATTTCTTTGTATAAATACCATAAAATTGATGTACGGTGCAACATGTACTTCACATACGAAGAATCTTATGTTTCATACAGATGGTGGCAGCCATCTTGGATTTGAAGGTCAAAATGATGTCAAATTATTATGAAAGCACCGAAATTGGATTCCTTGCACCTGAAAACCATAAAATTGAGGTACTATACATGCTTATAAGTCAAATACACAAAAAGTTAGATTTTCATAATAGCGTTGGCGGCCATTTTAGATTTTCGCACCTGGACGGAGTTCCCCAAGGATGAATTTGGTTGAATTTTCTTTAGCTTTAGGGGACCATATAGAAGGTTTCTGTGCAAAAAAATGTTTGTTAGGCAAAATGACCGTGTCCATCGACATTTTTACTCTACAGTGGCAGCCATCTTGGATTTGAAGGTCAAAATGAGGTCAAATCATTATGAAAGCACAAAAATCGAATTCCTTACACCTGAAAACCATAAAATTGAGGTACTACACATGCTTGTAAGTCAAATACACAAAAAGTTAGATTTTCATAATGGCATTGGCGGCCATTTTGGATTTTCGCACGTGGAGGGAGTTCCCCAAGGTTGAATCTGGTTGAATTTTTTTGGAGCTTCAGGGGACCATATAGAAGGTTTGTGTGCAAAAATTTGTTTGTTAGGTAAAATGTCCGGGTCCATCGTAATTTTTACTCTACTACTAATCCTGGCTTCATCAAAGCTGTCTTGTAAGGTGTGTGTTGTTCACGGATCTCCAAACTTCATATACATGTTTGTACTTCATAACTATGTGTAATTGTTGCCTATTTCGTGTTTCAGGCATCATCAAGGACTTCTTGCGGGAGCTGCCCGAGCCACTGTTCACCAACTCGCTGTACCACATGCTGCTGGACGCCACGAGTGTGCGAAACCACGGCGACCCACACGGATCTGCTCAGCTCATGCTCAGTGTGCTAGAATGTCTGCCCAAGGCTAACCAGGTATGTGTTTTTGAAATATTGTATTGGTCTTAGATATTTCTTATGTCTGTTTGCAGAATTTTTGATAATTATACTTATTTGATGGATACTATGTAGAGTAACAAATATTTGTTCCGAGGAGGACAATCAAGATCATGTATGTTTTTTCACTTTATATATAAATGAATTACTAAGTCCCTAAGTCAATAAACTGAGCTGCAGCACTTCCGCTCATATTTGATAATGTACACTGTATTCTTGCCCATTAAAGCCCCTAGGCTTATATCCAAAAAACAGCACTTTTTGGCACTTTTGGAAATGAAAAAAGTTTCCACTTAAAAACCATGGGGCGTATATTGGAACACCACATCCATGCCCACCCCCATTTCGGCGTTGTCAATAAGCATTGGATTTTGACTTTATATAGAATAACCAAGTTTCTTAGTCATGGGTTCTTATGTGTAACTGTACTGTACTAGTCTACCTATGCGAGCGATGGTGATTGACTTTTGACAGTGTGCACAACAGTTTCCTTTTAAAATTGATGGTAATTATTAGTTTAAGATGTTTTGTAGCAATGATGTCTTTGTATTCAACATGGTCACAAGCATTTTCAGAGCTTGATATCATTGTCCAAACCTAATTTAATAAATATTTAAAAGACGGAAGTTAGCCAGTAACTGACTGTCTTTAAACACTAGAAACATACCTAAACCATTTAATGATCGAAGTGTGTGTCCATTTGGATTTCTTATGCATTTTAAAGAGGCTGCATTGTGTAAATCTCCTACAGAATGGCATATTGTTAGGAACATGAACACAGCTGGTAAGATATTTTTAAAAATATGTTAATTAATTCTCACTTTGGGTGTATTCTCACTACAGATTTACACCAGTATATAACTGCAAACATTGATTCAAACTCCCATCGAAGGGTTTGTATTGATGTTCATTCTAAATCATTGATGGAAAATGGTGAAATGTGTTGGAGCTTCTAATATATGGCCAAAAGCATGTTCATGGTATGTGTACGCATATGAGCAGTCTATGCCAAATCCATCGGTCCGTCAGTCCTAACTGATGATTTTGACTAATGTCCGACAATTACTTCAAGATAGTCGGTCCTGTCCGGGGTGATTTCTAGACAAGATAGCAGCCGTCATGTTGTTAAAATCATACGCATCATGTGATCATCTGTTCGGCGTACAAACCAGTATCGAGTTAATGAACGTTGTGCAGAATATCAAAAATACATACATTGTACCGGGTAAGAAATATCAGAAATAACAACACAAGATGTTGGCTGCTTTTCAAACTAAATCTAATATTTATTTTATTGTATTTCCAATGACATCATCAATCTCAATGCCTGCCAGGCGTGTGGTTCTTAAACCTTAGTCATCGAGGTCAGACACAACCTGATGCTGGATATCTTTGTCTACACCATGAACAAAGTGGCATGAGAACTTGTTACACTCGGGACAGCCTGTGGTTGTAATCGTAGAATCTGCTCTCACCCAGATCTAGAAAGATGAAGCACACTTAGATAACATACATTAAGAGTTATCTTTATCACACATGACAATGCTGCTCCGCCTAAATATATGCATACAGTACTGATTATGGCAAAAGGATACAGAATCATAACGAAATTAGAGAAATCAGGGTAAAAAAATGTAATAATTCGCAACAATTCGAAACAAAGTTACGGCTATCACGGTTTTCTTGAAACTGCTCAATCACTGAAACTACGACACTTACGATTTATCGAAATGAACAGAAAAACCGTAATAATCAGAACATTTTCTCGTACTTCCCGTCAATATGGCGCCCATATTTCGCTCATAAATAGTCGGATTTGTTCGGCCGTTCTCGTATATTCCTGCCACAGAGTGAAACCGGAGGTGCAGATGCCATACAGACACCCAATGAAATGAAAATATGTCAAATTGTCAGCGTGATTTTGAACTTTTAGAATTTTTTTTTTTTCGGGAACCTCCGTAAAATGCGTAATATAAGGGGAACAATCAGAATAAACGTAACCAAACAGGCGAGTTATGAAGAAAGCCGTAATTTGCGGAAGCTACAGAACGTTTTTACGTTCTTAATAGATGCAACAATAAGAAGAAATAGGAAAAAATCGTAAGGAATCGTAACGTAATCCTCGAAAACTTTCTTCTGTATCCTTCTTACGGGATCAGTACTGTATTGGAACTTTGGCTAGTTCTTCTGCATGTGTGTAGACTGTATACTGCAGCTGGTAATTACAGTCTCTTAGCAATCCTGAATCAAGGATATCAATAGAACTGTTGAGGAACACCCTTCAAATCAACTGTTCATAAGCACTTCTTATGTAAATTAAAGGACAAACCAAAGATCCCAGCTAAACACAGTGCATTATATTTTTTTCAAAGGATTGATAATTCATGCTTTGCTGCCCTAAACGTAACCAGAATCATCATAAATTTACGTGGTATCAACTGCATCATATAATCATTATGCATTGATGCTATTTCAAAATATGTGAGTTCAAATGTGCATATAACATTATGCAAGTAAAGAATTATGCTATTGAGGAACTACATGTACCTGGTCTTGGGGAAAGCACAAAACCAATGCATCTACACTCTGCTGCTCAGCACTGCCAAAGAAGCCCCAGAAATCAATGTGTTGGCCACCATGCGAGTGCATGAGGTGTGCCACAGAGCTGAATCCTGGTGGATGCTCCACATGTCCAGATGCAAGGGTCACTGTGCACGAGTACACACCTGCACGAGGGCATGTGAAATATGCACGCCCATCGTAGTTGCCAGTATAGTCAAAGTCAACTCGGTTGAAAATGATGACATCATAACTGTTGAATGTGGTATGTCCTTCAATGCCAGCTTGAAAAGAGATCCAAGGGTGACCCTCTGTAAGTAAGAAAGAGGGTTAGAGAATGAGAATTAAATATATCATTACAGTAAGGGGGAATGTACCTTTTCATGCAGTTCTTTACTTGTCATTCACATTGATATCAAAGAATGGCCCTCACGCATACATGTACCCATACTGGGATTCCAGGCTTGGATTTCCACACACCACCCAGTTAAAGCATTGTCAATTCCAAATTAAGTCATAAAAAGAATAATGACAAGAATAATGGTATTGTAAGCTTTTGGACTTGTACATGGCTCCTGGTACTGGTCGAGGCGCTCACACTGCCTGGGATCTCGTTGTGTTTGTCCGGCGATACGTAGGCCCACACTACGGTCGTACAGGGGCCTCTCCCCAGACCAGATTGACAGCCCCACATGGGGGGATTTCGCACTGGTGCTGGTAGCGACGGCTTCAGACCATGGCACATGCCAAGCTGAGTGTGTATCAAAGAGGGTACTAGATCCAAGACACGTATGCACGAAGGTCTAGTAACCTTATTATTATGTGAGTTATAGTTTGAAAAGGCCCCTAATCTACGAGATTCGGGGGTGTTGGTTCCTACGATGTTGTCGCAACAACTTCTGAAGATAAACTGACTGCTAGTCTGTCTTGTTGGTGTTGGGAAGTCAACTAAATTGTCCCATCACCTAGCAACGGGACAGAACACCACTAAAAATGTCCTGTAACCGAGCAACTGGGACACAAGGGCGACGTAAAAACACGTCATAAACAACACGTACATCAAAATGACGTATGTATGGAAAGTGCGAGCGTAGGACGTACGGGCCATCACGGTGCGGGGTCAATTAGGGATTGACTAGCTGATGGTGACAATGCTACAATTGTCCCACCCCGCACCTCTAACTAGCGTTGACTCACAGTATAATATGGAAGAATAATGGATAGTTTACTGCTGGCTTACTGAAGTTGTCTTTTCTTTAGATGGCAGAATATCATCACATTATTCAGGATGTTTTTTCTTGAGGAGCCATTCTTTCCTTCTTTCAGCATATTATATAATGAATGACTGATGTTATTGAATACAGAAGATGTAACTTAATTATAACACTGACAAAGTGGCATTTAGCCCTTGGATTATTATAGTAAGTTTTTCCCTCAAATTTAAGCCATATTCTAACAAATTCCAATACTGGAGACATCAATAATTGATGATATTCTCTTTTTCCTAATCAATTCCTAACAAGTCCTACCTGATGTAATTTTAAGTTTCTATTAGTCTATTGTTGATTGATTAACTGATTGATATTCTTCAGGAACAAATGCTTATTTCCAATGTGGTCCTTGTTTGTTTGGCAGGTTAGGTAACCTGGACTGAGCCAAGGATGTGTGGAGGGATCACACTAGCTATTGTTTTCAAACTAGGTGAGTTCTTTTATGTGCAGAGGAATGACTGTCCTGTACACGGGACACACCTTTTAACGAGGCTTCCGAACCTCATGCTTGGTGTCGTCACCGTCTTGTATGATATACTCGACAGTAGCAACACGCTGTGTGGAGATCGGCAGATGTGGAAGCCCTCACTTTTGAACGTATCGCATGTTATTAGCAGGAAATGTAAGCAGTGCATAAAAATGTTGATTTCAAACCCAGAGGTATTCCTTTCTTCAGAAGTATTTGCTCCATTTTTCCCGTTACTCACCTCCCGGGGGACCTGCAGGGCCTGGATTTCCTTTGAATCCTTTTACTCCTCGACGACCTCTAGCTCCACGACGACCTCTAGCTCCTTTTACACCCTTCTGACCTTTCTGACCTTTAGTAGTTCCAGGAGGCCCTGGTGGTCCAACTATTAACAAAAATTCCTTACCAAATTTTAATCAAAAAGTAAGATTTAATATTTTACTGCCTATTGTCAAATCATTGAAAAAACTTGGTTTCATAAAATTTGTGTATTGATTCTAATTCCATTACTTTTACATACTACTACTTGATTCACATTCATTTTGAAAGTTGCAAAGGTTAATAATACAACATGAAAATTTCTTTATTAGATATACATGTACAGTACTGATATCGAAAGAAGGATACAGAATCTTAAGCGAAATTAGTGGAATCAGCGTATGAAAACGTAATAATTCTTAACAATTCGTAACAAAGTTACGGCTATTACGATTTTCTTGGAACTGCTCAGTCACTGAAACTACGAT
Organism: Streblospio benedicti; assembly: GCA_019095985.1. Lineage (NCBI taxonomy): Eukaryota > Metazoa > Annelida > Polychaeta > Spionida > Spionidae > Streblospio > Streblospio benedicti. The sequence goes on along the minus strand of CM032664.1, from coordinate 13,690,602 downwards.
ACTTACGATTTATCGAAATAAACAGAAAAAACATAATAATCAGTATGAATTCTTACACTTCCGCACAATGGTACCTTTTGCTCATAATTAGTCGGATTTGTTGGACCGTTCTCGTTTATTTCCGCCACAGCGATAGCGCCGGAAGTGCAAACGCCACATAGACACCCAATTGAAATGAAAATCTGTCAAAATGTCGGCGTGAATTTGAACTTTTAGAAATATTCTTTTTATTAAAGAAACCTCAGTAAAATGCATAATATAAGGGGATCAATCGGAATAAACGTAACTTCAGGCGAGTTATGAAGAAAGCCATAATTTGCGGAAGCTACAGAACCTTTTTATGTTCGTAATTAGTTGCAACAATGAGAAGAAATAGGAAAAAAACGTAAGAAACCGTAGCGTAATTCTCGAAATCTTTCTTCTGTTATCCTTCTTCCGATATCAGTAGTGTAAGTGACCTGGTTCTCCTTTTTGACCTCTCGGACCCCTGCGTCCTCTTGCTCCTTTTTGACCTTTATCTCCTTTGAAGAGTGACCAAAATTCTAGTGCTGAAAAATAGACAAAAATAAAGTTATAGATGGATTCTGAGACCAAAATATGTCAATATTTATGAACTATGACACATACATGTAGTACACCTATGTCATCATGTAGGCTATAATAGCAGATGTACTTACTCATGTACGCTTTACAATCATCTAACTGATCTGCGATTGGGCACTCTAAAAGCAGAAAGAGAAACAAATCAGTGAATCTTTGATATGGCCAACTGTTTTCCCTTGTTTTTGGTCACTTGTGGGGTTTCAGGTTGGGCGTAACTATTAATCATTTTGATGGGAAAATGATTTTTATTCTAACTTAAAGTCCCATGGGCTTATATTTGAACACTAAGCCCATCTTCGATGTTAAGCTCATGGGCATTAATGTGAGGGAATATGGTACTTACAAAACCTTTTCTTGATATTTCATAAAAGTGAACAAAATTTCACTGATGGTCTGCTTGCTTGACTACTTTGATTATATCAGAAATGTCATAATTATAGTGTTAAGAAGATTAGTACTTACGGCATCGCCTGCATAGTTCAAATGCTTCTGGCTCTGCAAGAGGCCCATCTGCATCTGCAGGGGCTGTTTCTGCAGCATCTTATAGAAATTATTAATGTTAGATGAATAATCCTAAAGTATATTGAAATACAGTGTAGTATTTCATTGTAGGCAGTTCATAGTTTCATTATTGATGCAGTAATTATATTGACTACTCAAGAACTGTTATTTCACTTTAACTATCCAGCTCACACTTTGTATTAACACCAGATCATCAATTTGACACAATTAATTACATAATATAGAAAAATGGGAACTGTGATATTATCTATCACTTCATTATTTGAGTATTTTAGGTGATATTGTTACTTGAGCAATGCTATAAATACCATAGGTTAGGTTTCATAATTATCCTACCAAAGAGTCAGTAAATACCTGTAAGAATTAGGTGTCCGAAGGTAAAACACAGCAGTGTTAAAATCTTCATGTTCCACGCTGGTTTGCTGAGATGTATATGATACACCTTTGCTTCATAGGTTATGCTAATTTATATGGCACTTTAAAAGTCTCTGCACATGTGACTCAATACTTTGTACAGTAAAATCTTAAACTTTGTTATAACATTTTGAAAATAATTATAAGACTTTCTTTCATCGATTTTGGATGAAAGTCAAGAGAAGATCATGAAGTAGTAAATAGTTTTTTGATTCATGGTAATTGCACTAGTACATATGTATTCTAATACTATTGTTATTCATTGGCTAATCCTGTATTCATGTAGCTTAGATTTTTGTACAACTTTGTAATTGGAATTTACTGTATAATGATATGATGAGCTGTCATTGTAATATATGTGAATTTTATGAAGATTTAAATTTTACAATTGAAGATATAAATATATCATAATTCTTTTAAATGTTCATCATAAAATAGAGTCTCTGCTTGATTTGATGATGCCGTTAAAACTTTATGATGTGCAGATTAAACTTTGTAGCCATTTGATCATGTAGACATACATTTATATATGATTACAGAGAGATCTGTTAAATATCAATGTTTAAGTTTTATTAAACTATGTCTCTGTAGCACATCTTATTCTTTAGCATATTTCTCCCCACCCCCAGTTCTGTGGCAATTGTATGTAAGAACCAAGTGATATACCCCTAGTTTTACAGGGTGATTTCCCCCAATTAACACAATAAAAAAAACAAGCAGTCAATGTCACGTCCGTACTAATCGCGATAGTGTGAGAACCCTTCCCTGTATAGATTTGGCTACTAATTGGCTACTTTAACCAACTACAAACTAGTTTTTGTAATATTTAGATGATAAGATCAAGCTTAACCCTCTTGGTGCCTGGGTGACTGTAGTCACCCACTAACAACACCATCCTTTAGAGCCGGGGTGACTGAATCGTGTCCTACACAAGGGAGAGTTGATTGGTCCCCTCATCCCTGTTCATGACCTGCTTCTGCTCCTGTATAGTATCTTTATTGCTTCTTTGATGGTTCTTGTGCACTTGCTCTATCCAACACATTCACTTCCTCCCCATGTGTAAGACATGATTTTCAACACTGGAAGTCATACCGAGTGACCTTGACATGCGCAGAAAGAGGTTTAGAAAATGGCAGTTGTTAGTGACTCTCCAACCAGTAAGTAAAAATAAGTGTTGTGAAAAGATGAACTCATGATAATACAATGTATATATGCATGCCAACATGATGAACACATTCACTGTCAGAAACCCGACGATGGTTATTGTCCAATAACCATCGTCATTAGTAATCTTCGTCATCTCGACTCGTGACTTTAACGTTGAACAATTCTGTCATATTGAACTCTATCCTTTAATTACACGTGTTACACGGGTAGTACATGAAGTATGCTACGCGTTTCGACCTTGTTTTTTTACGTAAACGCATTAAAACTCGGGTATTTCAGTATAAAAGAAACCCAAAATGACGATGGTTATTGTGAAGTGCTGTTTTGTTGGGACGATGGTTTCTTATTTTAGGGGACGATGGTTAGTGGGACAAGTGTCATATTAATCATTTAAGCCAATTGCACAATCAAACAGAAACCTCAACCTGGCATTTGTAATGCCTTGTTATAAGGCTTCTAATGGGTTATTTTATCGGCGTTACGCGTACGCTTGACGTTTTCTGTACTATATTTTTCCTGGTAATGTTTGTACACAAGTGTATATATAGTACCAGGCCGTTACTAATAGATACTGTACATACACACTAGTACATACATACACTAGAGTACGAGATGAATATGTAGGAATAAAAATGGAAATTAATAATGTTTGCTCAACCCATATTTACTCATTTACTTATTTGAAAGATAAACAACTAAGAGCCTTAGTAGATAGTGATACATGACGTTTTTATGAAAGGGGTCGGTTAGTGTTTTACATATATATTCTAGTGTATAATATATACATTATTTATTTAGTTCATCTATACACAACACAAAACAAACTTTACTGTACAGTTTATACAGATCCTGTCATACACTCAAAGAGGTCACTTAGCACGATGAAAATATGTAGGAATAAAAATGGAAATTAATAATGTTTGCAGGTTCTTGTCAACCCATATTTATCATCATTTACTTATTTGATCTGAGGAAATTCCAACTGAAAGAGCCTTAGTATCATTTGACTTATTTTGCCCTGAAACTCAACATGTTTGTTTTGTCTTTATGAATGACTAAATGTAAGGTTAGTGGTTCCATGAAAGGATGAACCTATATATTCTAGTGGTAATATTCTAATAGTATCTCAAGCTTATATAAACGCATTAGACCACTATATTACATGAAAGACCTGTTTAATAACCATCGTCATTGTTAGAAATATAAACACAGTAACCTTCGTCACAGTTATAAATAACCATCGTCATTGAATGTAACTTTAACGGACTCGCAATCAGCAATAACAAATTGTCAGCAGTTGATAACATATCGTACCTGTTCTTGAATATGTACTTTAAATATAGTTTGACTTACCTTGTGGATTAGGCTGGATAATATCCATTATTATGGCCGAATCGAGAGCGTGACCTATTTAAATGACGATGGTTATTGGGCAATAACCATCGTCGGGTTTCTGACAGATGTCAAGGATAAAAGTTTGAACACGTTTTTGCTTTACAATGCTGTAAGTAAACATATAATAGTATGATATATCGGGATAGTTTTTGTTGTGTTTATTGAGTATCTTTGATAAAACGTTACTATGATTAGAAAAACTACTGATACATGTATTACGACATTTAAGGGAGTGGTCATTAACTACAGAGGGGGGTGGCGTGAAGAGAAATAGTTTTCTTGACAATTTTTTATCATGCCCCCCCAGAATTATTTTAAATGGATGTCTCTAGAAGCTCTCTGAAGCATTCTTTTTCTGAAAGAAGTAGTTTATTTTTTTATTTTTTATGAAATGGAGGTATTTAGATAATGTTTTTCTTCTTTTTTATGGTTTTACAAGTTAACTGTACATATTGATTATTCATTGTTTTCCCTGCATATCACTGTCTTAGCCTGAGTACCCTTTCTTTCCATCAAAAAATATAAATCATTACCAAAAACATATATTAGATATTTTTTTAATCATTTTGTATTCCTGAGATGCATTTACTTCGATGCTGTTGTTGCAAAAAAAAACATTCCCAGAACTGTATAGAGCTTCTTCTAAGCATTGGAAATGTGATGGTTGGTTTCAAAACATTGGAGAAATTGGGAATAGGGTAAACTGAAAATGGTTTCTTCACATTTTTGGTGAAAGATGATCGATATACGTGCATTTCTATGGAAATTATCGCAGTTTACTCAGTACGCACCTCTACTGAATGGAAAGGTTTTTATCCACGCTACGCTGCAAAATATTGCCAAGGATACAAGGGCTGTCATCTCACAAAATGTAAGTAAAAAGGGATCGAATCCAGGCCGTATGGCAGCTTGAATTTCAAGTGTTATAGCCCAAAAACATGATAGAAAAGACAATCTCAAAGCGGCAGGTGCAAATTGAAACCCAGTCGCCAAAACGTTGGTTGGGAATTTTAAAAGACAATCTAAAATGTGAAAGTATTTGGTATCAAAAAATTGTGCAATGGTTTT
>CM032664.1:13664648-13685333 GCA_019095985.1 Streblospio benedicti | reverse complement strand
AATGGATGTCTCTAGAAGCTCTCTGAAGCATTCTTTTCTGAAAGAAGTAGTTTATTTTTTTTTATTTTTATGAAATGGAGGTATTTAGATAATGTTTTTCTTCTTTTTTATGGTTTTACAAGTTAACTGTACATATTGATTATTCATTGTTTTCCCTGCATATCACTGTCTTAGCCTGAGTACCCTTTCTTCCATAAAAAAAATATAAATCATTACCAAAAACATATATTAGATATTTTTAATCATTTTTGTATTCCTGAGATGCATTTACTTCGATGCTGTTGTTGCAAAAAAAACATTCCCGGCGAACTGTATAGAGCTTCTTCTAAGCATTGGAAATGTGATGGTTGGTTTCAAAACATTGGAGAAATTGGGAATAGGGTAAACTGAAAATGGTTTCTTCACATTTTGGTGAAAGATGATCGATATACGTGCATTTCTATGGAAATTATCGCAGTTTACTCTTAGCCACGCACCTCTACTGAATGGAAAGGTTTTATCCGCGCTACGCTGCAAAATATTGTAAGGATACAAGGGCTGTCATCTCACAAAATGTAAGTAAAAAAGGGTCGAATCCACGCCGTATGGCGGCTTAATTTTCAAGTGTTATAGCCCAAAACGTGTTAGAAAAGACAATCTCCAAAGTGGCAGGTGCACATTGAACCCCAGTCGCCAAATGGATAAAGCACTCAAATTTGCGAGTTGGCGAGTATTTTAGTGTAATTCTATGCTGATCAGCATGCTAATAATGTGAAATATGTATTTGGTATAATCAAACAAAAGTTCGATGCAATGGATTTTAGAGTTGCAGAGAATAAAAGGATCAAGCTGAGGCAGAAAGAGTGCAAGAGACAAAAGAAGTCACAAAGAGCCAACAGTGAGCACCAGGAGGCATAAAATCACACCGCAAAAGAACGGCAAGTGGACACACCCCAGTTTACGTAATTGTATATATAGTCACTGTACTGAAGTGTAGGAAGGTTGTAGATTTACTAACTGCCCTCGAAGCAAGATAGATGCCTCACTTCAAGAAAATGTTTTGGAATTGTAGCCAATTCATGACTTTCAAGTAAGCTAACGAACTAAGTATTTCTCTTTGACACCACAATCAAATTGGTCGTTGTGAGTTCAGGGTAAGGCAGCCTTATTTCAGACCAACACGACTTTAAATAAGTAAAGGTCATTTTCAAGTATCATTTACTGCATGCCATGTGTGGAAAATATTTCCCCAATGGAATTTTGAGTGAGGATTATGAATCTGTAATCAGAATTTAGTTATCAGAGATATTGACGAAGTTATGGGCAAAAGACCGGTCTTATCAAATTGCAGACGACCAGTGACTGGAGCAAACTTGCAAACTTCATATCATTATTATGAAGAATGCGAGCCTCAAGCAGATGTATTTACTTCATTTTCCAACGTTTATCTGAATGACTGCCACCAATACACATTTTTGTATGAAATAGCATTAAATGCAATTGTAAATGGCCTTATAACACATAGCGGAAGTAACCATGAACTTTTGTGTCTCAAAAGGAAATAAAATAAGACAGTGTGCAGCTTTTTCTGCGCAACTTGGAATGAAGAATGTAGAAGTGTATGTCAACAAATTTTGTGTGACAATGGTAAATATTGCTTATGTCTTCAAATACATCAACATAAAATATTTATAAATCATCAGTATTACGGTGGATTTCTGATGCATGTGTGCAGGCAGGTAGTGTGTAAAGTTGTGACGTGCATTAATTTTCAAATTGCATACAGCATAACCTCCAATTGGTACCACCTCTATAAAGAGACAGCCTCATCAATTAAGCCTTTTGAATGTCAATCGTATAATATAAAATAACTGAAATTGCTACAGATACATCATAACACTTTCCATGGTGCTTGCTTTGTCCAGAGAATAAAACGCCCAGCACCGCAATACAAATCATCCTTTACATGTTGCACAACGCCCGACTCCGCCAACACACATCGTGGGACATGGCAACACACCGCCACACTGGCATTGCGATGTCATGGCGCGCTCAGAAAAACGGCTTCTTGCTGTGGAACGTGAAGTCAAAAAGATCAAAGGGAATATAATCAATACTTTCAATAATCCGCCTGTGGCGAGGAGTGGTCACACGGTGTCACAAAAACACTTCGGACCTACGGTGTCTTTTGGCGTGATTTTTGGAGGCAGGGTGGGCGCAGAGTTGCGATGGAGCCTATTTTGAGAGCGCCTGACATCAGGTTGCTCCGCGTCAGCTCGATTTAGCGCCGTCTGCGGAAGCAACATTGAGAGGGTTAATTTTCCCAATAATTTCTCATTTTTACGGACTTAGCAGATTTTTTGATGAAAAATGGACGCGGAGTGTCGTCACCGAGCCCAGGCTAATTGGGGGGTTATGGGTGTGTCATTTGATTTTGTGGTGAATTACCACAAAAATTTGAAATAAGAATATTTGATTTAAAAAATTTAAGAAAAAATGTTTTACCTCAGTATTTATATTTAAAAAACTGAAGGCTTAAGTGTGAAAAAAATATTTTACTTCAGTATTGTCCAACGGTGATCGATTTTGGGCGCTCTGCCAATTAAATTTTGCTTTCTAGAAGTGCTTTTATGACATTTTTAATGGTATTCAATGCACTTAGCCAGCAAGAAAAAAATCAATATTCCAACCAAGCAGCAAAATTGATTATTGGATTTGAAACTGATATTGATTATTATCTTGTTAGTCAGTACTATTGTATGGCAACACAAATATCTTTTTGCTGGATATATTGATTCTGATTCATTCTGATGTTTTCTCCTCAAATTCACAAATTTCTTGATTGTAAAGTATACATTATTTCAGTATATATCTTAATTGCCCATAAGTTCTAGCGACGCAGAATTCTTTGAACACTTTTGATCTAGTTGTAATTGCATCGCTTCAGCTCATCTGCAAGCATTGTGTTTCGTTCGTTTGTAACTAACTAACTAACTATGTAACTAACTATGTATGTATGTATGTCTCCGGACAAGCTAGAGCTTCAACCATTGCACTGATTTCATTCAAACTTTACACGACTATGAGGTATGAGGCGACACTGAAGTGATTTGATTTTGGGTGCTCTGCCAATTAAATTTTGCTTTCTAGAAGCGCTTTTATGACATTTTTAATGATATTCAATGCACTTAGCCAGCAAGAAAAAATCAATATTCCAACCAAGCAGCAAAATTGATTATTGGATTTGAAACTGATATTGATTATTATCTTGTTATTCAGTACTATTGTATGGCAACACAAATATCTTTTTGCTGGATATATTGATTCTGATTCATTCTGATGTTTTCTCCTCAAATTCACAAATTTCTTGATTGTAAAGTATACATTATTTCAGTATCTTAATTGCCCATAAGTCAACGTCGTTCTAGCGACGCAGTGTTCTTTGAACACTTTTGATCTAGTTGATAATTGTAATTTTCTGACTGATATTATTTAATGTTTTCTGGCATATCACACTTATGGATATATTGTGAAACAAATTTGTATAACATCAAATTGCTTGCATCAACTTTTATTTTGCATACATTTAAAGCATTAGCCCATGGAAGCAGCTTCAATCCATGAGGTGTAATAGTCGGCGTTGGTATGTCTTAAGTCTGCACCGAACAGTCCTGGTCAGTGAAGGACGAGGTTAGACATTGTGGATGTGGTGGCAATGGAACTTGTTACACACTGGACAGCCTGTTGTGTCCAGGTTCGCCTTGGCACGCACATACACCTGTGAAAGAACGTATCAGCAATATGGAATAAGAAAAAAACATTTTTTCTTAAATTATAGGATTCTCTACCAAAAGTAGCCCGGTAATATTACATATGAATACTGAGGTTGACAGGTTAACAAGTCGACAGGTAGACACTTTCCTGGCAGAACGAGTTTAATGATCGAGGGAGTCACGTCACACGAATAACATACATGTACTTTCTTCAAATGGTGTGACGGAGTGCGCTGTGTGCGATCGTTGTGTTTGATCATGTTAGGGCAAAAATGTATTAGCACTGAGTTCGATTAAGCTTTAAACAAATTATGCATTTCAAAGAAAATGAGCTCTATTTAAATGGCAAATACTAATTAGCTTTAAACTGTTAAACTTCAATAAAATCTCCCATAATAATCTCTTATCATACATACAAGTGTCGTGTCCCATGAACCCTTTGACCCGTCAACCAGTGGACCCATCAACTAAATTATTCCCATTATGGCCAGACAATTGCAGTCAACTTGTTAACCTTTCGACCAGTCAACTACTCCCTTTATTGCCGGACACATGCAGTAGATGCATGAGTCCTACAATGATGTACTTATCATGTCCATCTTATGATAAATAGTGGACTGCTTAACTTGTAAACGAATTACACTCTAAAGCCTCATCACTTGAAAGGATGTATGAATATATTTTTGATAGTGAATTCCATAATTGTTCCCATATTGGACTCGTACTATATGTAAAGTGGATATAATCATTTAGTTGTGATTTCTTAGCATCTGGATTCATCATAGTACAAGGATAAAACCTACTCAGATGCTTCTCTTTTCGTCTAGAAGCGACTTTTCGGTGGACGCTCCACCTGCATCAGGCTTCGATGGCAAAGTGCCTGATGCAGGTGGAACGTCAACCGAAACGTCACTTCTAGACGAAAAGAGGAGCATCTTGAGTTTTTTTCCTTGTACTATAAAGTGTATAGTTACTTATATTGATATGTGTATTATAATATGTTATGAGGGTGTCTGACCATGTCGCCTTGCATGCACTTGAAGTTGACTGTGTTACTCTGCTGGTTGGCACCTGCATAGTAGATCAAAAGTTCTTCCCGCTCCATAAAATCATACCGGATCAGTGCAGCTATGTCTTGAGCTTTCATGACCTACAAAATAGATCGTTTAGCATGAATGTATGACGGCAACATATGAGTACACAAAATTGCAAGTCATTTTGTCTGTAATTGTTAGTAAGTGGAACAGCTAAGCATTGTTTTTGATATTCTTATAGTCTCATTGAATTCTTATCTCCTCTTCCCATCACTCCATTTCATAATGGAAACCACCTATTGGCCAAAGAGATGCTTTGCTTCTGTCCGCGTATGTACATGTACCGTATGCAACCATCCAAGTGCCCACCATCGTGTAACAGCCCTCCCCCTTCTTTTTCTTAAATGTCCTTAATAATCATGTAGTAACTGCACTCTCGTATAACAGCCCACACCCCAGTTTGAGAAAATTTCAATTTAGCGGCCCTGGGCGCTTGGATGGTTGTATATGGTACATATACATGTATGTCCGCCCAAAATAAACAGCCTCATAACACAAAGACTACATATTTAGGTTATTGCTTTGCAAATTAAAAATGTCTTGTTTTAGGGAAAAAGTACCTCTTAAAAATTTTCGTTTGTACTTTGGCCTACTTTTGATGAACTGATGAGTGTGACAGTACTGATCATGATAGAATGATACAGAATCCTAACGAAATTAGAGAAATCAGCGTAAAAATGTAACTATTCGTAGCCATTCCTTGAGTGTCTCATCGACCCAGGAACTTTAAGTATCTCGGTTCCTGGGTCGATGAGACACTCAAGGACATCAATGGCAGGAAGGCCCTTGCCTGGAGAGCACTCAACGACATGGACAGGACGTGGAGGTCCAAACTAAGCCCTGGTGTAAAGAAGCGCTTCTTTGTTGCAACAGTGGAGTCCATCCTCCTCTATGGGTGTGAGGCCTGGGCCCTCAGCAAGGCGATGGAGAAATCCCTGGATAGAACCTATACTCGCATGCTGAGGAAGGCCCTGAACGTCCCCTGGAGCTCTCACACTCCTAACGAGCAGCTGTATGGGGACCTGCCTAAGCTCTCAGACAAGATTGCTGCGAGGAGGCTACAGCTCGCCGGCCAATGCCACCGCCACCCCGAGCTCCCTGCACAGAAGTTGATCCTGTGGGAGCCAACGCACGGCAAGAGAAGACAGGGGAGACCCTGCTCAGACTTCATAGAAGTGCTAAAGCGAGACACTGGAGCCACGAACACAAACGAGCTAGCTACTCTGATGGAGGACAGAGATGTGTGGAGGAGCCATGCTAGGTCCCGCCGACTGGCGACCTTAGCAAGCGTAGCCATTCGAAACAAAGTTAACCTAACACGGCTTTCTTGGAACTGCTCGATCACTGAACCTACGACATTTACTATTATTGAAATAAACAGAAAAAACGTAATAATCAGAATAATTTCTTACACTTCCGCACATTGGCGTCCAATTCTTTGATACTTTTATTGCTCATTAATATTCGGATTTATTCGGGCGTTCTTGTTTATTTCTGCCACAGCGATAGCGCCAATTGGTTAACAAAAAGTGCGGACGCTATAAAGACACCCAATGAAACAATATTTTTTTTATTACGGGAACCTCTGTAAAATGCGTAATACAAGGAGAAAAAACGTAACTTCAGGCGAGTTATGAAGAACCCCGTAACTTGCGGAAGTAACAGAACGTTTTTTCGTTTGTAACAGTTGCAACAATGAGAAGAAATAGGAGAAAAACATAAGGAATTGTAGCGTACATGTATAATTCGCAAAAATTTGTCTTCTGTATCCTTCTTACGAAATCAGTACTGTAGCTGGTATTTTGGTATACTTTGGGTTACTTGTGATGAAGTTATGTTGTGTTTTTAAGAGCAAGTTATTACTACTTTGTGTTTATCTGTCTCCTGGGAACAGGTTATGACCTATCATCACCAAACTTAACATTTGGTATGACTATATTACTCTCCTAAGGTGATTTGATGTTTGTGTATTTTGGCCTACTTTAAAAAAATGGAACTTTCGAATAAAACAATTGTTACCACTGTACTGGAAAATGTATTTCACCTATGGTCATTAAACTTTACAATTTTGTTCACTATATTAGTCTCCACAGCTGATATTGATGTTGGTGTACGTTGGCCTACTTTTGACAAACTTATGTGCAATATGTGTTAATGCCTTGTTATCACTCTAGAGGAAGAAGTATTTGATTCACCAAACTTTATATATAGCTTCATTCTAATACTCTCCAGTGCTGATTAGATTTTGGTGTACTTTGGTCCACTTTTAATGAAGTTGCGATGTGTGTTTTTTTTCATTCTGATTAGATGTGTTGCCTTTCTACAAAATTTTACATGTATGTATTTGAATTACTAAATTAAAACTCCTGACCTAAAAGGGGCTGATCAAGGATGGGGAGATTTCTGGCATTCCGACAACTACCTGTTATGTGTGTAACATTATATGTTGACAACCATTACCATCTAGAGAAAGATGTATAACTCCTTTTACACAACAAATACGAGCATTGCACCTACATTTTCATCAGCAATGATGACTGTACAGCTATACACTCCTGCCACTGGGCATGTAAACTTGGAAGTCGAGACATCGTAGTTATTGAAAAAGTCGAAGTCCTCAATTTCAAACGGCACGATGCTACCAGTAGGGACAATAGATGCAGAAATACCAGCAGAAAAAGAGATGTGAGGGTGGTCTTCACCTAGAAGCAGGGATAAAAAAGGTAGCTATAACAGGTGCATTTAGCCTGTAGGCTACTTAAGTTTCAACAGTATGTTGTGTGTGTTTGAAATGATGTTATAATTAATTTAATTTGAAAAAAAATTGTGATATAAGTAGTCTTCATCATCAAAATTATGACAAGCAATGTAGCACTTCAAATGACTGTGTATATTAACCATTTCTCTGGCATATTTACGTACATTGGTCCTGCCAGGAGCAGTCGCCGGGTGGTCCAATGGGTCCCAATACTCCCTTGATGCCAGGGTAGCCCTTGTAACCACGGTAACCTTTTAAACCCTTCAGTCCTTTCTCACCCTTTTGACCCTTCTGGCCTGGAGGCCCAACAGGACCAGGAGGACCACCTGATGGCAAAACAGGCACAAAATAGCTGGATTATTTCATATTAAAAGTACTGTAAAAATCTGAACAAAGACTTGCATGTATTAAAACACTGACATTTTGTTAGGGGCACAGGAACTGTATATTTACATTTGCTATGTTTCAGGGGCACACGCCCCCTTCGACTGGCTTCTTCTTGCCCATGATTCTTGTGTGCATCATAGATGGCGCTGTGTCACTTGGAAAGGAATTTCCCACGTGACTGAAAAGTTTGATCAGGATGGGGAGGGTGGGGGGGGGATGGCTTTTCTCATGTTCAAGTTTATATTGAACTCCCTTTTTCATACCTCTAAAGCCTTCATGGTCTTCCTTCTTGACTAGGTGTCCTCTCTGCTCACGATCTTGGTGGTAGAATCGTCCCGGATCACATTCTGTGAGTGAATTTGTATCCCGGATGTCTGACTGTCTTTATCAAAGTGTTTCGTTAGTCTGGTACATGTACCTAAGATACGACCAGTCTCACCCACATATTCTTCATGTAACTAGGACAAGCAAAACAAATAAAAACATTCACACCTCCGTGATACAAATCCAATTACAGAAGACAGGACATGTGATTCGGGACGATTCTGCCACCAAGATCCTCAGCAGAGAGGACAACTGGTCAAGAAGGAAGACACTGGAGGCTTTAGAGGTATGGAAAAGGCAGCCCAAGCTAAACTAGAACATGAAAAAGGCCGTCCCACCCATCCTGACCAAACTTCTCAGTCACGTGGGAAATTCCATTCCACGTGACACAGCGCCATCTATGATGTGCATAAGATCATGCGCAAGAAGAAGGCAGTCGAAGGGGGCATGTGCCCCTGAAACGTAGCAAACGTACATGTAAATATACAGTTTCAGTGCCCCTAACAAAATGTTAGTGTATCAATATGATGAATCAAGAAACTATAAAACATCTTCTGAATGATACTTCCATGTATATTTGAATATCTGCTCCTGGAGCTAATTTTAAAGAGAATATAGTATAGTGCCTCTGAACCTATGTTTGTCAATCATTAAACCATGAAATGCACTCGCTTAGATATCCGATGCAACATCATAAATGGAGACAAAACTGAAAATGAAACTGGTTGAAATATTCTAAGTATTTTTTGCATTGTGATAAGAAAATTGTCTGCCAATCTCTTAGTGAGCAATGATAAAGGATTTTTGAATGAAGAGATTTTTTACAGGGGTATCCCAATAGATGCCCACCTGCATGCCCTTACATTAGGCGTATCTAAATAATTATCTAAGGTTTTTAAACAGCACTTTATGGTGTAACTGATGTAAGCAAGACAGATTAATCATTACCCACTTAGTGATTGCTTTTGAAATTGTAGGTGTGTTAAAAGTTTCAAAAGCTTCGTTATATTAAACTGTTAAAAATGTTCAGTCAAATCACAGATTTTATGTAGTAAAGTTAAAACGTTAAGGCACTTTTGTTGGTACTTAAAGCAGAGAAAAGTTATAAAAATCAATGAAAGTTTATATATTTTCTGCGTCCTCTACAAGTATATGTATACTAAAGTAGCACTGTGTTTGCGGGGATATACATGTACTGCTACATGTACTGCCCCTGTGTCATGAAATGCCCCGTGAAATGCACTGTTACTAAGGTTTTGATACACCCAATTTTTTTAAAGAGGGTCTAATGAAAACACTGATTGTCTCTCTTAATTATTTGTCTAAAAATACTACCTTAGATATGGGTTAATGTAAAAAAGTGTGGTTTTATCTGTTTTGCGTGTACAATGTCACTAATATAGTACCCCTATGTAACCAACCTGCTAGTCCTTTAAAGCCTTTAGGTCCTCTGACCCCACGATCACCTTTCTGGCCTTTCACTCCCTTGAAACCCAGGTCTACATCTGTGAATTACCAAATCAAATAATGAGGTTAAAGAACGAATGAATTCATACACGGATAGAATATATAGTATGCCAATACGCAAGTGGGGTTCTCAAACAGTACTTTTAATCAACAATTTTAGGATATAATTGAAATATTATTTCGTATAATTTCTTTAAAGTGCAGATTATAGAATTATCCTTAGTATACATCTTTATTATCGTTTCAAATGGTGTAATGTTTTAGCATCTATGATTTCTTTTTACAATATTGCACAAAAATTACAGGACCTGTATATTTTACCAATAAAGACAAATACAACTTACACATATAAGGTGCACAATTATCTAGCTCCGCTGCTATACTACAACCTGAAAATGACAATATCCATATTTGAAGAATACACGTATTTAAAAGGGATCATGATTGATACGCACCAAAGTATTAAATTAAATATTCTAGAAAAGTTCAAGAAAAATATTGTTAGAAAGTTGGTGAGTTACAAATCAAATGGAAAAAAAACACGTAATTAGTAGCATAAATTTAAAACAACTACATGTACATCATGAAATTGTGCCTTTGCTCATTATCGAATTTCTGTCTTGTCGACATTGCGTGGTACCAGTTGCTAAACAATATTATGTAATTAACTCCTAACATAATTAGTTACAATATAGGTATGTTAAGGCATAATATAAACTAACACCAGAAAGAGGGGTCTTTATAATTTTAATGTAAAACAAACAACAAACAATTATAAGGATGACAGTGGTCCGCAAGCTCTCCATTTTCACAGGCCTATGATGCACCTCAGGAGAGCTTTAAAATGCACTAAGATGTCCTGTATCACCATTCTGACCCAATACAGGCCTTGTTTTGAGATTCCTGAACATGGTTACAATTCATACTGTTAAAATTTTACTGTACATGGGTCATTTTCAGGTGTATAGCTACAATATGCATCATCACATATTATATTCAGTTACATCACATGCTGGTAACATCATGCGGTCTAGCACCAGTTGTTGGTATTCGAATATCATCTGCAAGGACTAATTATTCTGTCCGGCTTATCATGTTCCGTGAGATTATCATGTGCCTGGGAAAGCATTATGTAGGTACTGCGTGTCTTCCCTATGCCTGGTGTTGTATTGTCTGTGTTGTGATGTTTAATTCCCATAAAAAGAAGGTTTTACATACTGCAGTATGGACACTCGACGTACTCAGTCGTCGGAGGCATCAATGCATCTAATGAAGAACAAATGTTATCACATGAATTACAAACAAAGAATATCATTGAACACTGAAAAATGAATCTATTGATATTGTCTGTCACATCACAAAAGTAAGTGCAATGCAAAATATTTCTAAATAGTCACAGAAATTAGTGTTGAATTTTGGGATTTTTACCTATGCATGTACACATGTACATGTAATTGAGTCATTAAACTTATAACTCCAAGTCAGGAACTAGTAAAGACTATATGTGTGGTTTTATGATAACTTTTTAAGTAAACTGCCATCTGAATCATGTTTTTAACGTAGTTCTGGTGGCACATTGGAAATGAATTACATGCGCTGGTCTTAACTGCTACACGATTTGGTGCAGTTTAATCACAGCCCGACCAGATGCTATGTGAGATAGTCCTATACAGTCTTAGAGTCATAAGGCAATGCAAGTCTATTGAAGTTGGCATCTGTGTTGAACAATTGCTATGAAAACAACTAAAATGCTGTAGAAAGTACAGACCTATGGAGACGTAGAGGAGAGAAGCTGCGAGTAGCACAGAGGTGATCATGGTGATGCTGTGATGCCTGCCGCACGGTGAATGAGGCAACTTCACACTCTTTCTTTATGATCCAATGACACATTATTTTTTATGTATTTCTTGATCATGTGATACCGTAAAGTTCCATGTTTTGCTTCATTCATTGCTGAATATGAAGTGGACTTATATATGTAAATCTTTTCTGCCTGTAATAGTTATATTATAATAGATATATTATTAATTTTAATTATTATAATTATTATATACATGTAGTATGTCATGCATACATGTATATTGAAATATATTATTCAATTACTCAATTCATTACCGGCTTTTATTTCAAAATAAATTATAGAATCTAACTTTTAAATACAATTTTATCGATTTCGAAGACTACAGGTTCCTTTTCAAAAATAAACATATGACATATTAACACATCAACAATAAGTTTACTAATTAATTGGATACCAAATTGGTTACTACATATATAAGTATGTAAACTATAACAAACACTTTTTATCCTAGTACAATACTATTGGTAACATATATTAATTGCGTTGCTTCAGCAGCTGAAGCGAAAGCCTTGTGTTTTGTTCGTTTGTAACTATGTATGTATGTACATGTATGTATGTATGTATGTATGTATGTATGTATGTATGTATGTATGTATGTATGTATGTATGTATGTATGTATGTATGTATGTATGTATGTTTGTCTCTGGACAAGCTAGAGCTTTTACACTTCGCCCTATTTCGTTCAAACTTTACACAACTACTTGGTATGACGCGACACCAAAGTGATTAGATTTTGGGCATTTTGCCAATTAAAGTGTGCTTTCCATAGTGCCATTTTGGGTACATTTTCAACATTTTCTGCAATAGTTTTGTTGATGCTTGTGAGAAAGCATTCAAACTTTGTACAATGCTTTCATGCCTACTGTATTCAATTTTTGGACTTTGCCAATTAGAGTTTACCTTTCAGAGGGACATCTTAATTATTTTTCTTTCTGTTTTTCTACTATAGTTTCAATACTGTTCGAAACATGACCATAGAATTGGCATAGTGGTGATATTGGAATAAAAGTGCTCAGAGAGCACAGAGTTACCATATTCATGTTGACTCATGGACAATAGATTAAGATATTTACTTTAGCCATGTTTAGAAAGCGCCTACAATCCAATGCCAATAACATAGATGTAGGATGAGTCACGCATCAAGTAAGACTTTTTTTCTGCTTTGATTGCAAAGCAAACATCTTTATTGCCCATGGGTCAATGCTGCTCTAGCGACGCTGTGCTCTCTGAGCACTTTTGATCTAGTTACTTATGTATTCAAATATTATTCTCTTCCTATGAATTTCTAAATAAACATTTAACTTTAAATATACATGTATATGATGAAAATGGTTTTACCATAATGAGACCCACTGCTGTATACCACTTATTGAGAATCAACAGGAGATATTGAAATATAGTTATGTTTATTATTCATTGGTGAAAAAGTTCCGTTTACTGTAAGGTGGCTGAGAAAGAATTATGTTGAGATAGTTTGACACCATTTCAATACAGGAGACGACATTAATGTTGCAGATGAGTTATGTGGTTTTAATTGTTCATGGGTGTAAAATACCAATAATAATACAGGGTGAGTTTTGCACTATATATATGCGAAAACAATATTTCAAAGCTATGAGATCATTAAATTTGATCATTCTTGTGAGGAATAAAACTAATACTGTAATCTTTAATATGTAAACTTATAGCATCCTGGGTTCCTTCCTTCATAATATATACAGAATATTAATAGATACATGTACCAATAGAACCAAACCTGTCATTTTTCGGAAAGACTTTTGCTGTTGTCTTAACAACTTCATCGGGTCGAATGAAAATCTGTGATACAGGCTACTCCATCAGCCCCCAAAACTTTTAAGATTGTGGAGTGAGAGGAAGTTGAACGGCATAGGAAGATCAGGGAAGCAGTACAGATCAGCATAAGATGAACCGCGATACCAGCTTCGACCTGCTCCCCGTCCTTGTCAGTGCTGTCATGTGAACGCCGCCATCATGCTGTCACATGACAATCTAAGGATTTTTATTCGGCACAATGAAGATATTGAGACAATAACGAAAGTCTTGCCAAAAAATGACAGGTTTAATTCCTATTGGTATCTCAGAGAGGGTGGGGGGGAGGAGTTTCACACTATCGAGATTTGTACTGACGTGTCTCGAAACTGAGTGTCTTTTTTCACATTTTTTGTATATTCTGGGTGTCTTTTTTCACATTTTTGGTATATTTCAGGGTGTCTTTTTCACATTTTTAGTATATTTATCAGGATAAAAAATATTGATATTCATTATATTCATTCTTGATATCTACATGTACTAGAATCTGAGTTTGATGTATTAGTGTGTCACCTTTTTCTCCGATATTGGTATATTGTGGGTCACTTTTTCTCAAAAATAGGTATATTGGTGGGTGCCATTTTAAACCTGTCCGAGGCACGTCCGTACCCATTTTCTGACAAAGACCCCCCCACCCCCGGAGATTGGTATCTATTAGTATTTTGTATGCAAACCCAGACTCTGATGCAAACCTCAGTACTCGTCGTGTAATGTATTGTGTAATACTGTATATTTTATAAGGTGTCCATCATTCACATTTTGCTGAATATTTGGAATAGACAACAACAAATTTATATGTTCCCAGTACTGCTTACACTCTTTATGTACAGTTACAAAGCATTTATACATTTACACTGGAGTATCAGAAAGAGCACTTTTTCCATTCATTTTGCGTATGGAATTCTTTTTCATGCTATTAGCAGCTCCTTTGTGGACTGACATAAAAATACACAGATTTTGAAATTGTTATACTTTAAGATCCATAAGAAAATATCTAATCTTGATATTCCAAAAGATAAAACAACTAAGCTTAAGCAGCCTTCAGGGTATGCTTATCAAGGTATGATTCATGATTTAACCAAAAGGAGAAGCACCATCTAGTCTATCAAACCCTCTCAAAATGAGAGAGAGCATTTTAATAAGAAATCCAATTGTAAACCTTGTGTTTTCTCAAAGTACAAAGCCTATGCTGGCAGTGTAGTCGGGTGCTGTTAACAAGATGGATGGGTCCGTGTATGACATCAACTAAGGGTACGGCTAATGGATACCCCTGTTATTGTGGCCCTTGTTCAGAGCTGCAGTTTCCTGGGACGCCACTAACAACCACACTCGATACCAGTATCACTCACACATGCATTATGTATAATACTTGGTAGCTTAGTGAAGGTTCTCCCACATGGTTTTCTTTACATGTACAAAAATTACAGTGCATTTGAGCTGATATTTGATATAGAATGTATTAAATGAGTAATAAGAAATAAAAGAATCTTGCAAATTATAAGTAAAATTAAGTCGTGTGGAAAGTACAGTATTTATCACTATGGAAGGAGCCCTTTTTTCATTCACTTTTCTTGCATATTACATTCCATGCAAAATTACAGGGTTAACGTTAACTTTCAAAAGTGGGTGCCCATCCGGGCATGTGGGCCAGGCTGCTACTGGGTGCCCGAATGAAATATCTAGGTGCCCGAATGAAAAACATGTGTTAGATGAGAAATAAGTTTTATGTTTTAAAAAGCTATTAGGCGCCTTACTATAATTATACTCTATACTTATAATAACTGTGTAACTGTTGGACATCAAATCTCAGAGCATCAAATGCTTTTGTTTTTCAAGATCTGATCAACAATGTTTTCAGTTTTTAGTTTTAATGTTATCTGCATGTGAAAAATCAGATTTGAATAAAAACTTGTACAAGACAGACAAATAATAGGGCAAATTGTCTTTACAAACGAAAGCATTTGATAGCTTTGCTTGTTCAGAGGCCAAAATCGATAAGACTTCTCTTTGGACATAATTATGCAACAAGGTTCCTCATAAAATACTACTCATAACAAATTTGGAAACAAAAACCAAATTAGTCATGACTTAAGAATGACAATACAAATATAAAATCTGTTAAATTATTCATGTAAATATCATTGACAAGCACAATTTCACAAGCTACTGTAAATACACCATTTTTACTGTCTCAATCATGAAGGCTTTATGATAATTTAGCAGTGCCCATCATTAATTCTCAAAAGGAAGTATTCAACAAACCATTTAGAAAATAATCGAATCATACTGTGCTCTTGTCTCATAGGATTTCCGCTACTATAAAGTTATCCTTTGTGTAATAATGTCTTTAATTAGGGATTGCAAATAGTAAGATATAAATATTATTTCATCTAAATTTTGAACTTAAATTTAAAACAAGTCATCGACCTATCAAATGAATGATGAGAGGGATGTGGAGACGGCTCAAGTCGCATTTTGCCATGCCGAATCCTTTTTCATTTTTGAAATAGAATATGTTTAAACCAAATGAATGATGAAATATAGCCATCAATTTCTGGGTCCCCAGTCGGGCATGTGACCAGGGCTGACTACATGTCCGGCTGAGCCTCCTGCATGCCCCGGGCATGCGGGCACCCACTAACGTTAAGCCCTGCGAAATGACAATTCAAAAAAAAAAAATTCTAATGTTTTAAGAGAAGTAAAATTCCAAATACATGTTCTCTTATGTTCTTGCTTCTCTTCTTTCGCTAGATATGATTAATCCTTAAAACTCACAGTAGAAAAAGAAATATTTCATTGAATAAGATTTTTTTTTTCAGAATTTAAGAATGAACTGTTGACCACTCACCTTCAAGCTTTTAATTGTGTGAAATCTTTTGTATTTCCCATAAAGTTGTAAAATAAATGATGTGGGTTATCTCTATTTTAAGATTATCCATTAGTTATGTTTTTAATTTTATTATAAAACTAGCTTTCCCCGGCCACGCATTGCATTGGCTCAAAGTGGCCGTTAACATTTGGTAAAAAAATTAAAAAATATATAAAATATATTAGTAGTGATGCAAACAATATTAGCATGGCCAATGCAATATGGCTGTGTATTAATTACCGTCTATATTTTACGTTTATGAAATAGTGTTTATATTTTGATACATGATTTTGCAGTGACAAAACATTACATAGAACCTATCACCATCCTGTGAATGCGTGCCCTTACATTTTCCTCCCATCAGAAATTCAATGATACTTAGAGCACCAATAACAAATTGCTAAAACCGGCCATACACACAATCCGTGAATTTTACGTATGACGTGAAATTTAGTGACCCCTACAACGGAGAGTTAACATCATACATGTACGTAAAATTCAGGGATTGAGTGAATAGCCAAACAGTGTAATTGATGCTCTCGCTAGTACATCAATCAAATAGTGAAAAAAAGATTGCAGTGAAATATGCGATATTTTCGTTAAACGTTTACAACTACACATGTGACGCCAGAGGGTTGGTGTAGTACTTGACGTATGACGTTCATGGCGTAACTTAATAACGTATGACGTTATCATAACAAAGGGTACATAAAAAACCAGAGGGTAAAATGCCTGAGTCTTACAAATTAATTGCAATTTACACAAAGGTGGGTGGGCCCATATGTGAATTTTTATACTCAATCAAACCCACCATTGACATATGCACAATGATTTGCCCACGTCTCATTGTGATGGGATGTATGGTTTAGAAGTCTATAAAGATCATACATCAGCTGTCATACATACCTACATGTACATACGGTAACAAACAAACAGACATTGCTTTTTTAATATAGATGGATTACATTTCCTTTGAATATATTGTAAGTTGGGATTTATGAAAATACTCATTTTTGCATTGGACAGGCTTCAAAAATAAAACATCTATGTATGGTCCTCATTTAAGGTGATGAGTAACCTTATTTTAGACTTTTACTAAACTTTGATTTTCTCTCTTGTCATATTTTCAACTTTTACAAATTACACCTTGTGTAGGTAATAATCTTATCTTATGATATAACATACCCTGGGTAGTTTGAAATATACAGATCAATTAAAAATTTTGTTTTGAAGCAATTAGTGAAAATTTACAACTTTTCATGTGTGCCATGTACACGTAACTGTGCGATCATGCATGTGGTCACCAAGCATCTCAGTTAAGTTGGATGAACATCCAGTTCATCCATACAGAACTAAGTTTAAAACATCAGAATGATCAAAAACACTATCCAATAACAAAGTTTACATAAGGAATTAAGTATCTATAAAACATTGCCTCAAATTTTTACATCTTTGACTTCTTCATTTTATATTCATTTTAAGTTTAAATTATCCATTATCTAAGCGAAATGAATTGCAGGAGAATTTTTACGGATTACAATATGTTTCTATTCCATATGTCTTATCAAAAGCAATCATTTTATTAAATGTTGTTTTACATCTGTACTAAGACCATGGTAATTGTTTGCCAGTGTCTTTTAAGCTCTGGACATTGGAAGTAATGAGCAGAGCTGATTCCCCATTAAGATCTCGTTTAGTGATGTCCACAAAGACGCGTCAAGCCAATGGGCTAGGTCGTATCTCACGCCATCATAACGACACCACCGATGCCACATGGTAATGAGTATTTTTTTGTACATCATGCATAGCTAGATTGTCAATGCGAGAGATACAGCACAATAAGGAAGTCAGCCTGTTTTCATCGCAGCACATTATTAGCAACTTTGTTGTAAAGCAGTAGTTACCAATGTAGATTTAAAAACGATATGATTTGAAATGTATGTATCATTAGCTGCTAGTTGAAGATTTCTGATATCTTAATGAAATGTGCAGGATGTCATTGCGACACATGCTTCCCAACTGGTAGACATACATTATGGTGACGTGTATGTTTAAAAATGTGTCTTGGTATGACTGCGCTTGCATCAACATGAATATCTGCAAGTCCCAGTGCTAATTATCAAGACAAAATGTCGACAGAATTACTAATTTGACACTCTTGATCATAATGGGAATTTAAATATGTGAAATATATGTGTATATTTTAGATGATATGATGTATTATCAACCAATGACTATATATTCACCGGGTTATCGGATTGGCTAGGAACCCGATACAAGGATCCGATACAGAAATCTGTATCGGGTCTAGACCCGATACAGCTTTTTGACCTGACTACTTTTTTTCCTATTTCACAAACAATCATTTCTTCTGGGAGGGGGGTACTTGGTATTGGCCATTGGTCACTGTTCATTGTTATTTTTCCCCAACACAATACAAAAAAAATAATAATAGCAATAATAAATATAAGAATACAAATGTAAAAAAAATCTATGCTTTTATTACAAACACTACGTCAATGACACTTCTATGTGAAAGTATACAATTTACTAACACAATAAACCAAGACCTACAAAGGATCACGTAATCCGTGCAATGGCGTTCAGAGAAATGCAGTGTGCGTTATTGTTTGAACGGTTGACGTTTGAAAGAACACATCAAGGGCACTGTGATTTACGCTGGTTCTCGGAAACCTATTGTAAACAAGCCAGATATTTTATTGGCAGTCTGAATTCTGGTCATTTTAGTATATCCATGTACTGTTAGTATGTATATAATGCGTCTAACAAAATAAATGGTTATAAAAATGTCATGGGATCATTCAAATCACCTGGATATGCAACCCAATTGACGTTAACAGGACGGGAAGATTCGAATCGGCAGTCTGCTAATAGACTTAGTGTATTCATGTGCGTTTTGAATTTTGGCTTATTTATGATTATCTGTTCATCAACTGCATTATATATTAGAAACATTGCGTATTTGTGACATTGGTTGATAAATAAAGAACGCAGTTCCTCTCATATGACTGGGGATCGACTCATCTGTGGAGCATCAGACTCGCCTAAAGGCTCGTCTGATACGCCCGCAGATTCGTCCGATACACAACAGTCATCATGGGGAGGGAACCACGTTCTCTCTATTTACCATGAGTATTAGACAACATATTTCTGAGTAAAATTAATCTAATACCAATAAATCTGGTGTTTTTCAATGGTCATAAACTTTTTAGCATACACTTTAAAAAAATTTTTTTGCTAGAGTCACCTGAAGAGGTGAAAAACAGAGAGGTTCTATATGTATTATGTAACCATCTCCTACATGTATTTATAGAATTATAAAGTTTAAAATAATACATTCACACTGTTATGTTACAGTACTGATACTATCAGAAAGTTACAGAAGAAAAAATCTGAAGAATTACGCTACGATTCCTCATGTTTCCTCCTTTTTTCTCATTGTTGCGACGTAAAATGGTTTTGGTGCTTCCGCAAATTACGGCTTTCTTCATAACTCGCCTGAAATTACGTTTATTCTGTTTTTTACCCTTTTATTACAATTTTTACGGAGGTTCCTGCAGTAAAAATAATATTTTTGAAAAAGTTAATGACCATGCCGACATTTTGACAGATTTTCGTTTCATTGGGGTGTCTGTATGGCGTCAGCTGTCGCTGTGAAGGAAATAAATGAGAACGCCCAAATATATATGAGCAAAAATGTGTCAAAGATAAACGCCAATGTGCAGTGGTAAGGGAAAATATACTTATTTTTACGTATTTTCTGTTTATTCAATTAATCATAAGTGCCGTAGTTTCAGCGATTGAGCAGTTCTAAGAAATCCTTGATGGCCGGTAACTTTGTTTTGAATGTTATGATTTATTACATTTTATTGCACAGATTCCTCTAATTTCGTTACGGTTCTGTATCCTGCTGACGTTGTCAGTACTATACAGTACTGATTTTGTCAAAAGGGTACAGAACTGAAACGAAATTAGAGGAATTGGCGTAAGAAAACGTAATAATTTGTAACAATTTGAAACAAAGTTAAGGCTATCACAGTTTCCTTGGAACTGCTCAATCACCAAAACTTCGATACTTACGATTATCGAAATAAACAGAAAAAACGTAATAATCAGAACATTTTCTGATACTTCCTGTCAATGGCGCCCATCCATCGCTCATAAATATTTGGATTTGCTCGGGAGTTCTCGTTTATTCCCTCCACAAAGTGAAAGCGGAAGTGTAGACGCCATACAGACACCCAATGAAAAGAAAATCTGTCAAAATGTCAGGGTGATTTTGAACTTATAGAAATATTCCTTTTATTACGGCAAAGCCATG
>CM032664.1:13624265-13659577 GCA_019095985.1 Streblospio benedicti | reverse complement strand
GTATAGCATAAACTGAGAGCGCAAAAAATAAGGACAACTCATGGTAAATTAGGACAACCAAAATTTGGATGCTGGTTGTCCTGTGGGCGACCTCTCGCCAGAGTTAACGTAGAGCCCTGGCGTTTATTCTGTTTTTACCCTTATATTATGCATTTTACGGAATGTTCCCTTGATAAAAAAAATGCAAACAAATGTGTATTTTTGAAAGTTCATGACCAAGCTAGACATTTTGACAGATTTTCATTTCAATTGATGTCTTTGCTAGGTCTGCACTTTTTTACCAATCAGGGCTCCGCGCTGTATCAGAAATATCGAGAACATCTGAACGTATCCGAATATTTATGAGCAAAAAAGTATCAAAGATGCGTACGCCAATGTGCAGAAATATGAGAAAATGTTCTGATTTTTACATTTTTTCTGTTTATTTCGTTAATTATAAGAATTGTAGTTTCAGCGATTGAGTAGTTACAAGGAAACTGTGATGGTTATAACTTTGTTTCAAATTATTATTATGTTTTCTTATGATGATTCCTCTAATTTCGTTATGTTTCTGTTCTTTTGGACTCTGTCGTATTTCATATCGACCTGAGAATGCTTCATATGTGAATAGTCAAGCTATTATTTGGTATAAGATATATTAAAACTATTTGTTGTATTGTATATTGTGTTTAAAACTTTACAGGTCCAATCATAAACATTCTGGTGACACTTCTAGTGACACTTTTTATGGTTGAAAAGCCAATAAGTAATAAAAACGAGAACAGTTACCAATGTGCATATATGTACATTGTATATGTGTACAGCTATTTCAAATGAAAAGAATGGAGTGCGAATGCAGGAAATGGTCTTTGGCCTATAGTGTTCAATGTCCCTTGGGTATTGATGCTTCTGCTGCCAAGTGGAGATAACACCTACAAGGTGGATCCATGGAAGCGGGTTTAAGAGCGTTCAAACCCACCATCTCATAAAAGTGAGAATTTGGTAACTGCTCATTGAATTACTACATTTTTCTTCATGAAAACTCATACAGTAACCCCAAGATGTCAATGCGTCATACTACATGTACATCAAACTGAAGAAATATGGTAGATGTCATATGAATTGTCTGTTTCCATTAAGAATTATCCAGTAGTATAGTGTAAATATTGTATATTTATCAATTAACTTGGATGACTAATCTTCACGATATTACAAAGCACTGATGGTTTATAACAAATGATGGCATCAACTATATTACAGTATACACAATCTCTTTTATCAGTATATTCCAAATGACCCCTAAATCCAAAGAATTCTTTCAACTGAACATGTTGCTACATGTATAGTCCCATTTTTCTGGACATGCACATTGGGCAGATTGTCCATAGAGTCGAACTATCATCTGATATTCTAACAAGGGAGTGAATGATCACAATGCACTTGGCATGGGTTTGTCTGCTCGCTTACAAATGTGGTTATAATAGTTAGTAAACAAACCAAGGCATGTGTTTTAATTGGAATTATCGCAAAATACAGCTTTATGACTTGTACAAAAGATATCAAATGACGTTCATGTGTGATCAAGCAAAAAGGTTTTAGAGTCAACATGAAGAAAACTAAGATTATGGTGTATGTTGTTGGACTTGACGTTCTCAAGGACTCCAGCAAATACCTATGTGCCATGTGCGTCAGTTGTGTACTAGTTGGTGTTAACGCCATCGCCACAGCTCACAGTGCAGGGTCTGGTTCTCACAAGCGCTGCAGTGGTAATACTCTATGGGAGGCTTGTGGCTAACACAGACTATGCATGTCCAAGATGTCAGGGTGAAGCTCATCCCATTGATCATAGACCAGTTACTCAGGTTGAAGTGGATGGGTCCATGCTTGATGTAGAGCTCAGTTTCTGCTATCTCGGAGATATGATATGCTCAGGAGGAGGATGCAAACTAGCCATCGGTACCAGATGCAATACTGCATGGGGAAAGTTTAAGAAGTTGCTCAGTATTCTGACATCCAAACATGTATCTTTAAAAACTTTTGGGATAATGTTTTCAGCCTGTGTCCGTTCTGCCTTGCTTCATGGTGCTTCATGATAGTGAAAACTGGGCATCATCTACTGCTGACCTTCAACTGCTATGTCGCAACGACAGATTTATGATACTTTGGATTTACCGAGTGAAACCTGATGATAATACCTTTTCCGCTATGCTCCACAAAATGTTAGGGATTGTGGAGGTGTCCTCAGAACTACGCTTTGATGGTACAGACATGGGAAACGATCCTCCTCTTTTATCAATCTGTCATGGATATTGAGATCACTAGTCATCTGGTACATGGCAGACCGGGGAAGACTTAGTTGGAATGTGTGAAGTCCCAATGCAACCTCTTTAATACAGACCTGCTAGATAGAGACTCGTGGAGATTGAGCTGGTGTGAGACACAGGTGCCTGCTGCCTACCCCAGAAACTGGGACACCCGCAGAAGTTGATTAATAAACCTTCGGATGTAGACTAAAGACAGCTTTCTAGACCATGATGATATGAAGTATCTGAATAGGTCTGAATAAAAGATATATATTTATTATGCAACAAAAATTACCAAAAATTAATTGTCATTATATAATTAAATAATAATTATTAAATAATAATAATAATTAAATTAAATACTCTAAAATGATTTACACAAATTGCGCATATGAGAGTAGAAACATAATGGCTTATATATCAGGATTCATAGCACATGTTCTTTCTAATGATGTTCAGGTTTAAAGTGTAGAGAAAATGAGGATGGAATGGAAATGGTTATTAATGATCATCTACATCATCAATGCGTTTGACTAAGGTCAGTTAATTAGATCCAACATGGGTTTTGGATGGTCTGATTGCTTCATGTAGTTTCTCTCTCAAGGTGTATCTCTCCCCCTGCCATGCCAATTGTCAGTCGGTGGTATTGCAAAAACGTTACAAATATTCGTCAAATCATAATAAGTCTTCAAACATTCGTAATGTGTAATATGTGAAGTCAAATTCTTCATTTTCAGATCCAGCCTTGATGCTCAAATCCTGACACCAACTGTGATATGGTGTCAGACAATTCTGGTTAAGCTAAAAGAGGCTGATTTCATTTGCTAATGCTTTTACTTCCATTGTTTCGATTGTTGCAAATGTGTCTGCAATAAATGCTGATCAGATTGTGGGCTAACAAATTGCATTATATTCTTTTGTGGGGCAACAAACAAGAAAATGTGATATACAGTCCAGCTTTCTATCTAGAAGTTGAACAGAGGAAACACAAAATAATAAGTATGAGAATGAGAAGAGAATTTATAAACAATATATATCAATGCAAAATTTGTAGGAAATGAGTTGGGTTATATTCTTTCATTATCAGTTAAGACAATATTTATTTGCACACCAAACCCCAATTTTAAATGGCTACTGTAACTTCAATTGACAAATACTTTTATTTCTAAATGCAAAACCAGGAAATATTATAAAATAATTATGGGCAAGCCCTGATCTTTCATGATAATAATAGAAAATCATGCAAATAATAAAAAAAAAGTTCAGCCTTGAGAAACCCTAAAATGTCCAGATCATGAAAGAAGTACGAATAGACGTTGGAAAAAACATGAACAGCTGACAAAGGCTATTTTACTATGTCTTATTGTTGTGCTTCAAGCCAATTGGATGACAGTTGATTTTAATCAATGAAAACAAATAAGGACAATTTTGCAAATGGCTACGATATAGATTAACCAAGACATGAAATATTATTAGAAAAAATGGATTGTTATTGCTACGATAAGAACTCAACAATCTACGTAGAGGACCAATCACAAACCAATTAAGAAATAACTTACTAAAGGATATTAGCTAAAGGAGACACATATCACTCGATAATGTAAACAATTTTGGTGTCAAATTGCCGGTGTACAATTTGGAATGGGACTGGTATCGAAGTATGCCTTCAGAGAGCTTTTTGATGCGGATAACTTTCAATGTAAGTGATTTGATATGTATATTTGGATGATGTATGGCCTTGTTTATGATGATTAGAAATGATATTATTGTAGAAAAATACAACTTATACAAACATGTCTTCCAAAATTGTCACTCAGACTGAACATTCATTTTGAATTGATGCCAGCAACAACCAGATTTTTTTACAGAGATTCTAGTCAAATAAATCCATAATCTTGTGACTGCATGGTGAAAATATTTTTAGCATAAAGATGAGGACCTTAGATTAAATGTATATCTTTGACATTAAATTGAAAAATAACAATCTTAGTTGGGTCTCTGAAACAAAGGGTTGATTATCACATTTGAAAAAGAATTAACAAATGGTACTCATGTCAATGTAATATTGTTAGTCGTTAGTCTAGTAACAAATTATGGAACTCCTAAAAAGCAATTTAAATTGCATTATACAATTTAAAACCCACAGAGATCCCTTTGACAGACGTTTAAAAGAGCTAGACCATGCCAAAGCCATCAGCCTTTGAAGGGATGCACCAGCTACAGAGAACAGAGTATGCCTGGCATGTAATGGAAATCTGCAAGTGAATAGGCTTCAATTAATGTCCAATGATATTCATTTGGCCCACTGCCTCTGCTGCCCATTTGTTGCTGAATGAACAAGATGGATGCACAGCAAATTTGGACAGTGAAATATGTAGAAACTAGAATTGCACTTTCTATACGATCTTTTCAAACATCAAATTCAACAATGTGAATCCTCCTACATGGAATGTTCATTCTCATATTGCTTATTGTTTGAAATTCATGAGTTATTACAAATGACCCCCCATTTAAAGCCGCCATTTATTCTTGAAAATACCCTCTATGCCAAACATGACAGCCTATATTTCAAGGCTTAAGCCAGCCAGAAAGTCAGTAGGCCAGAAGGCTAGAAGGCCGAGTTTTCATTCACATCCAATGTACATGTACATGCTAAGTAATACCGGTGGAAAGCATCTTATATTGATGTTGTTTGTGACTTATGTTGCGTTCCATTGACACAGTGAAGTCGGTAATCAGTGTGCACACAGGTGGTACTTGCCGTTCTTTTGCTATTCACCGGCGGTGTTCACCTTCTGAAAACGGTGTTCATCAAAAGTTGCACCACAAGTTCGGTGGTGAGATAGTGACGTCACAAGATGGCTACCAGTATGGAAAAGACATATTTGCATCTCACCTTGTTCTTGCACGACTCTAACGAATTTCACGTAAACAAAGCCCATTACAAATAAAACTCAACATTTGTCAACAATGTCCATGATTAATAGGAAGTGCAGATAATATGCGCATGCATACATAGTCTCTTGAAAAGAACACCACCGCTGTGGTAATCATTGTGATTTCCCGACGGTGTACACCGTTTTCACCTCGGCAATGGAACGCAACATTAGGCTGCAGGTGTCTACTCCAAAATGTGTTCCCAATCGAAATAGGCACGTTAATTAATGCACAGGTAGATAATGCATGATCTTTGTGGTGTAAAGGAAATTCTAGTGGTCTGATAAATTGGGTTACTGTATTTTGAGTAGGATTTTAAACAAAAATACAAATATCAAATTTAAAAGTTGTTTTTCCTTACATTGTGATAAGTTAAAGTTTATTTTAAGGGCAGGAATTTGTAATCTGAATTGAGCAAAAGTAGAAAGAATCTACATGAATTGATGTTGTCTTTCCAAACAACAGTGTATGAAGTGGGCACAATCTGTCTACAACTATAGAACTGCATTTGGTTATATTTCATTGCTGGACACAATGAAACACTTTACATGTATAGGCCTTTCCTGACAATAATGAGTAATCAAACACAATGGTTTTGTCTCTCATAATGCATCCCCATTGCCATGTGAACCCATAAGGCACTCTTAATGCTTACGGCCCAGCAGTCAGCATGATCGCCATGGTGGGCAGATTGTGAGCTTTGCTGAGCTGCAAAAGACACCAAACCATAAAACGCTTTAACATCTCCTATGGGATAATGAGGTGCACAAAACGTAGATGCAAACTGACAATGGGCATCAGGTTTGTATAGGTCTCATGAGATGGTGTGCGTACATGTATGACCAGCCTGCCAGGTTTTATTCACAGTTTCCATTTCATACTTCCCAGTCCACTGCGCCCCCAAACATGTGGTGAGGCTTTGAGATCATTATAAGCTGTGCAATGAAGCGCACAAATTATGTTGTGTATTGCTGGTATCAAATAGAGATATTTAATGGTGTGACCACTGTAACATGACCCATACTGGTGCTTTTGGAGAGTCCATTGAAAGATAGTATAACATTTGAAAAGAAATATAAGCACATCATACATGTACCCGGTATGTACATTTAACTGAACTACGTGTGACTGATGCGATAGGGAGCTGGCATCAGAAGTTTCATTCCTAAATACAGTTCTATTTTTTGTTTAAAAAATTGTCCTTGTTCTAATATTTGTTAAATTTTATCTCTCAATCTGACTTACCTGAGTACTATTATATTGAATGGAATTGATCAAAGGCAGAATAAAAGAACATTCTTAATATAAGTACAACAGATGATTAAACCCAACTTCCCATTCTCATCATCAACAGATGCCAAAATATAAACAGCAAACCAATATCAACTACATATGACTTCTATTACCCGAAATGGCCAAATTGCATGTTATTGCCAGTCGAGCATTGCCTCTTTTGACTCAAGCCGTACATACATTATTTGAAGCTCTCGCTAGTGCAGACTGTCTAACTCAGATGAAAACCCTCAGTGGGATTACGTTTTTTTTTAATTTTGCACTTTAAAAGTTTTGTAACCTTTACTTCTTGAGTCTTTAAATTTATTTTTGGAAGGTTAGTCTGGTAGGTGATATATGATAAACTAATCAGTGACCGGTGCAGACTGAAATTCAGCTATTTTTGACCTGCTTCAGATGTTTCAATGATAATATATGACTTTAGAAATGTGGAATAAGCGGCAAAACTCCTTATAATAGCTGTTTGTTAGAGAGGCTCTTGAATGTTGACAACCCATTTATAAATAATTTCTCAACATCAAATAATTACATGCACAAAATTGCATAAATCTATTAGTCTAAAGCTGTAAACGAAATCCTAAATGATGAAAAACAATGTACCGTCAACCTTTTTCATATTTCGTATGTATTGATAAAATTGATTTACTTTACCTGCCAGTTTAAAAAGAAAAGCAAACACCAGAATGGATGTTAATGGTCAATTTGCTTGTTCTGTTGCTGTCTGGCTAATTAATAGTCATACATGTATAATGGGTAGCATGAACAAATATGGTTTTATATGATACACTATTCAGTCTTCCCTTTTTTGCTGGTAATGTAATTCAGGAAATTTTATTTTAGTGCATAATTGTTACACTAACATTTGTATTAACATTTGCTAACAAAATGATGTGTTGCTGAAAATGTCTCATTACTCTAGGTGCCATTTGAAAAGTTGGAAGGTGATTCTGAAATAGATACTTTCCATTAAGTATAGACCTTTCTTTACAAAATATGCAATACAATTTACCTATAGTTGCACTTACAGTACTAATCCCGTCTGTAGGACACAGAAGAAAAATCTTAAGAATTACGCTATGATTCCTTACAATTTTCCTCCAATTTCTTCTCATTGCTGCGACTGTCATGGAAGGTGATGTCTGAAATAGATACTTTCCATTAATAAGTATAGATCTTTCTTTACAAAACATGCAATACAATGTACATATAGTTGCACTTACAGTACTAATCCCGTCTGTCGGACACAAAAGAAAAATCTTACGAATTGCGCTATGATTCCTTACATTTTCCTCCTATTTCTTCTCATTGCTGCAACTGTCCTGAACGAAAACAGGTTCTGTTGCTTCAGCAAGATATGTCTTTCTTCATAACTCGCCTGAAGTTACGTTTATTCTGTTTCTTACCCTTGTATTACACATTTTACGAGGATCCCGTACTAAAAAGAATATTTCTAAAAGTTCATGACTACACCGAACATTTTGACAGATTTTCGTTTCATTGGGTGTCTGTACTGCACCCACACTTTCAACCAATGGGTGCTGTCACTGTGGCGGAAACAAACGAGAAGGGCCGAACAAATCTGAGTATTTATGAGCAAAAATGATAGACACCAATGTAATGTGCGGAATGTGCGGAAGTGTAAGAAATTATTCTGATTATTACGTTTTTTCTGTTTATTTCGATAATCGTAAGTATCTTAGTTTCAGTGATTGAGCATTTCCAAGAAAACCGTCATAGCAGTAACTTTGTTTCGAATTGTTACAAATTGTTTCGTTTTCTTACGCAGACTCCTCTAATTTCGTTACAGTTCTGTATCCTTTTGCCGTAGTCAGTACTGTAAATATAGGTTTTTGCGTTGGTCATTCCACGTCAGCAGATGCGTCCTCGTGACATTCACAGGGCTTCACATTTAATCCAGTATTAAAGATTAAAGTTGGAAGCCAAAGACAGTTTTGGTCTTTATGTTAGCCAAATGATCAACATCATCAACAAGCAACAAACAAGTAATTTGTGAGAAATGGCTATAGTTCTAGTTTGTATTTCAACGCATTACCATATATGATCATACAAAAGCCCATTCCCCATGTAAGTGCCCACCCCTAAATGTGAGTTTCATCAAAATCTGAACCATTGAAATTCTAGTGGAAATACATTTGTACAGATTTTTGTTAAAGCCAACGCCCTAAATTATCGACTTTTTAACTTAAAAGCTCTTGGGCGTTTGAATGGTAAATAGAATATTGAAAGATTCTTTAATAATAGCAAAAATTTAGCTGACATAATTTTGACCGATATAATATATGTTAATGCTCACATTAACAACGTGAGAAAAGGTTGTCTGATTTCCCCCTGATTTGATCTGTTGGCGCTTGACATGGAGGTGGTACTTCTCACTCACTGATGCAGAAAGTCTCAACACACTCTCTGTCATAGAGACAGAAATCGCTCAATCTGCCGCAATGATTGTGCAATTGTTGGAGAAAACGTTGAGCTTGACACTCAGTGCGCAGAATCATTACTCATAAGAAATAGAAAATTAAAACAAAAAATTGTATGTTTCTTGTGTATATATGATATTCTTTTGACAAACTGAGATATGAATTTGTGGTAAGTTTCATATTGAGCTCGACGTATTTCTCAAGTTAAAGCCTATTGCACAAAATGCAAAATAAATTGAGTATTCTACACCATGCACTTTTACATAGATAGAAGGAAGCTTTTTTAATTAAGACAAGATGCTAAAATAGGATGCCGAGAGTAGGAACTGAATATGGATAAACTCAGTGGGCGAGAGATTAGGAGATGAGAAAAATCTTTTTGTGGTGGAAGATGAGAGAAAACTCATTTAGAAAGAGATATTGGTTATCATTCTTAAAAAGTACAAAAATGTGATGCTATGTACTTAGTATCATTATATTGCACTTTTTGCAACTTCTTGAAATAAATGACAACTTTGAACACATTGATTGCTGAATCTTACATAATGGTCTCATGCATAATGAGGGACTACATGTATTAATTATAAAACTCTTACTTTGTTGGAAAGAAAAAAATGATTTTATTCTTTATGTAAGCTTGATTACTCATGGCAAACTTCAAAAGCAGGACAAAATAATTTGCAACAGCAGCTTCTAAGAAAAATCCTAATTACTGCAAAAGTGCTTTACTAATCTGTGTCTCTCTCTTGCAGGACACCATGGCACTGATCCTCGATCATCTGAAGCGGGTGTCGCTGCGCGCTGATGTCAACAAGATGAGCACGGCGAATCTGGCCGTGTGCTTCGGGCCCGTGTTGCTGTGTCCCGCCGTGTCGCCAAGCGCCGCCGCGGCAACCGTCGCTGCTGACGTACGGCGACACATCGAGGTGCTCACCTACCTGCTGGACATCTGGCCTGAGGACAGAGTAGGTGAGTGGCATGAGCTATGGGTGAGTTTCTTGTATAGGTGATGGCGATGAAGGCTCTAGTACACAATTGGTGAGTTTGACCAGTTCCTTGTACAGCGTCTGGTAACACGACGTAAGCCTGCATGACAACTGACAGTACCGCATCTCTAGTGCCTCTCTTCTGCTGAAAACTCAAGGAGACTGTGGGGATCAGTACGTGTGCATTGTCGAGAAAGTGTGGCAAAAATATATTTGAATAGGCAGGATGGAGACAGTAGACAGTGTTTGACATGCCAAGCTTTCTCTATATATGGTCAATTAAAGAGTGGCCTGACTATAGATAGGCAGTACATAGCCAGTACACTGAGTACGGAGCCAGTGCATTAAGCCTTTTGTTATTAGATGACATACATGCAGACATGCATGGAAAAAACTGCACTGTCTAAATATCCGCACTGCCAGTTGTGACCTAGGTTTAAGTCTTCTGTGGAGAATAGGTGAGTACGATGGAGTATCTTTACAGTGTTTTTTGTAAAGTGTGACAAGCTGAAGAATGAGTGGTAAGTAGGATACTATAGTGAGACTAGTGTTACATGTACAATCTTTGGGAACAGTGTATTGAGGAGAGTTACTATGGAGTCATATCATGTTTTGGTGAGTATGACTAGGAATGTTTCAGCATCTAATGCTTAAGATTTAACAGACAATTGTCCTGGGGATATCCATAATTTTATTTCAAGAGTGTGCATGTGTTTTTTATTTAGAATTTTAAAGCATTGCGAACATTGTTGTTGTACTTGAGAATGAATATTATCTATGTACAATGTATGTAAAGGTATTGAGTTTGATTCATTTGAAGTGAAAGTTGCATTTTTATAAACAAATATTTACTTATGTTTATCTTTTTTAACATAGCTTATTATGGTTACATTTTTGTTGGATTACTAAAACTGGTATATACATGTAGGTGATATTTTGCGCATAACTTGTAAAGAACTTTTGATAACTTTCTTTTGATAATTGCTGAAACATTTAAGCTAGCCAATGTTTCTTTTTAATTGAACCTGAGTTTTACAACATACATTCTGTTTCCCATCTCAGTGCATTTCTTACTGTGTCCCAGTAATACCTTGTAAAGTATATATTCTTTTAATTGAATTCAGTTTTCCTGCTGTTTAGTATTTCCTCTGTTTCTGAACTGATCATGCCAATCATTTCCTCTATTAAATGAAACATTAAACTCATCCAATGTGGTTTCATAGGCTATTTATTCCTAAACTTATATGTACATGTAGATACATCGTATATGTGCCAACTGATTATTCTACACTTCCATGGCATGTTTGCACTTTCTGGCAGAATCCATATTGCCGAAAATGTGCCTGTGTTATATATTTGTCAATGTCCATCCTATGAAGAGAGAGACCATTATTTGCCAGGGAGACATAAGATTGTGAAGATGTGTATAGCGTATGACTGACAGCTAGCTAGAGACAACATGGATGGGAAACATGATAATATTACAATACATACATATGGGCAGTTTTATTGGCTGAGCTACAGATTTAGTGGGGAAGTTGTCTTTTGTCAAACATGATAAAATGAAAATCATGGTCAGTCAAACTTATGCGTCATAACGTCTTGACATTGCAAACATTGTATAGGATTAAAACATTATGATATAATGATACGATGATATAATAGACAGTATTGTTGAGATATCATATTAATATGTATACATAAGCAGTTGCTTAAAGCCCAAACCCCTCATATTAATATTATGTCTTGTTTATGTGCAGAAAATTTAAGGAAAAAGAATTATTATGATTGATTCTTTATTATGATAATGAATATGATAAATGAATACGAAAGATGGTCATGAAGTATAGAAAAAATTGGTATGAGGACCCACACAAGTAATATAGAGAGAACTCTATATAGTTATAGACACTATAAGCCAATAGTGGCAGCCTACATTATTATCTTCTATTTACCGTATTATGCTCCTATATAATAGAGAAAAAATGAAACACAAGTTGAAGAATAAGTATACAGCTATATAACATCTGTGTGTCACTTTCATTGCCGTTAATGATGGCTGATGTAAGTCCACGTGTGCAGGTTCACTTCACTGTACATGATTCGTGATTTTAATAAAAAGTTAGGCACTATGGGAATGCCAGCAGAGGAACATAGCATCTAACAAAAGTGTGTGCAGGGTATGGGGACATATCACTCTCTATTGAGACACGTCCACCTGACAACTTAAGGAATCTTTGGGGTGAAAGTACAGATCCACCTCGGTGGCACCCTGAATAAAGAGGACATGGCAGAGATAAGTCAAGTGTTTTTACTTGTATAACTTTTCATCAAACCAAGAATGCACATCAAATATGTGGCACAACTATAAAAATAAATTAGTATCAATTTTATTCCAAGTTAAAAGTTGTCTGAGTAGATAACGGCCAGTCTATGCCGCAAAATCCAGCCTGGTAAGTTCATATTCAGTATCAATTTTTTTTTGTACAATGATGCTCGCATGGCACACGGACAGATGTTTGGTTTGTGTCTTCTAAAATGGATACTTGATGACAATCCAAATGTCAGATAACAGATAAGGTGTTTGACAGCAGTCTTATGAAAGCTGGGCTCGGTATATCATGTGTTTCTTTGAAAACGAATAAAATGATGGTGTCAACTACGCAGATATTTTGTCGATCCCGGAAATAAACAACCAATGTTTAAAAACGTTGTCACTCAGAAATGTTGTAAGTAAACATCTATTATGCATGAAGTCGGATTCAGTTGTAAATTTACATAGGTGTATGAAGAATTACACAGTTTTAAGCTCCATAACCTTAAATATTGAACTATTACGTTTTGATAAACGTACATTGCATATAGACCACCCGATTTCAAGTGGCAACGTTCAGCAGGATAATGATAATGACAGCTAGTATCCTCATTAAACTGTTAAATGTACCTTGATATTTCTATGTAAACTTTGAGAAATAGAAGCATCACTGTTTTTATTTGTGTAATTAATTCTCAGTAGCCGATATGAAAGTGTTGCGTTATCCCATCAATTGAGTACAGTAGGTGCAGCTACCACATTTGTCAGCATACGTGTGATGTAGTTATCTAAACGTTATGTACGTCATTCTTTCAAACCCTTACTCAAAAACGGGGTCATCCCAGTGTGTTTGGCTGAAAATCTGGCTGAATTTTTGGCTGAATTCTGAGTTGAGTTCATAGCCTACAGACCTCGTGTGTATAGTCTTAAGCAACCCAATAGGGGCTTGGGTATGATTTTTATCTGTATTTGTAAATAAGACATTTAATGTCCTCTAGTTGGTGCCTAAATATTAGGAAATTATTTTAATTGGCCCCTACATCTTATATGAATAGGATATCATACTTAATTAATTTTCTAGATGGCGCCTATAAAACCAATTGAATTTTCTAGGTGGTTCTCTACAAGCAAGTTTATCCAGAGAAGATTGCAAGATCATGTAGTGAGGTGCCTCTATAAATTTACATACATTTTAGTCAGCTCTCTGTATGGACAAAAACGTGATTTCTACCTTCATGAAATACTTGCAAAGAAATGCTTCTGCTTAAATTATTAATAAACCATCATACTAATTTTTGCTTGGATTGAACATTGTTTGAAGAAATCACGTTGTGTTATGTAGGCTCTGGCTCTTGTTCACTCTTTTTTTTTTCCAGTTGCACAGATTTTAGTTTTAAAAATCTAATACAAATCAATTGTGCAACTATTTTATAGAAGTAAAATGATTGAACAATGATTCAAACCACTTACAGCTTCAGCTTATGTAATCATTGGTCCCAATAATCATGTTTCATGCATCCATCATCCTCAGTGTAGTATACATGTAGGTTAATTGTAAAAACTCTAGACTACGTAATACGCACATGTACATGTATTCATGTCTGTATGATGTAGAATACCATGCAAATTGATTGTTGTGTAGAGTACACACAAAAACTCTGTTAGCTTCCACATTGTAGCTTATTACCACATCAAGAAGGAACTCCGTAACAAATTGATGTTTCCTTTACCTAATTTTTTAAAGGAAAGTTAACATGATGTTGTATTTTACCACATACATGTAGACCAATGTTGTAACTACTATTGTTTTATTATATACAATAAACCATTGGATTTAGGAGCTATAACTGTTGTGCATTGATGTAATTCAGCATGTCTCAGTAATTACATGTATTCCCCACCTTTGCTATCAATTTCTATCTAAGCTTTAGTATCTTGTCTCGTCATTTCTTCCTATCGTTTTCTTGTATTCACTTAAGCCCAAATCCAAGCATGAGAGTTATACATGTTGCCTTCCTTCCTGTCAGGTACCTCCACCACCCAGCAGGTGCATCAGCAGGTTACTGAACGGAACAGACGGCAACAGTTGCGTCGTAGCCTCTCTGTGGGTGGCGGTCGCATCAGCCAATCACAGGCCTCCAACCATGGGTCATGTGACTGTGCTGGGTGTGAGAATAGCACGTCATCTCACACCCTGCCCATCACACGCACTAAGAGTTTCCATGGCAACCACTTCCTGCAGACAGAGGCTAGCCACATTCAGTCGAATGCAAACCCACGGGGAATCCCCCCTCCTGGTGTTAGTGGTCCCAATCGAAAAGAAAGCCCGCTAGTTTCTCGTCGCCAGAGAAACAGCAACCTACAGCGCCACCACTCAGTGGACCGACATACTACGCTGAAGCCCTACTTTACTGGTGACAATCTGTAACCAAGGCGACAGCAGGTGCTAGTGTGTGCCATGTGTGCATTGTATTTGTGTTTTCCTCCTAGTTGCTGTTTCCTCTAGATATTCACTAGTTTTACTATTTTGCATGCTATTTTGGGGTGCTGCGCATCTCGTGCATCAATTTACATGTTGTTATTTCATTATGACTCTTTTTAATCTTATAATCTTTCAGTATGAATGAAGCAGTCTTTTTATATAGAATATTTCATATTAAAATGCAATGCCTCACAATGTCATCTTTAAGACGTCCAAATCTTTCACCATTCGTGCTCTGGTACATGTACATACATCGTAGTTCCTTGGAGATAATTCATGTATATAAATATATACATACCCGGTATACACATTATTTTTGTTACAACTCTATTGTTAGAATAATAAAACAAAATAGTCATTCATTGCTGCAATAGACTAGATTATATTTTAAACTGTCATCAATGATGCAAGATTTTTTAGCATTTTAAATATGGCATTGACACTAGTTACATGTACACTTTTAATATAATGAAGTTTTATATGAATAAATGAAATTGATTTTCTATGATGAATGTAAAGATCCTCTTTCAGATTTTCTTATCAGTTAATAAAGAGGTGTTTTTCAAAAAATGTTTCAAAATATCATCTAAAAACATCTAAATGAAATAAGACTTGTAATGAATGTATGTCAACATATATATTTATTTTTCATTTCAATAATTTGAAGAGAGATTAGTTTATCAAATTATTTTACTATCAAGTAAACAAAGTTTTTAGTAACTAGATAAATGTAATAGTTAATAGTTAATTTAGAATGAATTAGATGGTAAATTAAGGTTTAGATATACTGCCATCTTACCCTGTGTAGAACATATTCTTTTCTGACTATCGTTCATGTACCTTTAACTCTCACTTTTGTACATGAAATAAATATTTTGAATCTTAAAATCGTATCACATTTCTATGATGCACCCAGCTTTGTACATGTACATGTATGGTCTTTTAATTACTGCCAATGAAAATGATGCTTTCTTCATAAATATCAAATTTATCACTATTATGGTTTGTACACAAAATATATCTTTCACCAATAATGTGGCAAGATGTTTTATAATTATGAATTTTCTAATGCATATATGCATTGAGATGTTCGTCTCAATGAAAACTGCAATTATTATTAATAAGAATGAGAGCTTTAAAGATCGTTGTTTTATTTAAAAAATATGCATTCTTTGTACAAAAAAGGTTCAACAAAAATTGTGCAAAATGCGATTATTTGAATACAGTACTGTCCATGTATAAGGACCATAGTAATTATAGAAATTTACATTGAACTCGATTACTTTTCGCCACACATGAGTAATTTCTAGTTATCTGAGAAAAAGAATTCCCATAGTTTGCATAACATATATTAGATGAAATTTTAAAAAAACACTGGAATTCATATATTGAGTATGGTTTACATTTTATGCTCTAAAATAAGTGGTAAAACTCAGAAAATTTGAAAAAACTGTAATTAATGACCAAATCTTACTTTAATTTTGAGAATTTGTTAATGTTTTTTCACGGAAAATTCAATAGAAATCTGAAAATACGGATGTGCAGAAAATAATTTATTGTAGTTACACATAATTTGAGTTATTTCCAGTAACAAAAAATTTGATAATAAACATACAGAAATAACATCTATATATATATATATGCGGACAGTACTGTACCATGTGTATGCATACAATTGTTCATGAATATAATGAATGATATGTTGCTCATTGTTGCAGAGAAAATTGCCGCTCGGAGAGCTACTGACCCCGACTTGACCCCTAGAGGTGACGGTGCCACAACCCCTAGCAGAGGAAAACAGCTGCCATCTGTTGGTCATAAAGCAAAGCGCTCTGAAGATGAAACTACTGCCTGGGATACTGAGCAGACATCACCGTGCTGACATCTAGTGACAAAATAAGCAATTAAGGCAATGTTCCAAGTTTACATGTAGCCATCTAGTGTGCAAGTGTCAAATACATGTACAAAGTATGTCGCCTTTACATATACATGTATAGTGGAAGAAAGCAACAAGAATCCATTTTGTAGAACGAAGCTTTCAGGTTGTACATGAAAGTATGGTATAGTTAATTGATGGCAAAGGTGCAGAAAAGCTGAGAGTGGGACGTGAAATTAAGAGATGTGTGCATAAAAGATGATATGGATAAATATGGATAAAGTCTCATTGACGGGAATATCTGCCTTGAAGTTGGCAGTTACAATGTACATGTATGAATACATGTATTTCAATGTGCTACCCAAGAATGTAATAGCAGTATCTTTGGTCAATGCAAAAGCTTCTTTCTGCTTTAGTGCATTCATTCAAAACAGATGTTTGAGACTGATAAAGTTCTAAGAGAGTTGCAGACGATCGGTTTTAACAACACATCATGCTATGTGTGTGCTGAGTACATACAATGATCTGGAACAGAGTTGCGAATCTTCTAACAATTCTACTGAGAAAACACCTGCATTGTATTTGGTTGTTTGGGAAGCGAGTGTCATCGTGGGCAGGACAAAACAACATCTACACTTAGTTGAGGGTTAATTAGGGAATGAAATAAATTAAGGGTAATTTTTGCAAAAATAAGGACAATAGATTGATAGATTGTGTAATAATGTTTGTAATTGTTGAAAGACGTGATCTGAAAAAAATGTGATAGTGTATATTCTGTCAAATGTGTGCAAGTCTTGTATTGGACAATCCATGAGTTGTATTACGTGTAGACTGGGCTGATAAAACCCCTAAAATGCAATGTGTTCCCATTTTTCAAAGATGCTTCAAATGCGCCCTCTCTTTGAATGGTACTCTGGACATTGGGGTTTGATTTGTGGGTTGTTGCACCATTATAATGCTGCGTTTAATAGGACCAATTGTATATATTTATCACTATGTTTATTGAGTCTTTGTAATGAAACTTTATATAATTTTGTACTAGAATTTTGTGTAGAAAGGATCTCAAACTGTGACCGATTGTTTTAATAGGTTGATTTTACATGTTTTTTACTGTTTGTGTTATTTAGATGGCTTTTGTACTAGGAAATAGGTGATTGTGATGACGGATGCTATAATACGACATGCTATACGCCACTAGTCCATCTCTGTAAATAGCACGTTAGGACAGAATATTTAGTTCATAGCATGAAAATGGTGTTCACATTGTGAGATTACTGTTCATTCATTTTGTTTTACAGAATCTTTGTGTTCATTTCATCATGATGTTGCTGCAATGTGGTTTATAGTTATATCAGATGGAATTTTTTCTAATTGGTGTCCATTTAGAAATTATAATTTCTGTAAAAGTGAATTATGTTTATATTCACCTCTCATTGTTTGGTATCGTCATTGGGGGTTTGATTTAGGCTTTACCACTATATTGACATTGAATCCCAAGCAGTGAGACCAGAAATGATTTCAAAGCTGTTTTAAAGCTGCTTGGGATGATGGGATCATTCTGGTCTCACAACCTTGGGGTCGTGAGTTCGAGTCCCGTCTGGGCCACTTGCCATAGTCAAATGGAAGATGTGTCTTCAGCTATGTCAATATAGTGGTAGGAGCTTGCTTGCCATAGACGAGAGAGAGAAGAATATAATTGTATCCACAAGCAAACTTGGGGAAAAAAAACACATTAGTGAATTATGTTCAATTGAAAAATTGGTTAGTTTAAAAAAATAAGAAAAATTGACTTTTGAAAATAAGAAAAGTTGTATTATGTATTTTGATTGATGTATATTTTATATGCTAAAACATGAGTATTGGTCCACATCTTTGAATATTCACAGAAAAATAACTCATTTGAATAATCTTGATTATCACTAGTAACTAATTTGTCTATTGTGACGTTTGTACGGCTTCTTGATCGGTTGCTGCTCATTAAAGGGTTAGAAATAGATAGCAAAGCCTATCATTTTGGGTGGACGGTGAGAAGTCACGTTTTCTAAGCACTTTTCTATTAAAATATAAACTTTGTTTCAAAGTTGTTTTACGTATTGTGATTTTTATAT
Source organism: Streblospio benedicti (assembly GCA_019095985.1). NCBI lineage: Eukaryota > Metazoa > Annelida > Polychaeta > Spionida > Spionidae > Streblospio > Streblospio benedicti. Next base: position 13,640,861 of record CM032664.1, on the reverse strand, counting down.
GTGGCCAAAAATGATAGTGCCACTTGTAGCCTAAGTCAGTCACGGCAACACAGTGTGTGCTCGGATTTAGTTGATTGGGGATGTCAGTGGGAGTCACTTGATTGAAATTTTGATTTGGTTAATCATACAATGTAGCTGTTAATATAACACCTCATATTATAGGGCTTTCTATTAAGCATCCAGAAAAGCACATTTCTATTTAAAATATACTAATGTACCACCTTAAACATCCATGGAAGCGCCCGTGATCGTTTTATGCAAAAACATAGTTTCTATCTACCGGTAATATCATCATTATTTTAGATGTCAATGTAAATAGCCACTCACAGAAAAGTCCACCCCTAAATTGACCAAGCTTCAACCTGAGGACCCATGGACTTGAAAGTGTAGGGCAAAGCAAGTACATGTAGATTCCTTTAAGACATGATCTCAGAATGGAGTATTTCAGCAAGATCACTGCTAGGTGAGGTAGACACATGATGTCATGATTGACTGTGGTTCTTTTTATGGTTTTGTTATACAAAAATTGCTCACATCCATTTCAATGTCTGCATACGGTTATGTAATTTAGGGCCTGTTACCTTATGGCAGAATCTGTACTACTGAAGTGTTGATGTTCAAAAATCCATATCATGGAAACAAATTAATAAATAGCCCAAATGCTCAAGTGCTATTCTAAAAGCCCTGTGGACATTTAGAATTTACCTCTAAAATTTGGGTAGTTTGAAATTTGTACTATATTTGTATTTACGATTCAGATGCGGTATTTGTTTTCAAATCGTAGTACATGTATGTGCATCATATTTTGATCTAATACATTTTTCGGTCATATGTTTTGGTCTGATACTTTCCAAATGAGGGGTCAATAGGTGTAAAAGTATGTGAGCAATTCATAGGACATTCTTTATTTTCACATCAGTGCAAATTACAATTGTGAATAATAATAATTTTAAAAACTAACTATTTTTCATGCCAATAGAAAGTAAAGTACAAGAAATACTTGCTTGATATTCTGGGAATTTGCCATCCATACCTCTTTCATTTGGAAACTATATGAAGAAAAATATTATAAACCATAGCAATTATTGCAAGAGACTATTAGATGACCAGTGTATTAATTGAAAATGATATAAAGTCTTAATCATTTAAACCTAAAATAAAATGGCCTACCTCAAGTGAATAATCCAAAGGTTTTGTGTATTATAATAGATTGAGCAGAGAATGTGTGGCTAGATCGTCTGCTTATCAATGCTCACTTTTATATGCATTTACATGTAGGAAGATGTTACGTATATTTTTGTTGTCTCCAAACCATAAACAAATGTTATGCATTCTTTCTGTGACTTGAATTCCCCGTATATGCTGAATAATTTCCTTGTGTTAATTGTAAAAGTTATTAGTGCTTTCTGCATCTCATTTTATCTCAGAATAAATCAGTAAGCAGTTTTAAGTGTACATGTAACTAAGCAGAAACCAAAGTAATGAATATCAGTATTTAATTTATAAAACCTCTTTTTAAGTCATTTGAAAAATTGGGCAACTTCAATTTTGCATTCCGTTCAATTCAATTTAATTTAATGCAAAGTTGTAAAAATAAGTTCAATTTTATCACATAAATAATTCTTGTTTCATTGTGTAGCAGCATTTGTAATGGTTTGGGTTTAGGAGATTGTTAACACTCGCTTATTAAGCTCTGTACAGTTCTGCAAAATGTGTATACAAATAAAAATTGTTGATTTAAATGTAGTTTGTCAATTGAATTCAATCAAGCAAATCCTAAATTTATCTGGACAGGCTCTAATTATTCCAAAGTCAATTTCTCAACTGTCCTATCCAAAATTTTCTCTCATTTGGATCTGTTTGGTCCGTACTCAGACATGCGGGATGTGTTAGATAAAAGGAACAGTAATATGTAACATTTAAACAATATCTCTTGGTGTAAATTTTCTCCTAACTTCTATGGTTGCTTTGACTTTTTCAAGAAAAAAACACATAAATCTTCAACCTTTTATATTTTTTCTAATAACATTCACAGCTCCATCAAAAAATTGCATTTTTCAAGTGTATAAATTACTACTATAAAATCTGAAAGACAACAAAATAAAAATATATATTTTACAAAAGGCTACAATAGTGAAAATGCATGTTCAAATGTGATTTTTTTTTTCAATGGCAATTAGAAGGACTTAGACCTTATGAATAAAATTCTTAAACAAGTATTAAAATAAGTATTAAAAATTATATTTCAAGTAATACATGTTTTGTCATATTATTGTTCATAATTCACATTTTACACAGCGTATAGTTTCACTCATTATATTTGCACATACATGTAAGAGGTAGTCAAGAACAAGAATTTGTTACCTATAAATTTTATGCTTGGTAAAGATACCTGAAAATATAATTTACACCTCCATTGGGTTACATCTAGTAAATTTAAAATAAGTACTATCAAACATTCAAAAAGAAATACCTAATCTAATTATTTGGAAATAAATATGTATCAACGATTAATTTTTTTCACATTGAATATAATTTGTATATCAAACACATCCTCAGCAAACAAGTTAACTTATAAAGAGAAATGGAGTAGTACATTGTACTTAATACTGCTATGTACAAGTATATAAATGTAGCAAAACCAATGTTTTATAGTCAGCATAAAATGTAAGAGATAATCTACAATACAGTGGTGAAATCAGAATAAAAAAGTGACCATGGTTTATATGATTACAACTTGATACATGTACATGTCTAAATCTAATTATTGCAAAAAAATACATGACTGGAATTTCCATTGAATAAAATTCTACACAAGTTGTGTTCAAGAGGAGTAAGAATGAAAATACTAAAAAATTCAAAATATATAAGCTTAGTCCTGCACAAAAGAAAAGAATATTCAACGACGTAGTCTTTATTGTACATAAGTTGCTGTTTATAGTGTACATGTACATAGAGCCGTTATATCAATGTACATGTACATGTACAAATTACAGCAAGATCACAGCAAGATCAAATGCGCCACACCTTGTAATGCAAAACACAAGTTATGAAAATGTTATCAAATAAAAACAAATGTTTTCCATTTTTTACAAAAAAAGTGTCACATTTTCATTAACTCATATAACATACTCTTGATTTTTCAATAAATGCACTTTTGTACATGTAATATGTTGGTTTTCGATACAGGTGTATATGATTGTAATATGGTTCATTTCATATAGGATTCAAATTATCACCATGCTCAAAGATTTCTTCACCAAAACATTCCATCATCAAATGCAGGTTTTGATGGCTTTCTGTTTTAGAATTAAATAATGCAAAAATAATACTTAATCTCTACTACATATACTGGTATTTGAAGAAAAATATTTCCATTTCAGAATAAGAATACTGAGTAAAGCTCATGACAAGATAAAGCTGAACATTAAAACTCTAATATTATAGCATGCAATATACATGTAAGAATACCAGTATTTCAATATTTTAGACTTTAGTAAGTTCCTGTTTAAGCTAATTATCACATATACATGTAGCTTGTCACCAATAACTACTTTGAGGTAATATTTATTGTGCAAATTTATTGTAGGCATATATCAATAAGGTGAAGAAAAAACACCTACTGTTAATGCTGTTTTTTAAAGCTTTAACATCCACACAGTTTGCTTGTGAAATTTCACAATATTTCAGAAATATGTAATGTCTAATGTTTTGACATAAAACGTTTTAACATTGGTTCTCAAACTTCAGAGTTTTTATAACAGAAATGTTCTCTATTTATTTAAGGTTATTCATCTCCTGCATCAACTGCATGATGTCCATCAAATCCAAACCGTACTTTGTTGTTAGAGAGTTGTAGAAAAACTCGGGGGCCTAACAACATTAAAACATGTTTTCAGTATTAGAAACATACATGTTTACAGAATATCTGAAAATTCAAAGGTCATCTGAATCCAGTACAAGTAATGCATGGCAATTTGATATTTGTAAAAATCAGTGTCAGTTCTTGATATTTTTCCAATTACTGTAGATCTTACATCATAATTGATAATAAATTCAACTTAATAATTTAACTAAAATATTAATCGGTGATATAAACGAACCTCTTGTCTCAGGTGACAAAACATGAGTAGTTTCTTGCCGTCCATACGTCCCAATACTGCCTGGCACCTATAATGTACATGTACAATATAACATGCATGTAAGACAACACTAAATTTGAACGTTACTTGATCTTGCACACAAATCAAAAAACATAAAATAAGTATATTTTCTCATTGTCATAGAAAAAAATTTTTAAGTCTGGTATTACATGTGTAAAGCGTACTGAAAATATTTGTGTAAAAATTAATTGGTAAGATATCTCCATAAAATGAATATTCCCGCTGCATTACCATTAATTGAAGTTTAATAAAATTCTAGTCTTTAATTTCCTCACGCTGAAAGTCCTGACTTTTCCACCCACTGCTTGACTTCATCTTCCGTCCACGTGACAAATGCTGCTTCGGTGCTATGAGCAGGTGCCACAGCAGGTGCTTTCTGTAGCATTGGTACTGCAGTTGCCATGACAACAGCTGCATCATCTTGAGGAGGGACAGAGATATCTGTCTTCTTAGGCACTTCATCTGTACCTGAAATTATATCTTTTTATCATATAAAATCACATAGATTTTTAAAAAACAAAATTTAAATTTTATTACCAGGTGATATACTAGTAGCTAGGTCAGATTACAAGAATACCAAAAAACATCATATTGCGTTTGGCATGTCTCATCTCACAAAAGGCAGTCCAACTTTGGCCAGTACCAGCTTGTGTTATTGCTTAGATCTAATGTTTATGACTCGAGCAGTTTTAACCTTTTCAAATAATAAAAACATGTTTTGATATGTATGAATTGAATAACTAAAAGTAAAATTAACCTCCATCCGGAACATCATGAGCTGATGGTGGAGGTTCTTTCTGTCCCCCGAGCTCCCGCTTGAGAATATCATACGCATGGTCAAACTCATATTTGCCATCAAAGTTGATGTACATTTTGGCCCCACACAACATGCCGAGCCAGCCATCAGGCTTATAACGGCGCTGGAAGGAAAAATGCGACAAAAGGTTTTCGCGTATTCAAGATGAGCATATTATATGAAGATAATTTGAAGATGATTATTGTCCTGACATAAATTTTATTGAACTACTTTTTGGCAGGTAACAAAATTTTCCCTTTAATATAGTCACTTATTCTGTAAATTTAAAATGCCGCACTTGTCAAATGTACAATGTATGCAGGGCTGCCAACCCCCTCTCGTGGATTTCTGTACTCCCCATGTCCCAAATTAGTATTTTATGGGTCTAAATTAGTATTCCAAGGTGGAAATTCATTATTTCCCGTTATTCAATTTTTTATAGCAGGAAATAAGGTACAATGTACACTTAAACACTGACTTGATTAATTCTAATGTATAGAGTATAATTCAACTTCATTTAAGTACCCCAATGGAGCTCAGCCCGGAGCCCGGCCTGGGGTGGCTGTGCGAAACCAGTGTCATTTAGCTCCCAAAAACCTATGAGACCATACCTGTGTGTACTACCTCTATTTTATGCTGGTGCAAATTGATTGAAATTGAAGCAATATATCATTTCATGGAGTCGTGCATGTGTGAGGCTAGAGATAGAGGTACAAATATTAATCTCTGTCATATATATAGATGGGCTTTATAGATGGGTTAGCATGATGACAATACCCATTGGTATCGAAGGTAGGTCGTATGCACAGTCAACTTGTATGTTCCAAATTACTTTATTCATCACAGATCATGTGCAAAAATGCATTTCGGTAAAAGAATTTTTACCAAATATTATTTAGATTCCTTGCTATGTAAGTAGTATATGAAGTGACTGTGTCCACCTGCATGCCCATGCAGATAGAAATAATTAATAACTATGTATATCTGCGGGTTCTAACGTTTATATAGAAAGATTTAAATATTGCTTAAGATATGACAACATATAAATCATGCACTGCATATTGTTATTGTATACAGTTAGAAATGCAAGTGCATCTTTTGTGACTTGTCAAATCCTAGAGACCGTGAAGATGATGCATCATCATGTCTACATACAGTTAACAGCAGTGACTCGCCCGGCATACAGGTAACAACAGTCACTTGCCCAGCATAGTCATGTCCGCGCACAGATAACAACAGTCACTTGCTTTGCTTGGTCATGTGGACTTAAAGATAATATCAATCATTCGAATGCAAACGCATTTATGTTATCTAATGTTCTCGAACTTGTCGGATACGATAAATGCGTGAGCTGTATAGAAGTAAGATGTATTCAGTAAAACTGTGGTATTTTATTTTTCACACATTGTGTTTAAACAACAATTACTGTCCTAATACCAATTCTATTCTACTTTTTGGCCGGCAACAATTTTTTTTCCTCAGACACTTATTCTGAAAATTATTGGAAGTGATTCAGACTATAATGCTGCACCCACAAGAGCATTTTAGCATTTTTAAAGAACATGAAAGATGCCCACACTTACAGAAAATTTCAACATTTGCAGACTAACTTTGTAAAATAGCATGAATAGGCATTTTGATAAGAGCCATGTGGACAATAATTGGAACAGCACTGTTTATAATTGCTTTTGGAAACATTTAAAAAAAAAATCCTATATTAGGTCAAGATTTCACATCCAGTGATTACATAAACATCAATGGTACTGTATAATCTGTGGCCAAGGCCATATATTTTGATATTATTAACCAGTAGTAATTATGCTTTCCTTTATAGATTTAGGTCTATGGCTGTCCCAACTATGCAAATTGCTCTTACTTTTAAATTTGGCTTTACCTAGTCCAAATGTGTATATTTATAAATTTAAAGTTTGAAAATGATGAAAGTATTGTAAGTGTGCATATCTTTCTAGGTTGCTCTGAACCACAACTCTTTTTGTGTTGGCATTTAAAAGCCGCATTTTACTGTAAATCATTTCATCATTTCTAATCATTTTTGGAATAAGTGTCAGAAAAAAAATCTGTCTGATAATAGTGGAATAAAATAAAATTGGTGTCAGGACAATAAGTGACCGTATTTAGATATTAACACTCACAGATGTAGTCAAAGATTAAATTTTGCGATAATTACCTGCAACATGAGTGGGATGATGGGTTTTTTCAGCTGGAATGTGTATTCAGCCTCTGAAAAAAAGGAGACACTTTAGGAAGTTGTTAATGACAAGTTGCCAACTACACTGTCCAAGTAATTTGCCATAGACCATTGTAATGAAACTGAAATGACTGAAATAGTATTGTATGTATTATTGCTAAAACTGTCAGCTATATTTTGGCAGCTACCTGTCCTGCAGTTGGGGCTCTGCTTGTACTTCTCTGAGAGGCAGACGAGCACGACGCTGGCATTCTCCACAGCGTGCGCCATCGCCTCCAGGGTTGAGCCGCCCATCTGCTCCACGTCGATCCACACACGGTGGCCCTCAGCCTGAAAGAGAAGCAGAATCATACAGCCTAACTCTCTGTTCATTTGCCCTTCACTTAGCATACACATGTAGAAGACATCACTGATATTAAATCGTCACACCACAAAATGACCAAGAGTGTATTGTATAATAGATTATTCGAAGATCTGATGCAACAAGTGGTGTAATTGTACAGCTAAAGGACCAGCAGATTTGTGGCAGACTTTTGATACTTAGAAGAGCTTGAGAACTCTCTAATATTGAAATAGATTACATGTACCTTGAGCCTATCCTTAACCTTGTGGACCATGTCTTTGTGATCCCAGTTATAACTGATGAAAATGTGCTGCTCCTGACCCGGCTCTACAAAGGGATATATTATGTATGAGTTCCTCTATAATGCATTTTTCAATAAAGATGACATTTAACAATTATAGATGTACACGTAATTGAGTGGGTGGGAGTAACATATTTTCAAGATGATGTTCAATTCAATCCTACTAAAACCACTTATATGATGTTTTTTAAAATTTAGAAAATATTTAAATGGAAATAGAATAATATTTCAATATATAAGTAATTCATATATGTTACCAATAGTCTTTTACTGGGATAAAGAGTATTTGTTATAGTTACAAATGTTTACATAGATACAGTAACCAATTCAGTATGCAATTATACTTACATGTAGTAATCTTATAGATGATGTATTAATTTATCATATGTCGTTTAATTTTGAAAAGGAACCAGAAAATGGAATTATATTTAGAATTAGAAATAATTAAATCATGACTTGTATGATTGACTTCTACATGTACATAGCAAATTTCATAACAATAACAATGTCACTCCAATCTAGACTGTCTAGCAAGCTGTGCGTTGGACAGGATTTGGTAGACAATTGCCATACTCATCTGGCTCAGATATATTTGTTCAAAAGCCTTCACACTGACACAACAAAACTACTAACACACCTTTTTCAAAGCAGAACATTAACAGTCTTAACACTACATGTACGTGTATATACATATAGGACATATCATTGAGGAAATCAAAGTGCACACAAAAGAAATTCAATACATGTACATCACTGTGTCGACGCGAGGCGAGTAACGCGCGTTCAGCGCATCATTTCAGTATTTCAAAATGGCGGACAGTATTCACATACAATTTTGTTTGCGTTATTTGATCAACATGAATGCGTTGATGGTTACTGAATTGTCTTTGGATATCAATTTAAGTGTACAGACTATGTCCCAAAGTAATTGTGTGGGTGATATATAGTTTAATTTAGCTGTATGAGCACTCCTATTTTTCAGCCCGATGCGAGTAACTCCCGTAAGTGATGCACGTAACGTGTATACTCTACCTCTTAATGAAGAGGGTAACACAAAAACAATTAATAGAAGATTTAGTAATAAACGTCCATGTTCTGAGACAATTAACATTTAAAATAAGTGAAGAATAATAGGTTTAACTTTTACTACTGTGTTTTGTGAGGCAGCAAGGCAATAATCCGAGGGAACCATTTTTAATTCATTTTTACAATGATTCAATCAATATTCTATTTAACATCCTCAACTATGTTTCATATAATATTGGTTTCGGACGCAACCAACATTTCAATGTTTTATGGTGTGCATAATCAATTAATTATAATGTGCATTGTCAAATTCATGATTAATTTATTTCATATATGAGGATTGTCACGGTGTTGTTCCACATTGTCCTTAAAAGTTGTCCCTCCCACATATTGTGCTATAACTTTTAAACAAACCAACATATCTCATATTTAAAGCTTGCCCCGTGTAAAAGACATGTTTGGTAAATGAATCACCTAAAATCATCCCATTTAGAGTGCTTAAACAATTTTGATACCTCTGCCAAACACGTCATTTTCGTATTTTTTTTTGTTACTAGCCTCGCGTCGACACAGTGTACATGTAGATAGATAATTATCAACTTTAACTAAAGTCAAATTTTCGGACCACAAGGTTATATTTTAATATCGAAGTTAGGAATAAAAAATTCATATAAAGGCATTCTTCATTCATAGCCTATAAAGGCCTATAAATGTACTCATTCCACTTACTTGCTGATTTCGCTCTCTCTGTAAAAAGAAATGCACTTTATTTCAATATATATTGCCAATAATTAATTTGATGAAATATAAATCATATTTGTTAGAAAGAATCATTCTATATAAAAACTTTCACAAGTGAAATGAAATTAATATATCAATAATATTTTGAACTCCTCAAATCACGTTCAGATTACATGTACAAGTATTCTAAAAAAAACAAACATTTGTTTACAAACAAATTTCCCAGCAATAGCCTCTACAACCAGCAAAGACCAGCACATACCAACAGTCGCTGCATCTTTCTTGTTCTCTTCCTCATTGAGCTTCCACAATGCACCCTCTGCCATCTTACGAGCCCCTTTATGGTCGCTTGTGGACAAAGTGTGCAGTGCGTCCATACAGCCTGCAATGTGGCATGAAATCTGCATGTGGGAATGGCATCATGATAGCTGTAAACACCTTTAAGATGTCTTTTTTGTGGGTAAAGGGGGTCAGTCGTTTTGTATCTACGTTTGGTTTAACATCCTCCAGATTCTTTTGTGTTCCAATGGCTAAAAAATTTCATCATTTGCATAAATACACGCTCTAGAATCATCACTGTTGTTTGATTTTCAGTACCTGGCTCATGTATGATTGCTCGTTTGGCATCGGGATCAAAGCTGAGAGTCCAGATAGTTCTGGCTGCTACGTAGTGTTCTTCTGGATCATTGTGCTTCATCATTAATGTCAGTGATTTCAGTGCTCCGTTCTCCACAATCTAAAGCAGCAATCATCATTGAAGATGTCAACACTTTAATTTCATTAATACCCATAAGAGCAGATAAAATAATTCTATTTAAGAATTAAAGATACATAGACAGCTTTGAATTCAATGGAATAGTTAAGAGTATATGCAATTATATCTGAGCATTATATACTAGTACAGTATCACACTTACATATCATAAAAATCATCATAGCATTTTCTTTAAAATAATATAACAAATAATCGTTTATAAATCTTGCTATAACAGAACTAAAATGATTGAATTAAGGTGTGCATCGACAATATAGCATCTAACAACTGAGTAACAATCTATTCTGTCTATCAACTTGTAGCCTCAGGAATCGTCAGGATCCATTTACATATGGAAGGGGAAAATGGTTTATATGCTCCAAACACCTATTAATCTCAATTTCAAACCTTTTTCTTATTGTTGTCATTGATAGCAATGCGTCCCAGTGTGTCTACCAGTTCTGTGGGTACGAAACCATGACATCGACGTTTCTCGCTTGACAGAGCCTTACGCACTGCATCCGTGATATACGTAATCACACCTGCAAATATAGGACGAAATACAAAAACATTAATTAGTTTAATCTATATATAAAAAAACACAATGTCAATGTGTTTGTTTGAATGATCTTTATAAACTCCTAAACCATACATCCAATCGCCATGAAAATTAGGCAAATGGAGTTGCATATTCCAAGGGTGGTTTTTATGTAGTTTAATGCTCATAAAAAGAACCTACATGTACATGTATCTTCAGTCCTTCATGTACCTAAATTGCTATGATATTAATTTAATATTGTAGCTCAAATACAGCAATACGCTGTTTTTCTCTATTGCGAAATTTTCTTAGAAAGTGCATTTGTGTGAGTAAATAAGTGCTTATAAAAGATTACCGGAGTCCTCAAACTGTTTGTTCTCTTCTTCACTGAGCAGTTTGCTGAGGATCATGATCGCCAGAGTCTTGAGCATCATCTGCTGATTGTCTATGAATGGCATCACTGCCTAAAACATGTACAGACAGAGTATCAATCCTTTAAAACAAATTTGTAAATGGTGCAAATTTCCTGAAATCACATAACAATCTGCTTTATGTCCAGAAAAAACAACAGCTGGACGCACGTCCAGAATGAAAAGTATTCTTGAACATCACAATCATACTTATCATTAGTGGAGTTTACACATACATGATTATGTATAAAAGTTATTCTATGTACTATGTACGTGGCAGTAGGTCTCATTTAATTTCATATATAGTCTTTTCCTACCACATTAGATTTCTAACATATATGTAAAATTTAAAATTTATTTTATTGCACAATTACATGTAGCTGTTTACCCGGCGGTGCTCGGGTTGAAACAGATGAGATCCGGAACACATTAAATGCTCCTCCTTTCCCATCCTTCCTCCTGTCCCACATCCCTCGAACCAGTTCTCGTCAGTGTACAGGTCTGTGACAGACTAAATACACCTCCATCACCGTCCTCCCAACGTCATATGTCACAGCCATTTACACACTAAATATACTAAATATGGCAATGATTGATCCCTCTAATATCCCTCCCCCAGCTACTGCTACCCATGCATGGTTAACACGTGCAAAGCACAATAAATTTCCCACTCATCCCTACCCTTCCTTTCAACCCCTCCCCCCGCCCTCTTCTCTCCCCAAACCTCTCTACCCAACCCCATCTAAACAAGTCCATAATTAACGCACACCCTTCCTGCTGCTGCTCTGGTTGAAACGGATAAGATCTGGAACAGATTAAATGCTCCTCCCTTCCAATTCTTTCCCCTGTCCCACATCCCTCACACCAGCTCTCGTCACTATACAGGTCTGGGAAAGATTAAATACACCCACATCACCTTCCTCCCAGTCATATGTGACAGCCATACACACACTACATGTATGTGTTACGTTTGATCCCTCTGATATCCCTCCCTCCAGCCACTCCTACCCCTGGTAAACACATGCAGACCATTAAATGTGCATCTCAATCACCCCCTTTCTGCTTCTGCTCGGGTTGAAATTGATGAGATCTGGAACATATTAAATGCTCCACCACCAGCCATGTCCGCCCCCCCACCCCCCACCCCCCGGCATATGGACACACACACCCTTTCTGCCAACACCCCTCCTCAAAGCAGGTCCGGAGCAGATAAAATGCGTCTCAGTCACCATCACTACCCTTCACAGTTCCCTCTTTTTTTTTGTACGTTTGACATATACAACGGTACGTAAACATGGCCCTGTAAGCAACCTTTCTATAAAAAGATTTTTCTTGTTTTTATCATTGAAACCAATTTATTTGGTTTGAAATGTGACATTATAACGACCACCAAGTTGTCTTGATTGTACATACATAATTTGGAGTGTGTACGTCTTGTGGTCAAAAAGCCTTTTGTGATACAAAAAATTGCCTCTTCCTTTATATATATATATAGATAAGCTTTTCATCTCTTTAAGCGTGGGGCACATTCCACCGCAAGGTGGGTCTACAGCCAGTCTACTGCCAAAAACGCATTGAAAACGTGAGGATCCGTGAGTGTCCAGTGCGGCAAACGTACGTTTTTTCAAGGCCGTACGGTGGCCGCAGACGACTACCCTGCGTCATGGCCTAACCGTAAGGAGGCAGTGCGGAGACCTTACGTGAAACGCAGAGGATTTAACCGCACATTGTCGGCACAGGCACAGTACTGGGGCCCTGCGTTGCCTGTACCATGAACGTGGGGAAATAAAAACCACTCCCTGTGCGGACCCACTCATAACGCACGGGGCCCGTGAGAATGTGTCCACATCTGTACTTTTGTCAATGGTTGCGGAAAACACTGTAGACGCCGCAGACCTCAACACGCCTTGCGGCGACCACCGCCGCAAGGTGGAATGTGCCCCTTGCTTTAGATATGTACATATTCCTTCAAAAATAAAAATCCAAATCAAGATTTGGATTTTTATTTTTAAAGGAATATGTACATATAGAAAATTTGTAAAAAAGAAATTGAAAAGGTCTCTAAAGAGATGAAAAGCTTATTGTGCAATAAAATAAATTTTAAATTTTACATATATGTTAGAAATCTAATGTGGTAGGAAAAGACTATACATGAAATGAAATCACATACATGTAGATGTTTGTATTTTTATGTTATCCATTTATTCATACCCTAACAATGACATGGTGCAAAAACTTTAATCTATTATCCTAACATGGAAAATCTCATTTAAATATATATTAGAACTGTATATATTTTGAAAAAAATATAGGCAAAAACTGAGAGGGATGTTGAGCACTCACCTCTTTTATATTGAGCTGCTCAAAGACTGGCTTAAAGTTCTCAGCACGATTTGAAACAGATGAGAGCACATTTTGCAAGATGCTCAGGGATGACTTGAGTATGTAAAGAACATTCTGGAAAGAAAGAAGAAACTGATAGCCTTCTGAAAAGAAAGAACCAAATTACCGAACACTCTTTTGGATAGTACCAGTTTATTGAATATGGATCATTCAGCACCACTACACGTATTTGTCAAAATGTGTTTTTTTCTTTCTTGTCTGACATTTAATAGAAGCAATATTTAGAGTTATTGATATAAGGACATAGTGTCAAAATACTACTGTTGATAATAAGAGAGTACTGTCCCAGTTCTGTAAGGTTTTGGATGTACAATGTGGCTTGCAAGATAATTTGCTACATGTATTACCTTTATGTATGGTTCTCAGGGTAAATAGAATGCCATATGTGCAATGCTGTAGAGTGCTACATTTTCTATGCTATATAGCAATACTTGTACATGTATCTTACCTTACTACTCTGGTTTTCTAAGTATGGTTTATGGGTGATGTTGGCATGGACTAATTTTAACACTCCACTGCTCACTATTCTCTGAAACAGACCAACACTGGTTAATGGTTTTTTTCCTCTTGGAGATGACCACACAATATTTATTATGGAAACTTCACTTAGTGAGAGATGAAGCAGAATAGAAATTGCATATTAATATTGCATGAAAAATTCTTATTTTGTGTATCATATGATATACATTCTGCATAAAATAATTGACCCTAGCCATCACATATACATGTATCTATAACCTTTACATTTTCAGTTTGTTGAACCTTAATAAATTTAGACATTGGGCTTTTAGTATTAAAGTGGGTAATTACATTATCATCATCATTAGTGATAATTGATAATATTTTTTTTTCTAGTGGTACAATTCCTGTTCATTTAATGGTATAATATTTAGATACAAATATAAATAAATTTACTATATGGGTAATGGTATGTTATAGTGTTGAGATCAGCCAATCTCTGCAAGCCTGGTATCTTTGTCTGCACAAGTGAGCGCCAGCAAACGCGTGCATACAAAGATACCACAAATGCAGAGATAGGCTGATCTCACCACTATAACTAGTCTTTCAAAAGACCTTATATCTAATAGTTTTTATTTCTATTATTACATAAACCACTTGTGTCAATGAGCAAGTACAATTGTGACGGCCTCTAGCTCTAATAGATATAAGGTCTTTTACAGAACCCTAGGAATTCCACTGATATTAAATATGCAGCCTCAAACAACCTGTCCTGTAATAGCCTTTAAAACCAGAGTAATCACTAGCAACAGCTGCAGAGGCAGCAGAACATGTATGCATGGGTGATTAGGTAAGGGTCAGCCAAGATATTAAGTATGTAATCCTGATGTGTTTCTCAGTTACTTGTACATGTGTGACTTAGTTTCTTTTTACCATAATGGATACACCTGCAAATAATAGTCCCCCCAAAGGTTAACTACAGTACACCAATAAAAACAAATAAGAATGTCAGACTTCAACCTCCTACCTACTATAAGTGCTTGTTGTGTGAAAATTAAAATCATTAGATAAAGTAAAACTATTTGAGAATGTTCATATCCAATCTTTTGCAAGCTATGTCTAATTGATTCATTATCCATGATCAGATAACAATAGAGTATCAAATAAACAAAATATAAAACAGAACTTCATCAAACATTCGCCCATATAAATAAACAGTACCACATGCTAAAACTTCCCATTACTAACTGGGGCTGGCTTATTTGTGAATTAATGAACCAGAACCACATCACAAATAAACAGTACCACGTGCTTAAACGGGAAAATACCCAACTACAGCTGGACTGCTGTTTTTAAAATAGAAGCCATGTGCTTTTACTAAATGACGTCACTTTAGCAAAACTCTTTGCAAAATTGACGTCATACAGAGGCTTTTAGAATAGGCCTTAATGTCAGATCATTTAAAGGCCTTGAGATAGGCTACACTATAACATACCATTATCCCTTTTCTCACCACTTTAACATAATTATTCAACTTCATGGTCTTGTTCGTTCGTGAACCTCATGATGGACAGACTGCCGATTCAAATCTTCGCGTCCTGATTACTCAATTGCGTTGCATATCCTGGTGGCTTAAACAATCCCATGATGTTTTGATTACCATCTATTTTGTTAAACGCATTACATACATACTAATGATACATGTATATACTAAAATAGCTAGAATTCAGACCGTCAATAAAATATCTTGTTTGTTGACACATATTTTAATGGAGGCCGGGTTTCATAGAATACGAGGCATCGGCGTAAAATACATTATTTGCGACTATGCTTTGAAACGTCAACCTTCCAAACAATAACGTGCACCGTATTTCTATGAACACCCTAGCATGAAATACATACTTTTTGTACGTTGTAGTACTGCATTTGTTATGTTCATGACCATCGGAAAGTCTTTGTTTTCACATTCACAAAGTAGTGAGATCACCTTGGCAAAGTAGTGATACACTCATATCTCGCATGGCTCTTAACCAATCAGAATCGAGAATGAGTGGCAAAGTGGTGAGAAAATAGAATCTCATCTTTTTGATCTGCGTAAAACATCGCGTGCACAAAATAATTTTTCAAATCTTTATTCAATAGATATGTAGCACAGGCACATGCATCGTAGAGGATAGAAACCAACTGAGACTTAAAGGAGAGAAAAGAAAGAATGGCCACTCATTGGTCTCAGTTGGTTTCTACCCTCTATGATGCATGTGCCCATGGTATGTAGCATATGGGCTCATTTAAATAGTATTTCTTTTCTTTTCTGCTACTTTATTATATCTGTTAATAAAAAAAAATTATAATAAGCAAAATATTTTTTTTTAAATATTTTCTCTTGAAGAGGTCTTGTCAAAAGACAAAAATATTTGAGATTTATTTCAAGATACTAGTAAAACCAAACCTTAG
>CM032664.1:13595244-13624165 GCA_019095985.1 Streblospio benedicti | reverse complement strand
AGGTTAAGACATGGTTCAGACATGGTTAAGACGTGATCCTAGACAATACAAATAATGAGAATATGTGAAGGACATGTAGTTTTCATTACTATTTTGTAAACGGGTTGGGGATTTCGAGTAGGAGAAGTCCAATGAAGAATAGTGCCAGATTCAAAAATTACCCTAAATGGGTCAAAATGGCCGCCGAAATCCAAGATGGCAGAAAACTGAGGCGTTTGTGGAAAATTACCCCTCTATGTTTTATAGAATAGCCTTATGCACCGGATTAGGGTTTTTGAGTATGAGGAATCCGATTAAGAATAGTGACAGACTCAAAAATGACTCTAAATGGGTCAAAATGGACCCCAAAATCCAAAAAGGCCGAAAACTGACGCGTTTGTGGAAAATCACCCTGCTATGTCTAATAGATTAAACTTATGCACCCCAAAACAATACAAATGTTAGTTTAATATGTATTTCAAACATAATTGAAGTCATTGTTGGTCAGATTATTTATATATGTTCATATATTATACAAAGAAGCAAAATTAGAGAAATGTGGCAGAAAAAGGATTTAACAAATCTCAAAACGCCAGCAATTCACTTGAATAGCATCTTTTGATTAAAAGCCTTTTGCTTTTGTTACATATTTCTCTAGTCTTAGCTCTTATTTGACATTTGACTAAATAGATCAGCTGGGTACTTGCACCAGTATGTATTACAAGTTAAGGTCTCAATCAAGATACTTGATTTATATTTGTGTGTACTGTTCATGTTTAAACAATCTTCATGGTTGAATTTGAGTTATTGTGGCACAGAGGAGTGCAGTTTAGGATACCTTTAAGTTATAACATTTACAGTGTTTTGAGTTGCAAAATCCCGACAGTTACAGGTAACAATATCTTGAATCATTTTAGACATCAGATCAGTGCTCATCATAATGGACACAAGATGCCCTAACTCCTCCTTGAAACCCCCACTCTCTACAGGTGAAGCAAGGTCTGCATGGGATGTATCTGCAGCATATATCCACTTAGCTGCCCAACAAAACAAAAATCTTTTCAGATGAAAAACAGCTGCATTGCTTGCAGGGGTACCATCTTCCGACTTGTCATGGAGCAGCAATGTCGTTACACAAACTTAATTGAGTGTGTACTTAGTGCTGCCATCCTTTCGAGCCATGAACATTTCACCATTTTAAAAGTCTTCCACAGTAGGTTTCATTGGATCAATGTAATTTAGAAGAGCCTGAAACTAAAATTAGATATATATTATATGATAATGAACAGTATCATAAAATTGATAATAATAGTGAGTGATTTCTCATTCTTACATGATAGGTGAGATAAGTGTTCTACACCTTTGTGGTGTCATACTCGAAGCTGGTTTGATAAGATCCACTTATAGCATACATAATAGCAATGCTAGGCAGAGAATCCAATATTGGACATAATATCAGTTCTTAGCCATGGCAGTTACATCGATGAAATTTCTCTTAGTTCTGTCACACACACTTCCTTATTTTCCAATTTCTCATAATTTGAAAAGGCTGATAGAAGAATATCAGTGTCATTGCAATACATTATAATCTGGTTTTGTTAGACTTCACTGCATGAAGCACAATTTGGTGTCTCCCTCCTCATGATCACATGATAGATCTGCTAGTTCAGCTGGAAAGAGCTTATTTGACCATATGTTTACAGGATCTTCAACTGTCAAGAGCTCCAGAGACTACAATTGTCTTATTCTGGGATGCATCCCTCATAATTCTTTCCCCAGGATCTCTTTACTTTTCTTGAGATCTACAAAAAGCCTTAAGTCTGTCTGAGTAGATGGTAAGTCTGTGTGGGGTGTCACCACTTTCTCTACCAGTCTTTTCCTGCCAATTTTTCTGAATGCCTTGTTGGCCTTCTTTTTCTTGGCTGACGCAGTCCATGTTTGCTGTTTTTGGAATCAGAGCCTCATAGCGATCAGCTAGAATGTCAATGCACTCACATGGTAAAGCATACACTGATTTAGAATATGCATTGCTGAAATGCTGGAACGTTTTCATCTGATCAGTGATTTCAGTTTTGTTTACAAGAAATACCATGTCAACTGTATGTTGGGACTGGTCTTCTGGTTTGATAATATGGACTCCTGGATACATACCTAAGCAGATTTAAGCATGGGTTCAGCGATAGCAGACTAGGATCCTCCGAGTTACATAATGGTCCTACATGTCTTAAAGGTTGATATGGGGACTGGAAAAGCTTCATAATTGGCTGCTTCCTGATAGTTTATCTCCCTACCAGCTAGCTGGGCTGTCACCATGCAGGCGCTTGAGAATGGTTCTATCTGCACGAAACCACCGGTTTATATCTGGCATTTTTCCATATTTCTTTTCTACAATACATACAAAGCTCATACAAAGCACGTACCTTCATCATCCTCTAATTCTGTTAGTAGTCTCTTCCTTGATGGTTCCATGATTGAAATGCTTTAAAAAAATACTGAAATCCTATTTTACATATTTTATTATAGACATGTATGATCATGCAAATAATACATCATCTTACAATGGATGCTACTTTCATTCATAATATTACCTAATATTACACGTTCACAATCGAATTGGAACAATATGCACTGGCAGATCCAGGTTTTGGAAACAGGGGGAGCGCACTTTAAGGATTTCATGGGTTTTGTACTTGCGATTGATAGCGGACATGCCAAAAATATGCTTAAAATAAAGTATTTTGGTGGGAAAAGCATGGGGGGTGGCGGGGCAGCACCACCCCTGGATCTGCCTATGATATGAAAATCTAATCTAATGCATTTTGACCAATTTCGGGTCATTTTTGAATCTGCCACTATTCTTCATTGGATTCCTCATACTCAAAAACCCCAACCCTGAAAGTTTTACAAAATAGTAATGAAAACTACTTGCCCTTGCCTAATATTCATAATATCTCATAATTTGTATTGTCTATCCCAACCACGGCAACAATGTAAAGACCAAGAAAATTTGTCAGGTCATAACCTGGTTTTTATGCTGGTTAGGATAGTGCAATGGGGATCCATACCAAGTTGTAACCTAGTCTTGAGCTAAAAGGGAATGGAAACAAGGTCCCATCATGGTCATGAAAGACCAAGAAGAGTAAGTTACATAAAACTAGCTCCTGACATGGTCCAGACATTGTCCAGGCATGGTTTCGACTAGGTTAAGACATGGTACCGACCACTGGTGGAGATAAGTATTGATTTTTTAAGTGTTCATCAAGCCACAGCCACTTTTTTAGTTCCACGGGCTCTCCGGCAGCAAGTGGAACTACAAAGTCCCAGTTGAAGTACTCCGTACAAGGAGACTTTTCACAAAAATCAGAAAAGGACTAGCTCCCAGACCGTGAAAAATATATAGAGATGTGACTAGACCTTGGCATATGGTCACGTTTTTGTACAATAAAAAATACCATTACCAAAAAATGCCTCCAATATGTTATGTGATCAAAATGTTTATAATAATAAAATACAAAATAATGAGTGATCATTTGGTATTTCTACAAACTTTCCACTATTCCAAATTTTGGTAAAAGTTTATCAAACAGTACAATGCATATATAAATAGGAAAAATCTGGTTCTATATAATGTGTAGTCATTTTACTAATCCCGGTAGTTGTGTTCAAAGAAAACGGGTTCATTTCTACAGCTTATATTGATTCTTACATGCTGGATCATAGTGAATCCTTCAATATACATAATAGCCAAAATAATAATGAAGAAATCAAAATATAAAACTCTTACACTATTTTCCATGCATATCTAAATAAATTATCCTTAGTGTTATTTGCGTTGCAATCAGCTCTAAATACAAATAAAGAAATAATTACAGAATAGACTTATAGATCTTAAGCTCACACATGCCGTACAGTTTGTCCAACCTAAACAGATCGTAACTACCTCATAATACCATCCTGTTTGAAGCCTTTATTGATTCACTTATACCCATTCATTATGCCTGCAAATAACAGTACATGTATGGGTGGGTAGCTAAGCATTGATTTCACTCATTGCCATCAAAGAGCCACAAATATTTTAATCGGAAAGAAGCTTGCATACCATTCACAATATACAAGTGTATAAGAAAGCCATTTGAAGTACTAGTAAGTATTAATAATTGAGTTTGTTCTGGCTGAAATTGCTCTTTGAATATTATTTTGATTTTAGCAATATAATCTGAAGATTTTATGCCCCGATAGAGCCTATGGCGTCAAGAGGGTATTAGCGGAATTGCACACCTGCCAAGATAGTCATTCAAGATTAATATGAAATGCACATCCAAAGTTGATATTCAACTATCTGACTCTTTCCATTTCCATGAGTTTTTAGTTTCCAACCACCAACCAGTACAGTACCTCCACTACATGAAACTTTGGTACAAATACCAAGATTGACCATAACTGCAAATTAAAGTCAAAATAATACATTCTATCATTCAGTGCAAAAATCACCGCCAATAACCCACGCTGATTGGTCAATCAGCATGCTCAATTATACGATTGACTGCACGCTCCAGTGATTTACTGCACGTTACGACACCACCACACCACAGTTTTAATTTCAAGCTTATAGTCGTTGTACTTATTATTTTTTGGTGTCAAAAATCAATCGCATATTGGTCTTTTATCATTCACAAATGTTTTTACAGTGAATAATTTCGAAAGTACGCTAAATTCAAAGGTTTTAACCGAATGCCAGTCTCATTCTATCATGACTAAAATCCACACTAAATGAGTGTCTGATTCGTTTTTATTTTGAAATAAATCATATCATAACGGTCTCATTGCCATTTTGACCATGCAACGTCACGGACCACAGTCTACACTAGACTAGTACCGGCACATTTTCTATACAGCTGCTGACGTCGCATGGTCAAAAT
This sequence comes from Streblospio benedicti, assembly GCA_019095985.1. Lineage (NCBI taxonomy): Eukaryota > Metazoa > Annelida > Polychaeta > Spionida > Spionidae > Streblospio > Streblospio benedicti. The sequence goes on along the minus strand of CM032664.1, from coordinate 13,619,267 downwards.
GACAATGGGACCGTTATTATATGATTTATTTCAAAATAAAAACGAATCAGACACTCATTTAGTGTGGATTTTAGTCATGATAGAATGGTATTTGACCACTCGATTGTTGTGTCAATCGGTAAATTGACACTCCCATCTCGTGGTCAATTCCTACAATGTACATAGATGAAAACAGCAAAAGTCAATAACCAGTATATGTACATTTTGCATGTCAATTATGTAGACAATTAATATGGTTAAACTACTGAACAGAAATCCGTAAATAGATCCCACATGTAAATGAAAATATGTTGTAATGGCCTAAATTATCTACCACCTCTAGATTACTACTTCTTTTATACCGCCTCCATTTAAATTCATTTTGCGGATTCTCCACATTGATTCAATTTTATCTCGCAGGTCAAAAAAAGTTTATATTGATGGGAGGGGACACAGACTTTTTTATGAATGGAGGTCATGGGACATCAGTTTTTTTTCATCACATCAGCATGGGACGTGACCTTTTTTCAGACAAGGTTTTCGATATGCACCGAGGTCCCCCCTGCCTGGTAAATATTGCACCGTCCCTTAGGCAGCAGCTAAAAACATTTTATCCCTTTTACTCTGTTGGTGACAACCCCCTCTAAACAGTACAAGATGTTGAGCTACCCCTGGTAAAAATTCTATCTATATACCTGTGCAGATTACTGTGCAGATCTGAAGTTACTCACCATCCTTGTTCTTTGCTGTATTCTCTAATCTCCATACACAGTTCCACCAAATAGATTTCACATATTGCTCACAATGGATGGTCTTGTCTTATGAAGACAATCAATTGACTTCTGTTGGGTTTGCTTTGCGTATTATCTTGTAAACATAAAATAATCAGAGTGACGTACGAGCAACACATGTGTTTATTCTGTTGTTGACATTATTGGCACTGCTTCTAGAAGAATGCATGTGTACTTTGCAATTACTTCCATAAATATCTGTTGAATAAAACTGAAATTATGGCAGTGTACACTCTGTTTTTGTATGCGTAATAGATTGTAAAAAAGAAATGAGCATAAAAGGCTGCTTATATAACAACCTTTAGGCAATTATTGCAGCCCCAAGACAAAGGCTCTTATAATGAGTTTATGACAGTGCAATTTCATTTACTTATTATTATTTATATTATTGTATGTAATCTAAGTGCATGGCACATGGTTAAGAAAATGCAATTCCCTGTATTTTTCGATTTTTTCCTGACAAAGATCTAATTTTTGCTGACCTATAAAATGCAAAATTAATTGTCCATCTACATAGAAATTTTACCACACCTGTGCCAAAATCTCTATTTTTATCTAGAGATAACAGGCCTCTCCTGTTTAACCGTAGGGATACAGGCAAATCAATCTTTATCATTAATTCTTTTCTAATATCGAGTCACAACACCCTATATCAGAAACAATAGTAGACAGATGTTGCCTGCGACCCCCCAATGTCAGCCCCCAGCAACCTTGTGTGTCATAAATTAGTAAAGGGCAGCATCAAAGACAGTTCGTTACTGATGACCAACATTTTTTTTAAATCACTATTTTCTCTTGACTTATAATTGGGCCTTGTCTCATTTATATGTAGATAAACGTTCTATTCTGGAAAAAGATACATATTGATTGATATTATATATTACCAGAATGATTGAGGGCCGAGTCATTATTTAAGATGTGGGGGGTCGGAAGTTTTTTAGACATTGGTGTTTCTAACTTCTGACCCCCCAAGGGTTTGCAAACCAAATATAACCCCCCCACGGATTTGTAAATCAAACATATGACCCCCCCACGGGTTCGCAAATCAAACACATCGAAATATATGCCTGAATTATGAACTTCCGACACCCCCACTTTAATATATAACTTACCTAGCATAGGACACCCCCGTTTCCACATGCCCTGTGTATGTATTAGTATAGCATTGTAGTGTCATATCTGCTGTACAAATTTGCAAAAATATTTAGCTATATGAATGAAACTATGAATAAATGAAACTAGTTTTTTCCCCGGTTTATTAAATGCAATAAACAAAATGCAATACAAACTGTATATATATTATCTTGTCATGATATGAAAGGACTGGTGCTATTTAATTGAATTTAGCGAAAGTGATTTAATCTTTAATCTGTTATTTTGAAAAAAAGTAAAAGAATTTATATTGTATTTTCCAAAAATAAAAGTTAGTGGTATCGAAAGACAATTAAACATAATACATGTATAATTCAATCTTGATAAAAGGGTTTCATATTCCATTTCATAAGCTGCTTGCAGTGGCTCAGACAATTGCTCTAATAAAAGAGCCGATGAGCTATTATCAAAAACTCTAAATTCAATTAATAGCACCAGTCCTGTCATATCATGACAAGTTAACTTTGATATATTGTTAAGCAGTACAAATTCTTGGGGCACTTGTTACTTAAAGAAAAACTTTCCATCCAATCACCAAAATTCTATGTCAAAAGCATTGTGGCAAATATTAGCAATGCAATTGCTTCTGTTGAGTGTTGACATATGAAACTAGGCACAAAATTACAACATATTTTATACAACCAAATGATTGATCACAGACCAAAAAATAGATCAGGACATTCTACCAACATTTATTAAGAAATATAAATGCTTGCCACGGCCCCTGTCAGTAAATTTACAAAATTTGAACATTTGACCCACCCAGTAAAATTTCAAGAATCGGAATATTTGACCCCCCCCATATTCTTCCATTTTAAACTTCTGACCCCCCCCCCAACTTCCATTTTGAACCTTCTGATCCCCCCACAACATTCAAATTCAAACTTCTGACCCCCTACAACATTCAAATTCAAACATCTGACCCCCCCCCCAGTTTTTTCCGACCCCCACCCCCCACGGCTTAAATAATGACTCAGCCCTAACTACTTTCCGAAAAATAAAGTCTACTAAGCTGCTAAGCTGCATGCATTTCAGAAATTGACCTCAATTGTCCTGCGGCAGAAAAGTCTGTTTTATTTGCTTTATCAATTAAATCTTGCAAGAAAAAGAGATGCTGTGAATTTAAGTTACGTATTTACTAATTCATATAGCTGTCTGTTTTAGATACACATTATTTCTGCAGTAATCATCAATGAAGTTTTACTTCACATGTATTTCAGTGCCATAATTACTGTAAATCTTCTTTGTAAATTTTGAAAAAGATGGACTGAAAGCCGTTGAAATATAAGGTTATTTTAATATGTAATTGTATACAGCTATTGATGAGACGAATTCTTCATATATATGGAAATCTTCTATTACCCCCACATAACACTGAGAGATCATACCGCAGCGGTGTATCGCGGTGCGCGGTACCAGGGGAGTGGAAACGAAGAATTTCCTGGATCAGAAAAAATTTGATGCCGCGAGCACATACCGCTCCAGAATTTGTGCACTTTTTCCATACCCCCGCCCCATGGATTATAGCTCTCGGCGGAAAAAAGGTTTGTAAAAACAATCATATTATTTCAAAAAGCAAACAAGTAACTGCAGTGTAATATTCGACGTATAATCATCATTATAACATTATAACCATGTGAAAAAATTAAGTGATTATCTTTGCCTAATTTAAACTGTTAAAATTTTAATTGAAAAAAATCCTTACACATTTTCAAAATTTAATGTAGGTGAAGTCCCTGGTGTGGTTACAAGCTCTGAGATTGACAGTGAAGTGGGGCAGGCGGCGGGGGCGGTTGATTCGTCAGACATTGATTTAGATTTATTTTCAAAATCCCAGTCTGAGTTCCAGTCCCAGGGAAAGGTTAAAAAGTCTAAAAATCTGGTATAAAAGACAAGCAGGCAAAGGATCTTATAGAGTATGTTAAATCACACCCAATGTTGTGGGACAAATACTGTGAAGGGTATAAAAAGGGGACTAATGAAAAACATTTAGTCTGGGAAAAGGCTGTTAAATTTGCTAATATATATCCCAGGTGGTGGTAATGCAGAAGTGAACCATTGGAAAATTATACGTGATCATTACACTAAAATGCACCGGGACTATACAAAGTCTGGGTCAGGTTATACTCCCAAGGGCAGAAGACGCCTGCTTATCTAGGAGTCTTGTCGTTTCTTGGTTGACCAGAATAAAGGGGGCATTTTCCATAGAAGCGTGCCCATACAAGACATGCCTTGGGGTTCACCGGTGGACAAATTTAAAATTTCTGCTTTAAACCCCACTGCCACGTGTCGAAGCCCCCGAAGGTTTTAAGACCCTGTCTTGGTCAACCAGACATTTTTGAAGATGAATCAAATGATAATATTATTAGCGCCGCCCCTGCCAACCTACAGCCCACATATGAACCAATCAACCCCTCGCCTCCAACAGAAGGCCTGGACGCACAACAAAATCCATCTGTCCGCCATCATTCAACAGCTTGGGTCAAGGTAGGCAAATAATTTTTGATATTATGTCAGTATTTACACACTATATATTTAGTTTATTTTTCCCTTCAAGTGTGTACAGTAATTGATGAACATGACAAAAAGTAAGACTCGTAACAACAAACTAATTGTAACTTTTCTTGTACTTATCGTGTACATAACACCTTTTGTAGAGACCACCAGATAATGTATAACGGTATTTGCTGGATTTATACTATGTTTCAACACTTGCAAGCAGTTCCAGTCTGGGTACCAGTGCGTCGCTCACCGTTGTTCCTTCTGCTGTCGCCGGACGTCCCGAGAAGTACAGCACGACCGACTACCACCGAGAGCGTGCGGCCCACAAACTCATCCTCGAGTCGATGCCCAAGCAGGCGTGCACGGACGCCGTTGTGAACACTTATTGCAATTATTTGGCCACGCAATTGGTTGAGTTGCCACCAGACATTAGGAAGAAAGTAGCGTTGAATATGTTACAATATATATGGTCGTCTAATCCCAGACTTGCTTCAGGCGAGCCCATGTCTCGTAATCCTTTTGGTTTGATACCCCTCTGGCAAGGTTTACAGCAAACTCAGTCACAGGGTCAGCAGGGTTTTCACCCTACTCATGCTCAACCACAGGCTTTACTGCCAGTCAGTCACAGGCTTTTCAGCAAAGTCAGTCACAGTCTGCGCAGGCTTTTTAGCCAATTCAGTAAGTCTGTGCAGGCTTTTCAGCAAAGTCAGTCACAGGCTGTGCAGGCTTTTCAGCCAAGAGTGACCTCACATGCTCAGTCGGCTTTTCAAAGCCAATATCAGCCAGCAGGGTCAGTACCGTCACCAGGGCAGTTTTCGCTGTCACCGTTTGTTGCAACCGCAACCCCTCAACCTACCCTGCTATGTAGGCCAACGGATGCATGGCAGTCCATCCCACCCTGGGGATGGCGAAATGTGACTAACACTTCAACTGAGAAACATGCTGTGTATAATTCACAGGAGACCAGCACTTACATGCAATTAGCAAAAAAAAGCTGGCATTTCTCATACTTCCACAGCAGTATCTGGTGACTACGTCTCCCAGTCACCTATTGACTGGGGACCTATTTCTAGTATTGAACCTTTGAAAGGTAGTGATTACTCTCATAGATCAGGAAATAATAATGTTTATCTACGCACTTCTTTTGCGCTATGGACTGAATAGATTTTCGCGTAGTGATTGCAAAAGTCTTTTTAGTCTGTTTTGAATAATTCGGTTTTATATTCTATGATGAATTTAGGAACACATTCTGCTGTTAAAATATTGTGCTTGTTATACAAAATTTTAGTTATATGCAGAATTATTTTAGAAACTTCCTGGTCAAATCGTGAATTAGTCTAGTATCACCTTGTTATATTTCGTACTTGGCTATGCATGTGAACTATGAGTTACTTTATTTCCAATAACTACAGTTAATAAAATAATATAATTCTAATTTGAAAATACCAATCTAAAAATTTGGAATGTGGTTCTGCACTGAAAAAATACAAAAAATAATTCTATTTACATAAAATCAATTTCTTCAATGTGGACTTTCCTCCTCGAAAAATCTAACGTTCTTTCCATAATAATAGCTATATACATTAAATAAAAAACAATAATCCTACTGCAGCTTCATTATAGGTATCTTAAATTAAAACAATAATTAAAGTATCTATTCTAATAATAAAATCAAATAAAAAATTTAGACAAAATATCATGAAGATGGTCTATGATTTTATTACATATTACAATATTCTCTGGACATATTCTTCATAGAACTGAAAATGACAACTGCGAAAAGAGTATTGGCAGAAAAAAATTCAAATCACACTTTATGACCAGAAAAATTAAGAGTATTTCTTAGAATGTATGGTTGTGGAGATGCAAACAATATTAGATACTAACAAGGGTTGTAAACTTGAAAAGCATATTGCAACAACTAATGTCAAATAACATTAAATTGGAAACACAGAATTTCAAAAAAAGGACATACACAATATGCAACAACATGTAATATATAGAATCTCCGTCAGTGTATAAATATTCTACAAATGTTTAAAAAATATAACATTCTAGCAATAAATAATTTGTATGATGGAAAACAATGACTACATGTACCAACTCTACACTTACACATGCAATATACTATCATTTGTAATTGGCTTAAAGCACAAAGCTACAAGCTTTTGTGTGATGGTAAATTGTACCTGATTTCATAATACATCACAGAATGTCAAATAACATTAAATTGGAAACACAGAATTTAAAAAAAGGACATACACAATATGTAACAACATGTAATAAATAGAATCTCCATAAGTGTATAAATATTCTACAAATGTTTAAAAAAGATATCACATTCTAGCAATAAATAAATAGTATGATGGAAAACAATGACTACATGTAACAACTCTACACTTACTCATGCAATATACTATCATTTGTAATTGGCTTAAAGCACAAAACTACAAGCTTTTGTGTGATTGTAAATTGTACCTGATTTCATAACACATCACAGAAAGTATCACAGAAATGATTTAAAAAAGATGAATTATTTATCACAAAATAATACATTAAAAAGAATACACATTCAGCAATATCACATTCAATTCATATCTAAAGTAAATTAGCATGTATTAAAAAACGTAGAAAAAATATAGGAAACCTTGCAAAAATTCCACACAAACCCATAACTACATTAAACAAAATGTAAGAAATAATTTTTGTTACTTTGTAATAAACTTCATTCAAACACTAGGAGTGCTGCCCCTAGGTCGGGCCCTTCACAGTCCTCCTTCGCGGTCCTGGTTTTAATCTAATTTCCCCTTCAAATATCTCTTCTTATCATGAAATTTATTAAACTACTTATTGGAATTTTCAATGTATGTGGACTAACATGAAATATAAGCAAACAATGTATAGATGAGGATATAAAAGCATATGATTAACTGTGATGTCATCTGTTTGCAAGAAACAAAAATCAAGATGTCTACGACAGCATCCTTCAAGCAGGATAATCTGCTTTGAGCCACCAGTACCACAGTAATCTTGCTATTGCAATAAACAAAATAATATGTGATAATAATGTGATAACACTTTTGGAACGTATTTGACAGAATATTCATTATTCAAATTAAGCTTAGTTATAATTAAGTGTGTGGTGTAATTAATGTTTATGCTTCTCAGTATGGAGTTCCTAAAAAAGATATCAATGAAAATGAACAATTATTCGCTAATACAAATTGCAGGAGACTTTAATTCTAGTTATCTTGAATATTGCCTATTTCAAGCATTTTATTGCTATCTCTGCAAATTCAAGATAATAAGTTTAACCTGTATTAATGCAGTCAGTTTAATGAAAATTCTTGCCTATACAGTTCATGGTAGTGAATATCACTCTTAGCAAGTTATTGTTATTAATGTGTCTGGTCCACAGTATCACTGTAATTGGTCCATGGCCTCTGTGAGCTGAAGAACGTCTATCAAGTCGATGCCCTGCTTCATACACAAGTAGTTGTAGAAAAACTCTGGTGCCTAAACAAAGAAAAAAAAGATAGAAGAAGAAAGATTTTTAAAATAATTGCCAATACAGGAAAAGTAGACTATACAGCTTACAAACAAAGTTTCTTCAAATATTGTAGAACTTATTTATCTCAAACCCTATTAAGTGTCCTAATTTATTGCATATATCTGTGCCACTATTTGAAGTCAGTGGACATATATGTTAAATAATCTAATGGCTAATCGTGATTTCAAGTTCATAAAGAACAAAAGAAACAATTACATCATCTTAAAACTTACTTCAGATTTCATGTGGCAGAATTTCAGGAGTTTCTTTCCATTCATCTTTCCAAAAATATCACATCTGAAAAATAAATTATATTGATAGCAACTACATGTAATTATATAAATGCAAAATTTGGTATTGTTCTGTCAAAAAAAGACCCCTAATTACATAAACCAATAAAACCAATATCTTTGGCAGTGATAAAGAAAAAATAACTCACTGAAAGATTATACTAATTTTCTGCTGTATTTAGATGTCAGCTTCTTTTCAGATAGTAAAATAATAGTCTTACATTACATGATATTCCTGCCTAGACATCAGCATCTAGCACAGTGATATTAGCATAACAGAAATTTCTAAGGTTTAATAACATTCCTGCCTCACCCTGAAAGTCCTGCCTTTTCCACCCACTGCTTGACTTCATCTTCCGTCCACGTGACAAATGCTGCTTTGGTGCTATGAGCAGGTGCCACAGCAGGTGCTTTCTGTTGCATCGGTGCTGCAGTTGCCATGACAATTGGCGGTGGTGCCGCCACATTCCGTTTGGGAGGAACCATCACTTGCTTCGAGGCTATAAATAATTTAGTTTCATGTAAACATAAATGGCAAATGATAAGATTTCAGAAAGTATCATTATTTAGTTTTTTTGTCATATACATTTCTTTAGTGTTGGTGTAAACATCGACATATTCGAATATTATTTAGGATCAATGCATACATTAATTAACATTATTATTCATACGCTTAAACAATTATATTCTTTAAAAGTAATTCAGTTATTCTACCTTCAACTTTACCATGGTCATTCTGTAGAAGAGTTTCTTTCTGTCCCGCCATTTCGCGCTTCAGCATGTCATACGCATAGTCAAACTCATATTTTCCGTCAAAGTTGATGTACATTTTAGCCCCACACAACATGCCGAGCCAGCCGTCGGGCTTGTAACGGCGCTGGAAGGAAAAGCAATATATTAATGATAACGATTATACAATATATTATCAGGGCTGCCAACCCCTCAATAGCCATTTCTGTACTCCGGTGCCCAAAATTAGTATTTTAGGGGTTCAAATAATCAGTAGTCTTTCTTTAGTAATGTTTTATTTGTAAAAGCTCTTGACTGTCTGCTGTCTCATACATGACTGCCCAACCGCCAATACCAACATAAAATACAGTACCTTTATACAAATGGGGATTAAGTACCAATAAGAAGTTACAGAAGGTTATACCATATTATGACATCTTTTTCCTTTTATAAAGTTTTTAGATTACCCGGTACATCTTAAAATCACAGACTAAAATAACAATCAGTTTACCAAATATTATACAATTTAAAATCCTTAATACCTATGCAGAAAAAGCACAATCAAATACACATTAGTCAAAAATGTTCATCACTATAGCGTACTACTGGTTTCCTTATACGAGCACTCCTTCTTGGTGGCTGTGGAGCCTGTGCTGGTGGAGTTTCATTAAGTTGCTGTGTAGGCTCCGAGTCCATGGTCGTTTCCATGTGATCATGCACATCAATGTCAATATCTGGTTGCTCTGGTGGCATGCTAGGCACAGGTTGTAAGTGTCTCCTATTTCTTCTTATAATTCCTGTTTTTGTTTTGACTAAGTATGTTCTGTTTTCTTCATCAGTGGCAACTATATTACCAGGATTTGCCCACTTACTCTCCCCTTCAATGCGACTAAGAACAGGTTGGCCTAGTGCTAACTTTGGGAGATCACGTGCACCGTGTCGACGATCATAATTCACTTTGTATTGTGACTTTACATGCTCATCTTGTAATCGAATAGCTTCATCATTTCCATTTTCCTGTATCAATTTGCTTTTCATAACTGGTAATCTTGTTTTCAGACCTGAGAGCCTGAGATGGTGAAACGCCGGTAGCTGAGTGCTCTGTATTTCTGTAGTTCAACAGAGCTATGTCTGGATCATTTTGACGAAGAATAGCTTTTGCAATGTTCACCGAATTTTCAGCTGCCCCATTTGCTTGATGGTGATGAGGACTGGATGTTATAAGTTCAAATCCATAATGTTTTGCAAAACGTTGGAAATCAATGGACACAAATTGTGTTCCACTATCACTTTTGACCGCTCCAGGAATGCCGCATGCGTTGAAAATATAGATTTTAATTTACCGATCACTGAGCGACTTTTGTTATTCTGTAGCACTTTTTTATTTCCATCCATCTTGAGTATGTGTCAACTACAACCAAGTAAGATCTACCTCTCCAATCAAATAAATCCATAGCAATCACTTGCCAGGGTCTTTCAGGTAGCTCAGATGGTTTCAAAGGTTCTTTTCTATTAGCTGGTCTATTTTTTCCCTGCATATCAAGCACTTGTCAATCATGTTCTTAATATCAGTGCTCATTCCTGGCCACCACATCACTTCGTTAGCATTTTGAATACATTTTGTCACCCCTTGATGGCTTTCGTGCAATCTGTTTAATATTTCTATTTTCATACTATGTGGAATTACCATTCTGTCTCCATGTGTTATTATTCCATCAATTATTGACAAATTTCCTCGTTGGTCAAAATATGGTTTTATGTCATCACTGACGGATGATTTATACTTAGGCCATCCAACCAAAATATGCTGAACTTTTTCTAAAATAGGACATCTTTCACTTGCATTTGAAATTTGGCATTTCTTTTCGTTGCTTTTGGCCAGTTTGTTTGAACATAATCAACATCAACATTGATAATCTCTGCCATATGTTTATCATTTGAGCTATGCATGAGTGGTTTTTTCGTGGATAAGGCATCTGCAATATACTGTTCTTTGCCAGGTACATATTTTATAACAGGATTGAATCTCATTAAACGAAGCACTAGTCTTTGGCACCGAATTGGCACTTCATCTAGGGACTTGCTACCAATAATAGGAACTAGTGGTTTATGATCTGTGAGAAGAGTGAACTGATCAAGTCCTGTCAAGTATTGTGAGAATTTTTCACATGCCCATACCAGTGCAAGGCACTTTTTTCCACCATTGCATAACGTTGTTCACTTGGTGTTAATGTTCTGCTACTGAATGCAACAGGTTTCAATATATCATTGTGTTTTTGCATTATCACAGCACCGATTCCAAAACTGCTACTGTCAGCACTTACAACGGTTGGTAATTTCGATCATAAATGTTAACGTTGTGGTTTCACAAATCAAATTTTGACTCTTTGAATGCAGCCTTGTGCATGTTCCCATTGCCAACACGTGTCTCTTTCGTAGTAAGTTAGTTATTGGCTTCAATTCAGCACTCATATTGGGAATAAATTTTGCAACATAGTTTAGCATGCCTAATACTGTTCAAGTTCGGATACATTTTTGGGAGGTTCTAACTCTGCAATTGTTTCTCACTTTATCTGGGTTTGGTTTTATACCTTCACCTTTTATTATGTGTCCAAAATAACATACTTCAGATTTTCTGTACACACATTTTGAATCATTGAGCCGTAGTCCAAGTTTTGCCACTTTTTCCATTACTATATTCAATCTCTTTGTCATGCTCTTCCATTGTTGAACCGTGGTACTAAAATGTCATCTACCATTACTTCAATGCCATCCATTTTGCAAAATTCTTCAACCATCCTCTGCTGGTACTCATCTGTTGCAATATTGATCCCGAATGGTAATCTTTTAAATGCATAGCCCATGAGGTGTAATGAATGTTGTCAGAAGTTGTGATTCTTCGTCCAATGGTATCTGCCAAACCCACTGGCAGCATCAAGTGTGCTGAATACTCTTGATCCAGCTAAACGTGGTGCTACCTCTTCAAACGTAGGTAATGTATAAACAGGTCTCTTCACAGCTTTGTTCAATGATTTCAAGTCCACACATATTCTTACAACATCTTTAGAACCTTTAGGGACCACTACAATATTACTACACCAATCAGTTGGTTCTTTTTACAGGAATATTACATCATTCTTTTTGCATACGATTGAGTTCTCTTCACTGCTTCTCTCAGAGGAAACGGTATTCTCCGTGATGTTGTACTACACACAGGTACAGCATCGCCTTTTAGCACAATCTTCACAGGCTTAGTTTTCATTAACCCTATCTTAGTGTCAACTGTATCAATGAATTTAACTATTTCCAACATACATGCCACATTTCGAGATAGTAATGCTTTCAAGACTAGATTTGATCACAACCACTCTCGCTTAGTGTGTTACCTTTATGTGTCATGGTTGTTATGAATTCCCCCCACGGTCTCTATGTTCCCACCTGGACTTGTGAGCACTACTGATGTCTTGCGAAGCTTGGGCTTGTTTTTCAGTTGATTGAAAACACTATGAGATAACACTGTTATGTCAGCACCTGTGTCCACTTTAAATTTTACCTGGGTGTTGCATATTACCAGTGTGACAAACCAACCATTCTTTGTACTTTTATCAACTGTATCAATATAGTATTGATCAACAGTATCATTTCCATCATAACCATCACCCATGATCCATTTTTTGTGTGTATGTTGACTTCATCATGTCTCATGGATTTATTTTTGCATACTGATTTGAAATGATTTTGTCCTCCACAAGCCATGCAACTTTTCCCAACTGCTGGGCATTTCATATTTTCATATTTATGAATATAACCGCATCTGGAACACTTATGCCTGTCACTGCTCACTTTTGGTTGTACATCTTCTTGAAGTTGTTTGTTGAGCTGTTTGTCATTCCAGGCACTCATGAAACGGCTAGGACCATATTTTTGTAACGCTTGCCTTGTTTTGCTTCATCGATGTTGCTGCTGCTTGTTTCTGGTATCTTTATACTATTCTGTTCATTATTATTTCCTGCCTCCTGCAATCGAAATGGCCTTTGGTTGTTAATGCTGGCATCAATTTAGCTTTCTCCCCTTGTGGGGTTTATGGTGTAAACCCTGGACAATTCTATCTAATATCATTTCATCTTTTTCACCATACTGGCACTTTTGCTAAGCTATACACATCACGCAAGAAATGTTCAAACGGCTCACCTTCTGCCTGGTTACGCTCATTAAACCTAGCCTTTTCAGATCTGGTCAAAATTGTAGGTACAAAGTATTCTGAGAATTTCATCATTACACAATCATAATCAGTGTTGCTCTGTTGTATATCTTTGATTTCTGTCTCACCATCCTTGACCACATTTTTCTTAAATGTACCTTCATATTTGAACATAGAACATATTTTTTCCTCTACAGCTCCCATGCAATAAATCAACGCCTGTATTTGATCACTGTCTGGTTCCTTATACAATTTACTGCACTGTCTAAAACTTTCAAATACTATTTTCCATGAAGGCCAGTCCTCTGCATTAAAAAACTAAATGCATCCGGCTGTTTCCACTGTATTCCCCGCCATCGTTATGTTGTTCTTATGTCAAATTAACAGCAATATTACGCAGTTGCCTGGTTTTTGCCTGCACACTAAATGGTTTTCCTCTTCTTCAAATGATTATTCCAATTGTCACTTCTGACACCATGTTCAAATAATCAGTAGTCTTTTCTTTAGTAATGTTTTATTTGTAAAAAAAGCTTTGACTGTCTGCTGTCTCATACATGACTGCCCAACCGCCAATACCAACATAAAATACAGTACCTTTATACAAATGGGGATTAAGTACCAATAAGAAGTTACAGAAGGTTATACCATATTATGACACCTGTATTATAAAAACGACATTTTAATACAAAGGGTGGGGAAAAAAAGCACACAAATTCTTTATCATTTATAGGAATGGAACACTGTTTTGCATATTACACAAAAACGTATAAATGCTACAGACCTGCAGCATGAGCGGGATGATGGGTTTCTTCAGCTGGAATGTGTATTCAGCCTCTGAAATCATCAGATGCTTAGATTACATAGGTAGTTGGTGAGAAACTTGCACTTTAAAACAAACTCATTTTCTACAACTTTCCAACTTTATAAACGAACTTTGGACAAATGCTGCAAAACTGAATTTATATACCACATTCAGTCGACTAAACTGACATCTTCTGCCAGATAGTATAGATTTATGATGAAAACTATATCCTCCATACCTGTCCTGCAGTTGGGGCTCTGCTTGTACTTCTCTGAGAGGCAGACGAGCACGACGCTGGCGTTCTCCACAGCGTGCGCCATCGCTTCCAGGGTCGAGCCGCCCATCTGCTCCACGTCGATCCACACACGGTGGCCCTCAGCCTGAAAGAGCAGCAGACTTGAAGCTTCCCTTAGCTCAAACAGACCACTTGTCCATTGGGAAACTTTCACTTGTCAACAAGTAAATTGAAGTTATTTGAATTCTGCATCATTATTTTTTATCCACATTATTATATACACTCAATTTATGGTAATGCTTATTGCAAGCAAGCACAGTATGCTGATAATGTAAACAATGCTTTATTTTGATGGTTGCTGCAAATAATTAAACCCACCTATGGACATTATATTCTACATTTTTGGCCAAATGCTGGTCCTATGCCTGTAATATCAGATGAGGTAAAATATAACCAGGGAGATTTGGCATTGGTGTAAATAGGCATAGGCCTGGAAGATAGGCCCGGCTTTGATAATAATTTTAGTAAAGCAATGCCAGGCTGTGAATTACATGCCTTGGTGAATGTCACCTAAACATGAAATACTGTTACCTTAAGTCTGTCCTTAACCCTGAGAACCATGTCCTGATGATCCCAATTATAGCTGATGAAGATGTGCTTCTTGTCAGAGTCGCCATCCACAGCCTCTACAGTACAATAAGCTTGTGCATGATATAATAAATGCCAATTTTACAATTTGAATTTCTAGGATCGTTTTTCTCGGTCTTGTCACTCTCAATGTACCTTGTCTGTGGATATCATTTTTGCCGTGTATCTTCCACAGAGCGCCGCTGGCCATCTTCTTCACAGTCTTGTTCTCACTAGTGCTCAACGTCTCCAGGGCTTCCACACAGCCTGCAAAAAGGTCATTGTAAAATAATGAAACCTTGTGTCTAGGTCCATGACTGAACAGTCATTTGTATTAACAAGCAAAAATAATTTCAGAAAAACAATTATATGTTTGGAACAATGAAAAGTCGATCAAGGAATACTAGCCAATGTGCTAACTGTTGGCATTTTTCTCTTTCTCAAGAACCTGTTTCCTCCAAACAACCATAATGAAAAAGTAGCCAGCAACTAGTGTACTTATTTCCGACACCTACATGTAGTTACAGACATATAGATGTACTACATGTGAACCCCTTGACAAGATGTCTCAAGCCTTTTTGGAATAAAAAAATCAAGATCTTTGAAGGCCTTTTTAACTTGTTCATCAAGTCACTGCATTGGCCACTCACCGGGCTCGTCGATGATTTTCTGCCGAACCTCGCCATCGAAGCTGAGTGTCCAGATGGTGGTGGCAGCCAGCACCTGCTCCTCCTCATCCTCCGACTGCTGCATCATCTCTGTGAGGAGCGGCAGCGCTCCGCTCTCCACAATCTACAGCACAGCAGCATCAAAACCTTCATTTGACACTGATGATGACTACGAGAGGTCATTGAAAGTCTATGACATTGGTGTAGTTTTTTCACTGGTTCCTAATTTACGTATCATTTATTATACCTCTTTGTAAATGTGATCTAAGATAACATACATTTTGACATGATCGACATTTGTTGGTTTATTATTCCTTATCCATTTCAGTTTATCAAGTGTTAATCATTCGTGGACACTTTTCAATCAAAATCAGGTGTAATATGTAAAAACAATTACAATAACAGTAGAAAGTACAATGTAGTACAGACGACATCACTTATTTGCATATCTGATAATTGCATAACACTGTTTAATTGCATAAATACTGTAAAACCACTTGTTATTAATATCTTTTAAAACATACTGATAATTGCATATATTGCTTAATCGCATAAAATGTGTGGGCATGGAGGTTATGCAATTAAGCAATCCCGTCTGTACTACAACTATTATATCTGACTATTGGTTAATCGCTTGTTCAGAAACTAGCAGACGATAATCCGTTGATCTTTTGAATATTGCTATGCAACGACAGTGGCTTTTTTGCTAAATTACTGATTATTAGTGTAATAAAACATTTGTTTCAATCTTAAATTGCCTGTGGAAGTAGTAGTGCTGCTCGCCATGATTTGGTCGCTGCTTTAATAGATGCAATAACTTAACACAATAATATGCATATACTACAGATTCACACTCGTAATTTGGTTGCGTTTTCTCAGCTGCGCAGAACACTTAGACATTAATCATTTCTCCTAAAAAAATGAGAAAGTATTTCTATTTTTTTCTGGCAAGCATTCAATATAAATTGTTTGAATAGCATTACTGATGGATTATGCATTGACAAATGTGATGTTCCATTGAATTGACACCCCAAAACATGGAAAAACGTGCACATACATGTAAATCTACATGTAGTAATGTGTGATGTAAAAGTTTTACTGCTGATACTATCGGTTACCTATCGTTTGCCTGGCACTGATAATCGATATTGAAATTGTCACCTACATGTATATGCAGCACTAGTAGAAAGTAATACATTACCTGCTGTTTGTTACTGTCATTGACAGCAATTCTGTTCAAGGTGTCCACCAGTTCGGCAGGCTTGAACCCATGTGACCGTCTTGTTTTACTTTTTAAGGCATTTCGTAAGCTCTTAGTCATAAAAGGAATTACACCTACAAATGACACATAATTATAAAAATCTCATCCATCTCATATAGAATTACATGTCTAAAAATAATGCAATAATACAATTAGATGTACTAGAATTACTTATGTTATGTACTGTAATTAAATTGGCCATTTATAATCCATATTTCTGTATCATATGTTCTTTGTTATGAATTGGAAATGATGATTCTTATAATTAAAATCAAAATAAAAAATGTTCAGCTTCATATAAAATTCAGGCGCGTGTCACAAGAAACTTTAAACTGCCCCAACCTAAACTAGTTCTACTAGCAGTGGTCAAAATTGGCCCTCTATAACCGGCAATCGACCAGTTAGGTTCACAATTTTGTTTGTGTTCAGTGCAGTCCTGGCAATAACATGTAACATAAAGGACCATTCAGTATTTATGACGGGGTGGGGTAGGAGGATTTTAGGGCAGGCCATGAACTTTTGTCACAATGTTTGGAGGGGTGCTATCAATTTTTTCACTCACTTTTGAGGGGGGCGGGGACCTATCAATATTTTTCACAGAAAATTTGCCCCTATTTTTTAGAGATTCTGTACTAAAATTTACTGTTTTTATATCATGGATATCCATCAAATACAGTACTGACACCATCAGAAGGATACAGAAGAAAAATTTCGAGAAATACACTAAGATACCTTACGTTTTTTTCCCAATTCTTCTTATCGTTGCAACTATTTAAATTAATACAAACATAAAAAGGTTCTGTAGCTTCTGCAAATCACGGCATTCTTCAAATCGCAACTGAAGTTATGTTTATTTCGATTGTTCCCCTTATATTACGCATTTTATGGAGGTTCCCGTAATAAAAAGAATATTTTTAAAAGTTCAAAATCACACAGACATTTTGACAGATTTCCATTTCATTGGGTGTCTGTATGGCGTCCGCACTTCCGGCGCTATTGTTGTGGCGGGAATAAATGAGAATGCCTGAACAAATCCGAATATTTATGAGCGAAAGATGGACGCCATTGTGCATAAGTGTAAAAAATTATTCTGACTCTTTCGTTTTTTCTGTTCATTTCGATAATTGTAATTATTGTAGTTTCGGCGATTGAGCAGTTCCAAGAAAACCGTGATAGCTGTGTCTTTCTTCCGAATTGTTACGAATTATTACGCTTTCTTATGCAGATTCCTCTAATTGTGTTTCATTTCTGTATCTTTTTGACGATATCAGTACTATAGGATAAGGGTTAACTGACAATGATTACGTTAACTGTTAGGGGAGAGGAGGGGAGGGTTGTTATCAATTTTTATCGCATGAAATTGAGTACGGGGTTACCAATTTTTTCACACCATTTTTGGAAAATCTTCCTACCCACCCTGTCGTAAATATTGAAAGATACTTTTAAGGCTTAGATCCTTCGTTCATTCAATGAAAAAATGATGAAAAAACAAATGCATTGGCCGCTAAAAATTGTATGATTTGTAACTTCTTGCCAGTTAGCTATAAAAACTCTATTCTATTGTGTTACCTTTTGCGGTGAGCTGCTTATTCTCGTCCTCGGGTAGAATCTTACATAAGGTCATAATGGCGAGTGTCTTCATCATAACAGAGCTGCTCTCCAGGAATGGGGACATGGCCTACAGTAGCAAAGCACTTTGAATAAATGTTCACATTTGTACACATCAGTTGATGTATAGCTGTAGCATCCGGGACATAAAAATTAAGTCACGTGGATGGGGAGTAGCAGAGGTGTGTAAAAAACATGGCAAATGAATGTTCAATGTTCACGGGTACTACATTGTGATCAGGGCTAGATCTCGAAATGATTTGTCTATAGATGCGGCTATGCAAATGAAATCTCGACTTGAAATAAATTCATGCTTGTAAGATATACCAGATTACAACTATAAACACTGGTGACTATTTTCAAAGCAATATGCAGAAATTTGAAAACATTTACCACAATTCGCAAGTTTAAGGTCTCTGCCCTGATTCCCTGAACATTATACATGTACATGTATATGAAAACAGAAAAAAAACAAGGCTTGAAGGTCAAGTACATGTAACTTCCAGCATGTTTCGGAGACTGAATCTACCTGTTTGATATTGAGTTCCTGGTAGAGTGTAGAGGCACTGGTGGCACGGCCACACACATTCTGGATGATGCTCAAGGAAGCTTTCAGCAGTTTACCCACATTCTGAAACAGTATAATCTGATCACAAAGAAGTCTCGTGTTCAATCTCTGACATTTCCACAATTTCTATTCTATTCCATTGCCAATGCCACTGCCAGTTCCTGCCACGTGCTGGGCTCGCTCTTACTGGTCCACTTTGACTAGGGAGTGGGGCATGATGTCAAATGACGTCATAGTATTATGGTTTGGGTTGAATCGTTGCATTGATTGTTATTGTATTCATACTCATGCTATGACAACTATATTCAGAAAAACTATAAGCCAATATGCAATATACCGCCACCACACAAAACTAGTCATGGACATTTAAATGATTATTTTTTCAATCATACCTTGCTTTCCTTAAGTTCCAAATACGGTTGATGAGTTATATTGGCACGCATCAATTTGATGAACCCTGACTCACATAGCGCCTAAAATAATGGATTCTTATTCAAAGTAGGATTCTGCTGTCACAAAGTAAACAAAGTCAACACAATTATAAAATAAAAAACGATAATATTAAAGTGCATATTACAACACGAAATATAATTATTCAAAACGTCATACCTCGCACATTTCTTCTGATTGGTCAGTAAAGTTCCAAAACATTTGCAAGAGATGGTACACAGGAAACCAAGTGTTGTCTGAGTCAAATATTCCCTTATGGTTGTAATATTTGTACATGGTAACAGCCAGAGCTAACATGATAGAAAAAACATTTTTACTCTTACATCTTATAAATAGTAAATCCATTGTTAGTTCTATTTTTCTTTTAAATTTATATTAGAACTATAAATTTACCTGGAAATCCACACTCAATGAATTTTCTAGCAATATCATTTCTGTGCTTTTTCATAGAAAAGTACATATTTCCAAACTTTTTAATGATCTTGAGAACTAGAGACGTGTCATATTCTTCACAAGCCTGAAGAATATTCATGTATTCTGTCACAATGTCATATCCATCTTCAAGGCTTAACGATTTCCCCTTGTATTTATTCATTGTCAAATTATATCTCTCCTGAATAGGACTAAGCTGCTTTTCTGTTTCACCATCACCTGTCAGTGCTTCCTCTGTCTTCTTATCATCATCATGATCATCATTCTCACTGTCACTAGCTTCTTCAGCCTCTTTACATTCACCAGAACTTTTATTCTTTTCATTCTTTATAATATGCGTTAAAGAATCCCCACTGTTTTGACCATCTTTAACTTTTAATACTGAAGCATTCAGGGATTTTGATCTGGCAGATCCAGCATTGCTTCTAGAATGTCTACTAGAGGCACTTCCAGTTCTACTTGAAGCACCTGCTACCCTCGTGGTAGGTGTATGAGACACGTCCATTGGTGAACTTGAGGGCTTAGCTTCTGTATGGTCCAGTGGACTCAAACGCCGTGTATTAACAGATCTTTGCATATTTGTACTAGGTGGAACCTTCAATAATAAAAAGTAAAATTGTGTTGATTGTTAAATGACCAAAGGTAAAAAGGTAATTCTGATTTCAATCATACTATATTTTGTTTTTTTTTGGTATCATGTTCAAACTGCATGTACATGTTTACTTATCACTCATTTAAAATATTTTTTTAATTAACTTATTCAGCTTACCTTTTCCAAATAAAATTTCAATGAAAACAATTGTTAGCAGTTCCTCACCATCAGTCAAACATTTCGTCTGTTTAAAATAATTCATGAAGATGAGAAAATGGTTACATTTTCAATATTCCACAGATTTCTAAAGACATATGTTATGTTTTAAGCTACATGTATGTAACTTTTAAAATAACTGGTCAATAAAATGTACAAAATAAATTTTTAATTTATAACCATCTCTCTTACACAGTTGCTGATGCAGATTGCTTATCAAGTTGGGTGAAACTCACAAAATGTTGGACTTTTGGATGACATCAAGGATAGTTTAACAAAATTTCCTTACTACTAAATTCATGTCTAAAATTACCAATTTCACCAAATTTCATTCAATAACTTAACAAAACTGAGGCAAAACTCTTGAAACAACATAAATTTCAATTACTTTTCAAGGATCTGTGTGAAATGTGATGTACATGTAAATCTGGATGACTATTTTAGTATTTTATTTCCTCAGGTACTTGTGATTTAACGGGGATGAAAATAAGCTTGTCTATTTTCAACAGATAGCTGGTATAGTATATGCCAAATAAAGATCACCACAATACAATATTGAAGCATAGTTTCTATCTAATAGCAGACTATTCAAAATTTTCAAATTGGCTTATAATATTGCTGAAAACAATATGATCCAATACTTACATGTATATAAAGGGTATTAAATGAGTAAATCTATTGAAATTCTTATATGAATTTGTCCACCAAGAACAAAAAGTGCTTAAGGAATATAAAATATTTCCAAGTTTCAAGACTTTATTTTGTAAAAATAATAAAAACAACAGTAAAAAATTCTATGCTATTTATTGTGACAAATTGGGATAACTGAATGACTACAATTTCATTGTTTCTCATAAATTGGAGACAAAACTACATGTAGTGGCTTTGATTCCTTATCCTACTTTTGCAAGAGACTAAAATCTCAATTTAATAGCGCAAGGCTTTTGAGAAAAAAGATAAATGATATTGACATCAAAAGCATTTCCCATTCAAATTACATTTTTCCTCTTCTAAACTTACAGGTGAACAACAAACACAGGAGAATTCACGCTAAACCATGAACAATTTCAATTAAACCACTTTTTGCTTCAGATTAATTAGTGACATAAGAGTCTGTGAGCATTCCCTAATTAGCTGAACAAGCTCTATACTTTGCTGCGTTATCTCTGTCTTCCTCAATTGCTCATCTGCCCAATGCATCTTTTGCTCAACTGCTTCTATGGTATGATCCACGTCACGACTACTTGCTGATCCCAGTTCAAAAGTTACACGGGCCTTTGCACCATGATCTCCACTAGCTTTTGGCTGCAAAGCAGGTTCTTCAAGAGATGGCACATTGATAGGATTTTGGATCGCTGAAGTTGCTTGCGCTCTTGCAAACACACTTTCGTTTTCATCACTACCCAGATCTTCAACTCGCTGTCTTTGCTCTGCCACTTGGCGCTCGGCAGCTTGAAGACTTAAGGCAGGATCATCTTTTGATGTATCTGTAGCAAGCTCTGTGCAAGCTACACAATAATCTGTTCCCTCTTTGTTTCGCATTAGAATAGTTTGGCAAACAGGGCATGTAGTTGCCAACATTTTATGCCCTTTTAGCAGATAAGATCCCATCAGTTTGCTGATCTGGTCACTTCGCTCTCGACGAGCCTCTTGGATTTTACGTTCTGCTTCTGTTGGTGGCTTCCATTCTTCAGTATCGAAGTCTTCTTCATTCCATGAATCCATTGTTGGAGGGAAACTAGGATAAAGAAACATCAAGTGTGGTAATATTTATTATGCAGTTGAAAAACTATCGATAATCAAACCATCTCACATTCTCGTTTAGTCACTAGTCAGCTAGTCCATACTAGTATAAATTGGGGAGAAGTGCTGAATTCGATTCCCCCATCCTGCATAAGTGTAGCTGCTGAGCCGAGACATTTTGGGCAACCTGTCTGGACTCGTACCTTTTGGGTATGCTGAACTGAGAGACTGTATCATACTTGATAAGAAACCCAGTGCAGAGTACGGAGGACCTACAGTACTGTCATCGGAAAATGGATACAGAATCGAATGAAATTAGAGAAATCGGAGTAAGAAAACGTAATAATTTGTATTAATTCGAAAATAGGTTACGGCTATCACGGTTTTCTTGGAACTGCTCAATCACCAAAAATACGATACTTACGATTATCGAAATAAACAGAAAAAACGTAATAATCAGAATAATTTCTTACACTTCCTCACAATGGCGTCCATCTTTGATACTTAATTGCTCATAAATATTCGGATTTGTTCGGTCGTTCTCGTTTATTCCCCCCACAACGAAAGTGTGGACGCCGTACATACACCCAGTGATATGAAAATCTGTCAAAATGTTTTTAACTTTTAGAAATATTCTTTTTATCACGGGAACCTCTGTAAAATGCGTAATACAAGGGGAACAATCAGAATAAACGTAACATCAGGCGAGTTATGAAGAAAGCCCTAATTTGCAGAAGCTACAGAACGTTTTTATGTTTGTAACAGTCGCAACAATGAGAAGAAATAAGAAAAAAACGTAAGGAATCGTAGCGTAATTCTTAAGATTTTCCCTCTGTATCCTTCTGACGGTGTCAGTACTTCAATTCTATGACATCGTCGGCTTTCACGGGTTGATCATTCACGCTGCCTTTACAAGTCCTTGATCATATCAGCCCATGGGCCCAAGACCCATTATTTTGCGGATCTTGGCAGCACTGCCAAGAAACCACCTAACACAGAGTAACACGTCCTAAATATTTCCATTTTACGCGCCGTTGACGGTTCTGCTGAGTTGCAGCGACAAGCAGGTCACGTCCTCATTATTGAACTAGGTCACTGAACATTTTGGCAGTGGGGCTTCTGATTGGTTGGATCTGGTGACCTACATTCCGGGATTTGAAGGGACTGAAATCACGGCTATATACTGCGTATATAGCCGTGATATATGACGATGTTCTATGATGGCTCTGTCGCATTTTGTAGATACCAAAATACAGTACTGACGACGAAATTAGGGACATGGAATTTAGTCGAATATTTCGAATTTTAAACGAATGACCGAATCAAGGCAAACTAATCTAGAAAAGGCGAATGATAAATTCTCATTTTACTCATGCACCTTGTTGATATATGGGAAATTCTCAAATTACACGAATGAAAAGAAGCCTGGACGTCTGAAAATTCTCATAATTCGTGAAATGTCCGTAAATTCTGATAATAATTGGAATCTGCATGCTGTCAAGACCTTATATTACGAAAATTCTGAGAAAAAGAAAGAATTATGTGAATTTTGAGAATGACACATGAAGTCAATTCTGTAAATTCGTTTAGGCCTCGAGCTGGTATCACCCAACTGTTCTACGATCTT
>CM032664.1:13574771-13595144 GCA_019095985.1 Streblospio benedicti | reverse complement strand
ACCCTTTGTTTTTTTTTAAAAAATTAAAAACGGGCCTATATTAAAATTATGCAGTTTTTTTTCCTACGTCAAAATTTTAAAACCCCAATTTTTTCCGTAAAAAAAATTTTTTTTAAAAACAAAAAAAAAAAATTTTTTTTTTTCTGTTTTTAAAACAAAATTTTCCCAAAAAAACAGTTTTCCCCCAATCCTTTGTAACGGGCATATAAACAAAAGGGGGGTTGTTTTTATAACTTTTTTTTTGCCCAGTTTCCAAAATGAAAAATTTTTAAATTTTAAAACCCTTTTTTAATATGTTAAAAATAATTTTCAACTATGTTTTGAATTATCAGGGGAAATATATACCCCAAAGGGGACCCCGGGGAAAACACCTTATACATTTGGGGGGGCATTGGATTTTGTTAAAACATTTAATTTTTTTTTATGGAAAAATAATTTGAAATCAACTTTTTCTTTTTCATCTTTAAAATAATTTTAAACCAGAAAAAAAATATTTTTTTCCTGTGCAGTCGTTTCCCACACTCAGTAAAATACATTAGCAGAAGTAGCGTTATCATACATTCTACCCAAGCAGTTGGCTTGTATTCACGAAAGCAGCCAGCCTTCATGTAAACAGTTGGTTATTATATTACAAAATAGGGGAAGGTTGATTTTCTAAATACATATTTTACTTTTGAAAACTTTCAAAATAAACATTTTTCTGCTAGTGAAATAGAATATAGTTGTGATGTAAAACAAAAAAAGAGTAATGTGTGTCCGAACAAATTGGAGGATAGTTCATTTTTGTATTGCAAGCTGATTTGCATATACCGCACTTGTCGACATTAAAATGCATAGTTTGAGTTTAAAGAATAAAATAAATATGTTTCTGATATGATTTCGAGGGTGGAGTGTCAGAAAAGGGTTATCATATTGGGTTGGGTGTGTTATGAGAAATATCATATCTGTAGAGACACTCGTTCGCTGCGCTCAATCGTGGTTCGCTACAGATATGATATTTATCATTTCACAACCAACCCAATATGATAACCTTTAAGTATTGCGTCTTAGAATCACTTTACACCCAGGATAGTTTTGAATGTACTAAGTTGTTCTTAGACGAAACTTTACAAGTCTTATTGGGGGGGTCAGAAAAGTTTCCATAGGTCCTGGGGGGCAAAAAGTTTTTATCAGCTCTGAGGGGGGTCAAAAAAGGTTTCTATGTCGTGTCGCGAAAATATTGTGACCCCCACTGACTCAAATAATGAACACTCCCTAACAACTAACATATACCCTAATTAACCGAGAAGATCGTGTGCCGTAGTTACTTATTTTTGATTGATGTTTCATGTTTGTCAGACAAAAAGATCGTTTGGCACGGTGATCATATCGCAATAACGAATACCAAATATGCTTGTTGAGAGGTAGACGTCAATAGTACACTGTCTTGTTTTACACCGTTCTTATTAAACATCTATAATCAACATGTGTATAGTATGTATTTAGAATGTACATGTATTTAGCATCTATTTAGTTAGGGAATGTTCATAAAGTACAAGTGTGACAGGGGTCAGTACATTATTTCAGAGCTCAATGGTTGAAACTATTCGCATCGTCCCCACCCCCTTTGAAGAATAACACTTTTCGCGTCCTCTCCCTTAAAGTGTAAAACCGTTCTTGTGCTCCCCCTTCATAAAAGTCATTCCATATACACAATTGTAATATATTACCCTTTATTGAACACACAGGTTTGTGTAAGCATCCTTTTCCCCACTACACAATTGGTCGCAGGTCATATAGCCTCATTTTTGGCCTTTTTTTTACCCCCCCCCCCCCATTGTCACCTTTCATCCTCTTTGCAGCACCCCACTCCTCCTCGTAAGTGACCTCATCTATGCCCCCCACCCCCGCAACATGGTTTCGCCATGACATTTAACATTCATTTAACTGTGTGGTTATATAAATACATTTGAATATACATGTCCATAGTTTCATAATTTAGACATAATTTTACCAATATATTTAGGATATAAAGCAAACATGGCAACGTGATTTCAACTAATGGATATGTCACAACTCACTTAATATGTTAGAAAGTAAGTTCAAATACTGTTAAATGACAGAAACCTTTTTTCAAAAGGTAACACCACCCTAGTGCTAACCCACCGCTCCAGGTCAACTTTCGTCATCTTTCGCTACCCCCAACCCCCCACGTCCCCTGCTGGGTGAAGTCATTTGTGAACGCTCCAAAATTTCTTTATCACGTGTTGGAGAGTAGGCAACAAAATGTGTAGCCTGTGGATAGAAATCACTGCGACAAACCCGCTGTGAGAAAATAAGTTAGTGCGAGACAGACCCAAGTCGCCAGCAGCTAGAGCCTAGAGACAAACTTTAATATGTGTCGTATATGTATAGGAAAACGAGGCTAAACCAATGGAGATACATCATACAGTAGTTCACTTATTTCTTGAAGCACGATTACATTTGTGCAAATAAATCTCATTCCACGCTGAAATTATTTTGATTCAAATTGTAGTCAAGGTATTGTACAACAGAAATAGATACATAAGAAAAAAAGATAAAATCAGCTGTTGTTATTCTGACATACCATGGTAAGTTTCAATATATAGCCTCGTTTCACATTTACGCTTTAATAGCTGCGATATACCACAGCTATAGGCAACACGTGTTGACACGATTTTTTGGGGGATTTAAGCACTTCATCAGCAAGTGTGTGCTGGCATATGTGGCCCATATATGCGTAATTACATTTACAATCATGAAGAAAAAACGAACGTGACTGCTGTTTTTTTCCCCAAAGAGGGAACAGAAACACCATCGTTGAAAACACACACCATCGCCGGTTATTGTAAATGTTTCTCCCGTTAATGTTGCTTTAAATGTGCATACTCACTTGGAAATATCATGTCATGTGTCATATGTATCGGGTAGTGTGTCGCATGAACGTTTGAATGTGAACTCACGTGTAGACGATATCAAAAAGTGTGCTTGGTCTGAAAATGTGGGTCGGACTGATGGCTGACACATATTCACTAGAGATCTGTTCACTTCTATCAAACTTTTCTGGTCTTCCACCTTGGCATATGTAAAACTTCTCACGCCCCCATTTCACCGACCCCCTCCCCAGTATTTTATGAACACTCCCTCACACAATCGAACAGACAACAGCAACGACAAACTCATTTCCTGCACCAATTGAAAATGCACTTATAACACCGGAACAAGATAAGCATTTATATGAAGTTACATATCGATTCCTGTTATGTCATGCTTCGTTCTCTGGTATAATTTGTTTTGCACAATGTGCTCCCAAGTTCAGCAAACAATTAGATCGACGACATTTCTTTGTGCTAAACCAAGAGAATTGACAGTGAATTATAACCTCTAAATATGTACATGTAATGTATGTAAGAACAAACACCGATACTAGGGAATGAAACAAAGTCTACTCGTGAGCCCTATGTCAGTGTATTTTAGCCAGGATCTGTTGGATTCAAAAGTTCACTGTCAGATGGACACGCCACTTTTTAGGGCTGACATGGTAACATAGTGCTGAGTACACTGCGTAGGTCTTGAGCGCCAACTACCTTTATAATAAACGTTTCTGCGGTCCGAGAGCAAAATTTTCATATAAAAAATACACGTGAAATATAGAGTTGGTGAGAACATCCCCCGAAACACTGACACCAAAAGCATTGGGGAATTTTCGGGGTAAGCCTATAAAGCTATTGTCGACCGTGAAATCGAACACACGATCTCCTGATACCACCAGACCGGTCGTATATGTCTAGATGAGGCGCTTTATTCATTGGGCCAGCCGTTCTACTAGGAGACGTGTTCATACTTGGCCAGCTTATAAATTTATAATCCCCTTACGTATTAGGCTCTCGCTTATTTGCGGCGTCACGTGTTCAGTTGTGCGTCTGCACCTTAACCTCAAACTTTTCTAAGCCGTCAGCCAAGTGCATGCCACTCAGGAGTGAGGTCATCGTGCGCTTCTGCAGACCCATTTTCTTTACAGACTCCCCCAACTCCTAACTCATCTACAACTCGAGGACGAGGTCTCAGGGCCCAGCCATCTCTGGGTGTCCGATATGCAACTATGGGAGAGAAAATGAGGGAGTTCCATGTCCTTCGTGGCCCGGTGGCACGGGTGCGCTCAGGCTCAAGAGTCCATCCCGCTGTGTATTGTCCCACAAGTACACACACAGGAACGAAGCACCGTCAAAATTATCAAAATTTGATTACAATCATCCGACATGACCACACAAACTATAGCTAACTGCATTTTAGTTCTATTCGCTAATAGCCCAGTCACATTTGGTATCAGATGCGTTAGGGATGCTTGAGAGGTGCATTTTTCACCATCTGCCGGCCGGACCAGGCGATAGCCTCCCTTTCTATCAACTTCTTCCGCGCCCACCCTTTGGCCTTAAAAAAGTTGTGTTTGTCGCACTTGACACTCACCGATGTTTACGATCTCCACTAGGTTTTGGTCGTAGACTGGCAGTAGACTGACCTTCATTTACCCTACTCATTATGCTCTGTCCGCGTGGTCAGCGCATATAGCCTGAGAGTGAGGTCTCCGTGCCATGCTGCTGACCCTCTTTATTACATAATTATTCATTGCCGGCTCAACTGGCTCACTATTTCAACGTATCACAGGCATTTAGACTGACCACTACGTATGGTAATTTATTACAGCATGCAGTGTGACTGTCCTGATTAATGTATACCTACGTAAGTCTAAAGCAAGCATTTCAAACACAATGCGCTCTGAACTAACTGTCCATATGTAAACATGCTTGCACCCTTTTTCCGACGCATAAATTATTCTTAAGCGAGTTTAAAAACAATGGGTAATGGCCCATGTGGTCCTTTTGGACTTATAGTAGCAAACAAGTAGGCGATGAAAGAGTAACATGCATTTTTGGAATAATGAAACGTTTTTTTTCTTAGAAACATATCATATGACTTTTGCACATGTAATGGGAAAGCAAGGACGACTTAATGGTGGATGCATATTATAAATTAATAACTGGAATGAAACCCACTTTTCCCCAGGAAAATTCTCGGCGCATTAATTTCAAGCTTTAAACCCGATTTACCCAACCTAGTACCTAGTGGGTTCTGTGTCCTCCCGGACTTGGATGTCATGGTTCAAGCCACTTTTTCTCCAATTGAAAATGCACTTATAACACCGAACAAGATAAGCATTTATATGAATCCTATATCGATTCCTGTTATGTCATGCTTCGTTCTCTGGTATAATTTGTTTTGCACAATGTGCTCCCAAGTTCAGCAAACAATTAGATCGACGACATTTCTTTGTGCTAAAACCAAGATAATTGACAGTGACTCATAACCTCTAAATATGTACATATAATGTATGTAAGAATGAACACTGATACTATGGGGAATAAAAACAAAGTCTACTCGTGAGCCCTATGTCAGTGTATTTTAGCCAGGATCTGTTGGATTCAAAAGTTCACTGTCAGATGGACACGCCACTTTTTAGGGCTGACATGGTAACATAGTGCTGAGTACACTGCGTAGGTCTTGAGCGCCAACTACCTTTATAATAAACGTTTCTGCGGTCCGAGAGCAAAATTTTCATATAAAAAATACACGTGAAATATAGAGTTGGTGAGAACATCCCCCGAAACACTGACACCAAAAGCATTGGGGAATTTTCGGGGTAAGCCTATAAAGCTATTGTCGACCGTGAAATCGAACACACGATCTCCTGATACCACCAGACCGGTCGTATATGTCTAGATGAGGCGCTTTATTCATTAGGCCAGCCGTTCTACTAGAGACGTGTTCATACTTGGCCAGCTTATAAATCTATAATCCCCTACGTATTAGGCTCTGTCCGCTTTTTTGCGGCGTCATGTGTTAAGTTGTGCGTCTGCACCTTAACCTCAAACTTTTCTAAGCCGTCGGCCAAGTGCATACCACTCGGGAGTGAGGTCATCGTGCGCTTCTGCAGACCCATTTTCTTTACAGACTCCCCCAACTCCTAACTCATCTACAACTCGAGGACGAGGTCTCAGGGCCCAGCCATCTCTGGGTGTCCGATATGCAACTATGGGAGAGAAAATGAGGGAGTTCCATGTCCTTCGTGGCCCGGTGGCACGGGTGCGCTCAGGCTCAAGAGTCCATCCCGCTGTGTATTGTCCCACAAGTACACACACAGGAACGAAGCACCGTCAAAATTATCAAAATTTGATTACAATCATCCGACATGACCACACAAACTATAGCTAACTGCATTTTAGTTCTATTCGCTAATAGCCCAGTCACATTTGGTATCAGATGCGTTAGGGATGCTTGAGAGGTGCATTTTTCACCATCTGCCGGCCGGACCAGGCGATAGCCTCCCTTTCTATCAACTTCTTCCGCGCCCACCCTTTGGCCTTAAAAAAGTTGTGTTTGTCGCACTTGACACTCACCGATGTTTACGATCTCCACTAGGTTTTGGTCGTAGACTGGCAGTAGACTGACCTTCATTTACCCTACTCATTATGCTCTGTCCGCGTGGTCAGCGCATATAGCCTGAGAGTGAGGTCTCCGTGCCATGCTGCTGACCCTCTTTATTACATAATTATTCATTGCCGGCTTTCTCAACTGGCTCACTATTTCAACGTATCACAGGCATTTAGACTGACCACTACATGTATGGTAATTTATTACAGCATGTAGTGTGACTGTCCTGATTAATGTATACCTACGTAAGTCTAAAGCAAGCATTTCAAACACAATGCGCTCTGAACTAACTGTCCATATGTAACATGTGAGCACACTTTTTTCGATCCGCATAAATTATTCTTCTAAGCGAGTTTAAAAAACAATGGGTAATGGCCCATGTGGTCCTTTGGACTTATAGTAGCAAACAAGTAGGCGATGAAAGAGTAACACATGCATTTTTGGAATAATAGAAACGTTTTTTTTTTCTTAGAAACATTTCATATGACTTTTTGCACATGTAATGGGAAAGCAAGGACGACTTAATGGGTGGATGCATATTATAAATTAATAACCGAGAATGAAACCCACTTTTCCCCAGGAAAATTCTCGGGCGCATTAATTTCAAGCTTTAAACCCGATTTACACATAGGCTATAATAATTATGCGAATCAGTGCAACGCATAAAGACGATTTTTGGTCAGGTTCCCTACAAAACTATTTGTAACGGACTTTAACGAAACAGAATATTCGTCAACGAATAACGACTTGCTGGCCACTATGGAGACTAGATAACCACTTGGTACAGACATGCTGGCGACATGGTGCCGACCATCCCAAAATGACGAATCGTTATCTAGTTCTTGTCCAGGTAACGACCATTAAACGGGGGGAGTGGGGGGGGGATAAGTTGAACATGACATAACATGATATACATATATCATTTTCGTGCCTGAAAATCCTTTAAACCGAATATTAACGTGCACAAATGCCCTATTTTTTTTTTGCATGTGTGACTTAATAATGTTCACTAATCACGTCAAACTCTAAAGATGAAGCGCCGATGTCTCCATTAATTTGCTTTGCTCATCACACAGCATCATTACTGTCAGTCAAACAAGGCAGGTGGTGATGAATAGTATTGGATCTTGGTCATGTTATAAAACATTAATGGTGGTTACATAAACAGTTTGTATCTGCTACTATAAGGGGGGGGGGGGGGGTAAAAAGTACAAAATATGTTTAAGGGGACGATTGTGTGGTCCTCAGTAGCTCAGTGGTTAGAGCGTACGACTTGAAAACAGGAGTTGCTTGCGTCGTAAGTTCGCGGCCCGGTCATGACAGACACAGTGTCTCCAAAACCGATACGTCGTACGTCTGCCACTGAGTTGCTGATTTCCACCGAAGCACGTCGCCACCTTACAGTGTTACTTCTAGACGGTAGCGACACCAAGCGGAGGTTCGGAAGCCTCGTTAAAAGGCGTGTCCCGTGTAGAGGAGAGCCACACCTCTGCACGTAAAATAACTCACCTATTTTGAAAACTATAGCTAGTGTGATCCCCCCACCCCACCCCTGAGGCTCAGTTGGCTACCTAGCCTGCCTCTGGAGAGGTACATGTACAAACACCACGTGGCCTCCCATTCACGCTTTGCCTCATAAGAGGAGGCCAGTCTCTCATCTGAGACTGGCTTACTTGTGAATTACATATCCAGATCCAGATTTACATTATTTTAGGCCTTTACTTAACTTTAACTTTCTCTGTTATTATTACTTCGATTCTTACTAATTATATCTGTTGTATAGGTAATTACCTTATCCAATGATACAACAATATTTGAAATATGCAAACCAAATAAAAAAATTATGAAGCAATTAGTGAATATTTCACAACTTTGCGTTGTACAATATAACTGAGAGGAAAACATTGGAACGATTATAGAACACTACCCGAAAGCAAAATTCATATAATTATCTAGAAAATCTTGCCCCAATTTCTTTTATATCTATTCAGTTGTTCAGATTACATGCATTTGAAAACTACCAATGTCCCGAAATTTCTTGCCTATTAATACAAAAGCGCTTGATAATGTATCAACAACAAAAAAGAAAAGAAAGAAAGAAAATCGCTATATAGTAAAGTTTTTTTCCGTACTCATATATCTTCAAGGAAATCAACATTTGGT
Source organism: Streblospio benedicti (assembly GCA_019095985.1). Taxonomy (NCBI): domain Eukaryota; kingdom Metazoa; phylum Annelida; class Polychaeta; order Spionida; family Spionidae; genus Streblospio; species Streblospio benedicti. The sequence continues at coordinate 13,586,492 of CM032664.1, read as the reverse complement.
AACACTCGATTTCACAGTTAAATAGAAATCTTGTACCAAATATTTATTAATTACAAAAATATTGCCATTAGAGGACTCTCTTTCCAAGTCTATAGGGCCATACATGTACCACATAGTCTCTACCGGGACTCGAACCCTGGACCACTACCACTGTGGCACCTATTAACCTAGCACTTAAGGCAGCCCTATAGGCTTGTAAAGAGAGTCATCTAAAGTCAATACTTACAACAACCAAGTCCATTAATTCCAATATTTATCTTTATGTACAATTTTTTTAGTTTAGTTTTGAGATAATGGCCTTTGAACATTGAACATCCCTATATATTACTACTAGACTTGTTGTCCATAAAATGGATCATATTAGGAAAATTATAGATGATATAATGCCAATTTAAAAAGTTTTTTTTATTATTTATGGTATAATTAACATTAGAATTACGAAATTCTATTATCTATACCATATAAATGTAGTCTCATAGGCCTGCGGAGGAGGCACTATTTGTTCCTTACGAATGGTCTCCACAAAATGTGATATAATAGGAAAGCTCTCACTTCAAAACATGCTGTTCTTCATGGTGTACAGTACAATAAACATTAGAAATCTGAAAATAAATTACTATTCCCTTATAAAGTTAATCGTGCCCTTAAGTAATGAAGTTAGTGTATAATTTATCAGTCATGCATCTTATGTGCATACATGTATTTTACATGCATGCAAGACACTAAATTAACAAATTATAGGATACTTGGACGTAGCTATAGTAGCAATACGGGAGTGGCTTCTTTCAAGGAAGAATATAATTGTTGCAAGATATTGTGCGGGGCGGTACATGCAAATAGTGTCGTGTTCAAGGGGCAAGAGACAAAGAGAGTCGTACTCACATAAACTCCCATTGTGTGCGCTGTGCCTTGTGTCATAAGCTGTGTCATGTTTCATAAAGAGAAACATTCTTGTTTGAAATGGAAATAAACTACATCTCTCAAATTCTGTGCTTGTCAGACTTCTTTATGATATCTATGTTTATGAATGACATGCTATATGATTCTTGAGATCCCCTCAGCTTACGCGCATATGCTATGTTTACAATTTTTGTTAAAGAAACAAATGATCTTATGTCACATATGAGTAAATACACATACTCGGCTAGCAGTACTCGTCTATATTATAGTTTAAACACAACAGCACGTGAAAAAACACCACCTACACTTGTATTATATATTGACACATGAAAGCAAAGCTGTGACGACCAAACTAACTGAACATATCCAGCACACCGACGACATCCCGTGTGAAACCTAATCCTCTGGATCAAATGCCTTAATGACGGCCATTGCTGCCGACATCCTGTAACTGAAGCCCCTTCCTTAACTCAAGTTCCTCTTAATTGAGCCATGCCAACTCCATAAATGCAACTTGTTTAGGGCTTCCGGGTCCTTTGTTATGGCTGTTACGCTTACAAGACGGAATGCACCAGAAGCATGTGAAATTCTATAGTGTGTCTCCGGCTCTCAATGTGACTACGAGACTTACCAAAGCGGCAATTTGCAGTAAATGCTGGATTCCACTTGCTTGTAAATGTAGCCTTTTCTAAAAAAAAGGTATATGTCCTGTTAACTTTATCTTGAATTAGAACGCACTATTATATGCGTGAAATTAAGAATATAACGCTGTTATTAAAATGTAGCGCTTTCATTTGTAGTTTGTTATTTGAGTTTATATGTAAGCCATTGCTTTTCTCCTATAGCTAGTGTACAGAGCTACAGTAGAACCTCTCCATCATGACCAACCAGGGACTGGCCTCAACTGGTCTCAATATGGAGGTTCACGGTGGTCAATTTATGAATGCCTGGGACGGCGATAAATAGCATTATTATCTTTATAGGTGGTCTTCATTGGGGGGTCAACTGTATGGTTAAGATTTCGATTGATACTGTTGCGTGTTTGAAACCCACATGGATGATTATATTTCCGACTGATCTTTCATGTGAGTTATTGATGTTGTTGCTCACTACTATATTGACTCTCTAAAAGTCACCATCGATGGACTGCTTCTGAACAAATTAAGAATTACTTAGATCATGCCATGGCTGCTGTTTTTTGCTTTCCTTTTACCATTGTGTCAACCCTGCGAACATGAAACCATGACAAACAAGCTCAAAGGGCTATTGATCGAACATGTCACATGCTCTATACCTGCAGTGTTCCTGGAATGGCTAACTGACCAGTTTAGGCCTCTAGATGATACCAAACTCAAACATTTTCATGATATCGCCTATATACATGCCAACTGTTATAACTGAGCTGATGAAAAATGCATGTCAATCTATCAATCTATCGACAGTTATTTTGCTACTGCAGTGTATGTTAGTTATGTGTTTGTTAATTTCATTTCACAGTAACCAGTGATCTCTAGGCACATCTGGTGTGTGCTAGTCATATCACCAGTTTTCTTCAGCGAGAAAACTCCTTCTCAGAATTTTTTTTATTTTTGGTCTCATAGAACATTGTGGTTCTCGAAAACGACAATGATGTATTTCCGAGTGATATTGGGTACCTTACAAAGCTTTTACATTAATATGGTATAATATACATTCTTAAGATATAAACCCCCCATACAAACATTATCAACTTACTACACAGAGACTTCCTATCAATTTATCAATTTTTCAATTTCCCCTGCAAAACGGACAAGCCTTATAATTTGAAAAAGTTACATACATTGCCCTTTAAATTTTGTTTTTGCCGGTTCCCATAATCCAAAAACAACGCACACAGACTTGGCGTTTGGAAGCTCGTGGGATTAGATTGGGTTGCGTGAGCTTTTGTGTCGTCTTAATAGCAACGTGATTACTCTTTAGCAAAATCTAATTTGTACACAAGACACGGCTCTATGCTTACAAATAAACTCATTAGTTGAGTTGCCTGTACCGCAGGAAGGTCTTTTCTGTCACCTATTTCCTGTAAAAGTGGGTGTCTGGAAAAAAGCCTACTCCATTACTTGCATTTGAGGAAATGTTATGTTATCAGATACATGTCTTTGAAAAAGATAATTATTCTGTTATAGTAATAGGGTATAGCTGTTTGCGTTGGGAAGTATGCTGAGGTGGGTGGTAGGAGTTGAGGAAAGGTGCTTTGCCCTCTTGTACTTTCCCTGTAGGCTTCTCTTCATAGCAAGGTTTCGACTTAGGCTCCATTTGGATGCACTGATTGTCAATTTCACTACACGAGAACAAATTTGTCCCAAGAAATCTCGTCCGTGCCACTTGTTGTTTGGAACAACATTCTCAAGGGGCGTGAGTGTGATTAATCGCCTTCCTTCAATCACTCCCTGGTGTGGACACAACGCGGCTCCTTTGAAACAGTTCAGACACACATGAGCCCTCTACCCCCAACATAACGTCAGTGTGTTATTAACTGTGCAGTACATGCAGCAACTTTGTCTAGTCTAAGTTTGAAACACTATATGGCTGTCTCTTATCTTGCATCATGGGTTTCACGCCTTTCCCATTCACACAGTCTTCAAAGTCCGATGTTCATGGTATGATTACAATAAGTAATAAGCCCGAAGAGATAAGGATGATTCTCTTGGGTCTTTTTACGTTCTTGCAGAATTCCCACTCTATATACTATGTTATATCGAGAATTGGAAACTCTGTACAATTTTTATATTCTGACGTCTTGACTAAATTGAGTTGGTAGAAAATTTGGCAGGGGGCGAATATTTGAACCGTCGAAGTTTTGAAAGGGGCAGTGCTACTTACAGCTTACAACACACAAATTGCTACTGGGCCAAGGTTTTTGGCCCTGCCCTACAAGGCTTTGTGCATACAAATGCAATTGGATTCTGACTTACTTTACCAAAACTTATTCAAACCGTAACCATTCGTGGGTGTTCAGTGCGAGAGACGTAGGCTTTTAAAACGCGGTACTGTGGCTTCAGAAGAAGTTTTACTTGTCAAACTTCCTCTACGACCAATGTCAGCAGTCGTCTGCCCGTTAATCGGCAGTGTGGCGACTCTACGCTTAATGTGCCCATAACTTTACGATTATCGCTACATGCGGCGAACGCCGTAGGCGCCACAGATGTGAAAAAACCGTGCGGCTATTATGTCCCCAAGGCCGGCTGTGCCCTAAGCTTAAACTCTACTCTTTATTTTGAACATCTGGATCAGCAAGTGATGTGGTATGAATATTTAAAACCCCACAATGAATTTGGCTAATGGAGTGCTGTATTTTACCTAATACACAGAAAACAAAAACAACCAACCAACCAACCAAAAAGAAAAAACAACAACCAAACAAAAATAAACCAGCAACGTAGAGAAAGCCATTTTGCCAGTGCCAATCCCCTGAGTAGCGCGGTAATTGACGTCTGCGGCTTTGTCATGCTAAGGTTACAATGTGTGCCCTAAGATTTCTGTTATAAAGCACATAGTGCTGCAGGCGAAATAAGCTCTGTGGCTACATAATGTGGTGTACAGTGTACGTGCAGGGTCGTGTATGTGATGTGTGTACGCATGCGTGGATGCTGCATTACCAACTTGCATTCAACTATGAATTGAATGTATGTTACAAGGCACTGCTACAAAATATATCTATATTTTATAGTTTTCAATTCTTATAAGGTTTGATCTCTTTATTACCGCCCTTTTGTAAACCAAATTGATTATGCGCTAGACGCATTAACCTTTCATAAGTGCCACGGTAAATTGAATTGATTGTTTTCTTTTTGACTTTGTGATTGAGCTTCTAAAATGTGCCTTTTAATTATTTGGTATGCGAACTGTACAACCTGTTCATTCGACTGTGATTGTAATAATAAACCATAATATAGACTTTTTGATTGACATTTTACGTCCAATGGTCATTGGACCATGCCGTGCATTGTCAGTGGCGACCCCTTATTGGCAGGTGCAGTCAATTGTCGCTCTTCAGTCGTCTGCTTTTACAATCATTGCACCCAAGTGGAAACATCATGTCAAATGTTAGTTTATGTTTTGAGTTTCGTGTGGAAAAGGGTGTATTCCTTTCCGAGAATATCCAATTGTTGGTCATCAATGTAAGGTCATGCACTTAACCCTTTTTATAAAATCCTCTTTAGCTCACACGTTTTACATTAGGGATGCTCGACTGTGTTAGTTGGTAAAACCAAGGATTGTTTATCATTCAACTACCATCTTTAGTAAAACTAACTGCACAACTCATTGGAGGGTCAACAAGAGTATGCCCCCTCCCCCTGCTTATAAAAACATCAAGTGATAGTTTCTTGTTATGATAAGAACATTTCAAGAATAAAACTTGTTTCACTATTATAGAATGAAGGACCACTTAATCATGTTGAGTAAGTCCCTGGTGCGAGGCACAGCCGGGGTCCTACAAAACATTGAACAGGATCTGCTGGAGGTAATACACATCCCTATCAACATGAAATATTGTATAATAAGTTGTCTTATCTACACTAGTGACAGTCATGCTATACGTAGTTGTCCAGATGCGAAGTACCCACACTGACAGAGCACATCCTCCTGCCGCCCCCGAGACACTTTAACACCCTGATTGTAAATTCACACCATCATACAAGAATATAGAGTACCACACTAGAACTCGTAGAGAAATCCCAGCTGACTTTTAATGCGTTTCTTCACTCTACTTTTACATATAGCGACTAGAGAAGAGGTTGCAGTCGAAAAGGTCTGATTTTTGTCAGCCGTTGATGTGTCACTTGATATACACTGCAACGGATAGATGATAGGCTTACATAAACGTGCAAAAAGCATATGTATATGAGAAATACGTTCATTTCAAATTCATTGCATTTCGTAATGCCAAAGATAATACTAGCTCAGTATCAATGCTTGACATCTGTTTATAATGATTTATTGTAACCGTAACAGTACAAAAAGAAACCTTGGGTCATACGTAGATAGATGCATGTATTGTACTGTGCAACACTGGTTACGGTTGTGGATACTATACACGTACTTTAAAGTATATTTCATGTTGCAGTCTCCTCACGATGCCAACCATTTCAGTGCTCATCTCATTCTGGAGCATGTTTTCGTTTAATGCCTGTGTTGTACATGTGCACGCATGTAGTCGGCAGTTGACATTTGTACTTGACCACGACTACTGATCCCCTGTCCAGGCAGTAATTTGTACAGGCATCCATCTTTGTAACAGCACGAGTGACCTTTGTCCAGCTCCATTAGTCGCCAATAGTGACCACTTTCCCAATACTTCTAATGATGCATATGGCCGACTCAAAGTACAACGCACTCACGCGTCACACATCATCACCAACTACCAATCAGTAGAAGCCCCAGGAGCTGAGTAATGGGACGTAATTGTTAAAGATAATTCCTCTGAACACATACTAGTGTATAGTGACTATAATTAAATTATAAATTAGATATATATTTACAGTATATAAACTACATACACCATACACTTTCTTTTTATACATATCTACTCCTTCTATCAACTGAATTATGTCAATACAGTGCAAACAACAGAAGGAAACACACCGAATTGACACGGACAACAGATTGGCCATAATGAAAATACTTCTAAACACGACTTAGTATTCTTGCCTAATCTATCCTCTCATTTCAATAAGTCTTCGCAACCCTAAACCCACCAACTGCGCAAATCAATAAGACCTCGTATTAAATCAAGATGAAACAAGTGGCGCCCGGTGAGGCCCCCGACGCACGGCCCCAGCTGTGAAGAAATGCATTAAAAGTGCTCAGGGAATCAAATAATGGAGGTCCGGAAATGACCTTATGGTCTGAGATTATGAAAGGAATATAAATAAGGCCTGTGTTGAGTTTTGTATAGTGTTTCCTCGTGATACGCATTGGTTGGTGAATTGTATTAGTTCGTGATTTCAGTGGACAACGATGTTTGCGTAACACATTCACCATTCGGGACTTAGATCCAATGATTCCAGGTTCGGACCTACTCTCATATATATCAAGTTTAAGTTATGATATGGGGCAATGTCTGTTGATATGAGTGTAGCTCTAATTACATATCTTACAGTTACTCTTGCAACTGAAGCAATCAACCCCCAAACAGATGATCATGACTCTGTGTAACTGAAAATCTCTCAGACTACACACTTTGGAGCATAAAAACCACAAAAATCACCTCTTTGTGCTACATTAGATAAACGCAAAATAAAACGTCAACACATAATCATGTGCTATTTTGTAAAAATTAAACCAAGCCAGAAAGAAAGCCCTCGTCATAAGGCCGTGTCTGGTTCACATCAGGCCTCGTGTCATCACTGTGGGTAGTCTAACGCCACCGCGGCAATCCCCGCTACTACACTCGCTACCAATTATTTCTTCAAGATACACTCCTCAACTCACGCGTGTTCCTTAACGAACAAGCTACTCCGGATGGTGTGAACAGTTCTCTGTGATATCAAGTAGTTATTCGTGCCCGTGGATTTTATATAGAATATTGTGCGATCTATTTGGAATAATTTGTGAATGATTAGTGGTTTGAGTTACGCTTAAAATGAATTTGTTTAAAGCTAGACAAATTTTGACTACTTGGATTTTGTTGGATATGTGTGCTGCCGTAAAAGAAGGTAAGCCAGTGAATAAACTTATTTTGAATCTATAGTACACAATAATTGATTACATGAGTTACATAATTTCATTTTTTTTTTTTTTGCAAATGAGAATTCCGTAACGGAGCAAATGCCTGGTCATAATAATGCTTGCAATCAAATGATTTAGACTTTGGAAAAAAATGAGAGAAAATAAGTGTTTCTTACTTTTTTTTTCTTCTCGTAGTTTCCAAGTTAAGAAGTGAAGTGAAGTGGCGTTTAATAACTAGCCACATGTAGTTGTTACCAATAGTTGTTACTGCATACTATGAAAGACAAGTCTTCACATTTCTTGCGAAGTCGCAAATCAATCGATTGAACACGTTTCGCCCTTGATTCAAGCTCAGCGCTTACTGTTCCTCTTATTGCCACTAATGACCCGGGATTGCTGGTGGCAATTCGGCGACATTAAAAAGAGTTTATTTTCCTACACAACCTGCATTCTACGAGGCAATTGGGAGTAAGAACATCCCTTTTACATTACACAGAGCCATGTCGTGCGATGATATATATTTTAGTATGCACTATTCCTACCATAACATACATTAAGACACGTTTTACACTTCGAGGGATGTGGTTGTTCGACTGATGAGAACAATAATTGCCTTTAAAAATCGACCAATATATCGAATGTGTAAACAGTTTGGCCGTGCTGTTCAATGATGTTTGATAGAATGGAATTTGAATTAATCACGTGAAAGTGAAAATGCCCATTTACAAATTTGATATGCAAAAACCTTGACTCGCACAATATCATAATTGAATTAGACAAAATCATTCAGCTGTCACAATTCGCGCCCTTATATATCGATATAGTAAATTTCCCAAATGCGCTGTAAATGCAAATCCATAGTGTAGTGTGATGTGCTTTTTGCAATAAAGCACAACACAGCACTGTAAAATTTGATTAATCTGCAGGGAATGAAATTTATGGTAAAGACATGGGTGTAAAGCTTGAGATAAGCCCATTATGAAAGGCTGCACCATGAATGATTTACAAATCTCCATTTTATGACGGCTATGTATTGAGATTAGCGACGGCGATATTTTATCAGCCTGCAACAAACGCAGGAAGTTGCCGAGGCGGCAGCGTTATGGGTTTTGGCGGCAAGGACGCCTTGTCAATACTTATCATAAAAGCACACATTTTTAACTGTGGAATCAAGTTCAAGTGTTCACTAAAGAATTTATTTCTATAGTGTACACGATTTTAAAGATATGTATCCAATAATGTTTCACACAAAATGAGTGAGCAACACATGGATTTCTTTGATAGAAGCACGGATTGGCACGGAGTCGAGTGAACCCGATGACCCTCGGTACAGTACAACGTCTAAACAACCGAACAACACACGCCAGGGGTGAATTAAAGAAAGCAAATTCTGAGAAATGTATGTGAAAATTTTAAAATGCTGTATGTTCTCGTGTGCATTTTCTGAGTCATTTTCAGCACCAGTTTTTTCTTAAATCTATTACAGTCTGATTAAAAAACAAAACAAAAAAATACAAGTTTCCCCTTTTCTAAAACTTTTTTGAATTTGGACACCCCGCCCCCCACTCATCACAGATATGCTACTGCACCCGCGGCCATGCATTAGCTCTGGAGACGCACACTCTTATTACATTCACCAAAGCTAGCCATCATGAAGACTGGATGATACACGTAATACATGTGTGTGGCCATAACCTGGTTTCAAGAACATATAAATAGTAACTTTCAGATAATGGTAAATCCTCAATAATCCCAGTTATAAAGCACACATAATGAGTTTCAATGCGCTGCTTTTCTCCTGGCGTGCTCCCCTGTGACGGGGGAATAGGGCGGCGGGGCAAGGCTGACACTAATGGATGCCCTGTCGCCAGCACGCTATTCACCACGATGGATTAAGCTTTTCTATTGTTCCTCTTTACAGATTTTGCTACATGTATGTCTTGGTGCTGCCTTACTTTAGACTGTGGAGCATCAAACTTAAAAATGTAGCACTATAGCGCTCAAAAAGAACTGTGCAACTGAGTAAAGATGAGTTTTCTCAACATTCCTGTCCCCCCATTCCAGAATCATTTTATGGTGTAAAGTATCTGAAATATGTACGCCTAGCAGTGCAGACTGAGTTGCAGGAGAAGCAATAGCAAATAAAGAGGTATATGAGCAATGTACTAACCTTATATTTGACCGAATATAGTGTAGTGAAAGAGGTTAAAATGCATCAGGTTGTATAGGATAGTGACACTCCAGACACTGTCAACCCCAATAGGCTACACACATCCATAAAAGCCTTAAGTTCTACATTTTTCAGTATTTTGCCAGCCCTTTTGTCAATTTATGTCCACAGAGCCCCGCAATCCGTCAACCTTCTCACGCACGCTCGTACAGACATCTGTCTCTGTTAGAAACTTTAACCTTTCTTCCATCAGCCTCAGAACTCTTTCAACACCCGCTTTCTCATTTCCATATGCGTGCCGCGCAAAGTTGAGTGAAATAAGTCATCTAAAGCACTGAGTGTTTGTGTAGTTTTTCTTCTGTTGAAATGTTTGTAGGGTTCTTTTTTTATTATTTCTAAGCGGGTCATTATGTTCTGTAATAGTATTGGGTTTACTTTTTATAGCATGATGCAGTCTGACGCAGGTGTTAAAAGATGATGATGATTCTATGTACAAAAAGGTTGCGAGTGCATCGTGATATCCTCACTATTCTAATATCAATTTGTTTTCATAAATAAAACAAAAGTTATTAAAGCAGTCAAAACAATGTCACTCGAATCTATCAATATTTTATTCGGTGAATTTCTCCGAATGAATTCTGTGCTAGATATAAAACAGACAACCCCAACACTTTTCACTACATGTATTTGAAAGTCGTTGACTGACAAAAAATGCACGTCAAACCTGTGGATCCGAAATGCTAAAAGTGTTCAGGCATAGAAAATAAAAGCTCTCAGGTGAATAATATAGAGCAAGCCCTGTCTAGTGTCTACTGAGCAAAATTACACCTACATTGCAAGCTCGTTCATATATCCGCTCGCCTCTTATTAGTTTAGCTTTGTAATAAGACTTACATCAAAGAGGTGAATTACAGAGCATGGGACATAATCATGTTAGCGCCGTGGTTGCACAATAACACATCTCGGTAATCAGGTTTCTCAGGGATATGCCGGCCAAGTGATATTCTTGGCCAATATGAGGATCGTGTAAAGGTATTGAGCAATTGAGTGCTCATAAATCTTTATGGCTGTGACCGCAATCAGAAATTTTCATCAATACGCTGGCGCTGGGATGCTGTTGGTCAAAGTTTATGCGGATGTTCGCACACTGTGGATTTTGTTGATGTTTTTATTTGTGAGTTTCAAATTCACAAAATCTAAAATGTATCAGAGAACACAGTTTACGCACTGATTCATAGATGGATCAATATTCTATTTGGATCTTAAAATACCACGAAAAAACAGTTGATACATATTTCTATACAATCAAATACCAGTCCAATTGAGTTTATCATCACCTCTCTTCATGACCCAAACGTGTTCTGAATCAACAATGCATTAAGAATTTAAAATTAGACGCATAAACCCACAACAGTTGGGTTGTTCATCAATGTTCGATGAGGCGGAACCCGTTAACGGCAACTTTCTTGCTGTGACATCTTCATTTTTGAGAAGGTGCAAGGAGCGGATCAAGTGCTCGTAATTCCCACATGGCGTGCCTACCCCTAATTACACGTACGCGAGCCGTGTACGATCATTAACAATGCAGGCCTCATACTCGCAGACGATCCTTATGTCAGATTATCAACGCAATTATAAGCACATTTCAACCTATGAGTCTCACTCAGTGCTTAATCATAGTTTATTGTCTTAGTGCTTGCAGATACAGTGGAATTGGGCATATGCATATGTAAATCAGAATGGTATATATGTTAGTGTATTTAGGCTTTCTGAACTAAAATGTCTCTGCGTGTTTGTGGAAAAGATTCAAATGGAAAAGATCTATACCATATAGACTATAATATTACTACTGCCTGGATATTATCACGAGTATGCGTTTACGTTGCACCCTCTTCATTCTACAGAATGTTTTAGAATATATTTTTCTGCGATCGTTCGTG
>CM032664.1:13530195-13569689 GCA_019095985.1 Streblospio benedicti | reverse complement strand
CAAATTTGCGATGTGATCACTTTGAATCAACTTTACAATTGAAGAGCCTTCTTTCCAGTGCACAGTTAATACCCCTGGTACATTCCTAGAAGCCTACCCAAAGGACAGAAGTTTTTATGCACATGATATTTAGAATAAATACCAATAAAAGTTGTGTTATTTGGCACATTACCGACTGTTCTAAACCTTTGTGAGTGGCCATGGTGAAATTAGTTATGTCACAGTGACTTTTCCATACATACTAATTTCAGTCAAGGGTAAACAAAAGGTTTTAATGATGATCAAATGTTTGCACCGATCGTGGTTCAGAGAAACCGTTGAAACGTTACATGAATTGTCTCCATGTCGACTTTTCAATCGGAGCGTAATATATACAGTTGCATGTGCATGTAAGAAAAAAATACATCTCAGTCTTAACTCCAACCAACGCCATTTGAAATGTATGCGAGTGACAAACCGTACCTCTGGAGCAAATAAAAATAGTCCCTCTCACTGACACGTGTTGTGTGTTGATTCTATGTCACGCGTGGGGAATCAGTCGGATTCAATTGTTGTGTCATAATGTCTCCCTGGTGGACCCCCGCTAATTCATTGGCTCGTGTTGAAGGATGGTTGTGTTTTGCTACAAGTGGCAATAACAACAGTGATGGCGTGTAGTTGGGGAAAAAGTCATTTTGCCAATTGCTATTCTGTCATTTCGAATTAAGTGATGTTGGAATCATTATTATAGACTAGATATAAAGTATATGGGTAGACATGGATGATTGTTCTATTAAGAGGAGAGAGGCCTTCAGATGAGAAGTTTTCAAACATTCTGAGTTTGTTGAGGTGTTATTGTTTGTCTGTGTAGATGAGCATGTGGCCTCTGCACCCTTTGCTTAATAAGTCAGCCAATCCGAGCCGACGGAACAAATCTACAAACTGCCTTTGTCTGTGCAATGGCATCATACATGTACATGTAGCTCCAATTTGTGAGAGAAGCCACGCCGAGTACGGAATAGAATAGATATTTCAGGCGTATTAAAACTTTAAGAAAAAATATATTGCTCAGAAAAGATAGTGTAAATCTCACCGTGACCCTGGTTTATTATTATAAGACATTAACACAAATGGTGGAAATTACAGCATTGTTCTTTTATTGCCAGAGTTCTGGATCCATATTTTATGGATTTTGTTTACAGGACACCGGTAATGACGTTTGTGTTGTTCTGTGACTGATTGTTCAACTCACTCATTATTTCATTCGCCTGTTGAGTATTACATAACAATGATTTTTAAATTCGTTTAATAGCCTATACTCTTATAAACACATTAACACCACTGCCTTATCCCTATGTATGTATATATAATTTTTTACATTTGCAATGCTTACAGTTTTAGTTCATGTATACGCATCAGAAGGGTTGTGCATCGATTTTGAATGACAACAGACTTCGAAATCATCTTCAAATGTGACGTAAATTTTCTTATTGAATTCGCCACTACTCACATTATTGACACTACTCTGAACTTACTATTGGCAGTGCCCAGCTTAATTTGATCAAGCTAATTTGTTGCCTTTGCAGAGACTAAAGAGGTGTGCATGTCAGACGAATTCAGCGCCGAGTGTCCCAGAGATCACGTGATTATGATGACGCAAGCCAGGTTCGTTGTTCGAGACACATGGGCACGTGCATCATAGAGGGTAAAAACCAACTGAGACTGATGAATGGTCACTCTTTCTATTCCTGTTCATTATTTATGTTATTATTTGTAAAATGTAAGCAATGAATGGGGAGCAGAAAGAAGGAATGATCACCCATCAGTCTTATTTACGTTTTACCCTCTACGATGCACGCGCCCATGGTTTGAGATAGTAGATTAACGCTGCTTGAACGTTAAAAGGTGCAATAACGGTGCTGTTTGAAAAAAAGTAATTGATTTTCTAAATTATTCATAATTTATGGTCAAAAGGTAAAATTTCAATACATAGCCCAGATAAAATTTCGGGTGTCTCTGTATGTGATCTCTCCAATTATGAAAATAATCTGTGTTATAAAATGCATAGACTAGTAGACAAAAATATACCGGTATATGTGTCTAGTTTTTTTTTACATTGATCCATGTGAAGAGCATATTACAAATGTAAAGAGCAATATGAATTACGGTATAGATTATATGATGAGCTGTAAATAACCACATGTAGTGCGTAAATTACAAGAAACAAACTATTACTATTAATTTTATTACTATATTAATATTGAATTTCAAAACATAACCATACAATATTTTCAAGGATCTTACGAATTCAAGTACAGTGCGCCTTTGTTACGACTTCTATGAACAAATTTTGTAAAAAACAACAACGCTGTATTGTATTTAAAGATCTAAAACATCTATAGCTCTTTTGCCAATGTACAAGCTCTTTTGCCAATTTATAGTACATGTAAATGTACTTAGATTATTATTATCTGTACACATATAATCTATAACGTCTCATTAGCTATCATTATTCATTTGCAATGTTGGAATAAAAAATATCAAATAAGAAGCTATCACATCAATCTATTGCGGATTTATTTTACTAAAACAAGATAAATTTGGATATGAAATCTGCTATTATACAAAATTATGTAGTTACTGTATTATCAACATGTGCAGATGAATAAATTCCCACAAAAGAAGACCTTGTAGAGCAAGGTCTCTAACATTTTTTACAATAATATAGCTAATGTAATAAGTCACCTAACAACTCAAAATCATAGATATAATATCTAACCTTTATACAGGGTACGGGAAACTATTAATTGTTGGCTTCATCAAAGGCAATTATAGAAAATACAACTATACAGATTCTTGAAAAGCAGCAAAAACTCCAATGCCGTTCCCCCGTGTAGTAAATGATATATGTCGTATGGTTCCAGTTGGTATATCGTACTAGTATATAGCATGAAAAGTATTATATTATACAATGTATAAGCATTAATCAATCATCAAAACCAACTGACCTTGTTGTACTAGGAAATCTACAATATTGTTCTAAAAAGCTTTTCGCTCATTCTTCACACAATACCACTTGTAATTTTGTTTTACATCTCATCTTCCGTTAATTATACCATCTGTCATGTTCACTAGCACAGCATACGTAGGTTAGTAGACATCATCTTACAAATACATAAAAAAATGTTTCCCATTGATCAGTTATATGATTAATATGTAATCAATTGTAATTTTTTTTACTTTGTGAGATAAAACTAATTCTCCCAAGCTAGCGCACATTTAACATACTCAGCCCTACTGCCCTATCCACACCCCCATTAGTACCAGGACCGCCACCAGCTTCTCCGTCGCTCCCCGGGCAGATGCGCGGTTGTCGGTGTTTTTGCCGATGACAGGAGGACCTGCCAGACTCTGGTTGTTGCAGGCCTCTTGGGGGGAGTAGCAGGAACAACCACCCCATGAGTAGGACGTCCACTCCGGGTCCACCTACATGTGCACAAGTTCAAATAAATTTAGATTTAAAATGTGTGCTGTTATAGTATACTTCATTACCCTACTGACTCAGCTGACTTACTATTATTCACAACAGACCCATCTTCTTTTCTCAACACCATGAGCAGTACTGGTATTTCTAGTGATTATTCTAATTATTAATCTAGTATCAGATATGTAAGTAGGTAGTATGGAATTTGCTTGACAACCACCCACAACTGCAGCTGGGATTTATAAAATGGGACCTATGACTTTCTGGATTGAACATCAAACTTCCTATTCTCTCCTGTATGGATATTTACAAGGTTATTAAAATCCTAGCTTGCATGTAGTTTAGAATATTATAGTGACAAATTACGCGGAGAGGCCAGTGAGAAGTCAGCTTCCACACGCAGCCGTCATCTTTGGTCGGTCTCATCTCACAGCCACGACCTACAACATAACAGACTCAGGCACCACAATACAAAGAATTTTGACATGAAAGTTTGATATGGATCTTTTCGACCATTGTGAGGGAGTAGGGCATGCATAAGCCCTATAGCATTTTCTCATTCTTACATTAAATCATGCTTTATATGATGCTTTGCATTTAGTTCTGAATGCAAATTAAACAACTTGAAAAATACCCAAGACACAGCACTTGAAATGTAGAAGCAAGCATATCATTTGATGGTACACACATATGTACTTGAGTTTACACCATACAACAATCCAGAATCCTAATCCTAACTCACCTATCCAGTACCCACTGCCTGTGGCTCCACCCCAGTCGCCCGCGAAGTCTATTCGGGCCAAGGTGCAGGTTGGCACGTCGTCTTCTTTATTTGCCACACAGTCCTGGAGCAGGTCGTCTGCCTCGGAGGCCAGCGGGTCGTCACACTTTTCATTCAGCGTGTAGTTCGTGCCTCGCTGGTAGTCCTCCCGTGCTCTCTGAAGAGAGAAATGAGTGTGCATGCAAACAAAATGTTCAATTCACTTGTAGTTCCACAGTTTTCTCAGTTATTCACTAGGTCTAACGTGTGTTCCAATCTGTCTGTGATAGGCCTCGTTAACATGTCGTTGAAACTCGAGAAAATTATAGTTAGGACCAGTATTGTTTCATGGATACACGCACAATATAATAAGTTTAGATTTAGAGATATTTTTTAGAAAAACAAACGTGCAGCAGTGCCTGATAGAAACCCGCGTGATAATGCAGCCTAGATCTACCTCTGTATACTCCGGGTTGTCCATGACGATCCCTCCATTGTGACACACGTAGCATTTGAGTGTTGTTGCCACAGGAAACACGGCGGCGATGACAGCGGCCAGACACACGACGCACAGTCTCATCTCGCCACCGACAAGTCTCCCCTGTTGGTGACACTGAAACAAACATACATATATTTTTCTAATATAGCTGACTGTACGTTAGTATCGCTGGGGCAGTGTGGGACACTTTCTAGACAAGCTATATAAGCGATATACATATTCATATAGGGGGTTGTGTGGGGCGGTGTTCCTAATAGCCCTACTAATTGTGTCGTGTCTGTTTTGTAGATCCACTAGCTAACCGGTGATATGAAAATAGAGCACAGTCACGAATGGAATCCCGTTACAGTGATTTCAATTAACTCGGGCCTGCTCTCCCAGACCGTTTTACACATGCATATTCATTAAAAAAAAACACTGGATCGGTTCGGCGGCAATTTTCTTTTATGGATTGTGGGCCTTAGGCCTACTCTCCGTTTTGCGATTTATCAAAGTTATTAAATACAATATATCATTTTTATCTAACACTACAGCTGAAACTATTATTAGTTATAACTTGTTAAAATGTATCTTCACTCTTTGATGTATCTGAGTTATTTTTGTCTAAATCTAGAGTGTACCAAGATTCTGACCTTTCGGTCCTCGCGCCATCCTCTCACAGCCAGCAACATCATCTAATGGTCATTTTGGCTACACGGCGGTGTTAGGCTGAAAGTAACCCTGACTATAGAGTCTACTAACCTGTTATACTTGCACTTTATCCTGATTTTAGTAGTGAAAATAAAATATTTGGTATATTTCACTGAATATATCTTTAATCTAGATCAACAAAAATGTCAAACCACCCTCAACTGTATACGTCTTGAAGAACGTGGAAGGACGTACGTTGGATGTGAGTAGACGTCGAACGTATTTTTTTCTCCATGAACGAACTTGGTGCATCAGTGCCAATCGCGTACCCAGAGATTAAACCCGCTTTACACTAGAGCGATCATGAGCGAAGCCGTGCAACGCATCTGCACGTATTATGTCACGTCGTCAACTGGGCGTATTGTGGCGCCACTGAACGTAGTAAAACTGCATGGTACGACAAGTTGCTGAGGCAAACGAAGTGTTACTTATGTATGCGAATGTTCTGCGATCCGTAGACGCAGCATAACTATTTGAAGCAAACTTTAACCAAACTAGATGTTCGTTCAAAATTTTTGAACATGTTCGAAATTTCCTGACGAATTTGCCAGTTCGCCAGTGCAAGTGGAGCTACATAGGTGGAATTCGCTATAGTGTTAAGTGGGTTTTAGTGACAACAGGAACCGAGTGTATGTATATGAAGAGTAGGCCTACGCGGGAGAGTGCGTCAGTGCACTTTTTGTGATTATGATTCAGTGGCGGACTTGAAAGTGTACCGGCTTGAAACGCATGCATAATAAGCACGATACACATGGCCCACGAAAAGGTGAAAAATAATTACATGGCCAGGGTTTTCCACCTTCTCCACATTATACAGTTACCACCCCGAATATCAAGGGCTCACTTCATTCCTCAAAATTTGGCCAGATATTAAAATAGAGTGACTATGATTTCTCGGAGAAACTCAAATCGACACCACTGCAGACACTACACTACTCACGCCAGTACCCTCTTGCTCCAGGTACGGGCGCCTGCAGCTGGGCCGCTGCATCAAGAAGGACTTCGGCTGGCTGGGCTGCTCGGTAGACGTGCTGCCGCTCGCGGACCGCCGCTGCTCTGGCCGTCGGGCATGCGCGCTTGGGGTGTTCGACGCGTTTGGCGACCTGAAGCCGTGCACCGAGCTGGAGGCCTCGCTCACCGCCAGCTACACGTGTGTGCGAGGTGAGGAAGGAGTGGGGGTCAATGAATGGTTTGCATGGCGTACAGGGTAGAGATATCAGATATCATGCTTACTGCATCGCTAATGTTTGAGTATAGTGTAAATGTGATCCGAGCTGCCAAGCATTCTTCACATATAGGCCTACGGCCCTACGCCACGCCTGTGTATATCAAAATGACTTTCATTTGCCTGCTATAGGCTCCACACACCTATGTCCACTTGTCAATGAATGGTCCACATGACTATCGACATCACACTCGAACATCTCTTTTTTCACAGTGTCCCATTTGAATACCAAACACGAATCCTCCATTGTATTCAGTGTCGCGCCTGCACACGTCCTGTGGCCATGGGCACCACCAATCCCTGGACGAGCAGACGCCGCTGACGGAGTCTACCGGCGTGCTGGCGAGCGCCGTCGCCGCCGCGGCGCACTGCCCGTACGTGCTCCGTGCCGCGCCCGGCCGCCGCTGGAACGTCACGCTCGTCGACTTCGCCACCAGCGACGTGGCGGGGACGGGGGACTACGGCGCTGTGCGCTATCACAGCAAGGTGCGTGCAGGCGGGCGGGCGTGTGTGTGCGCGTGCGTGCGTGCGTGTGTGTGTGTGTGTGTGTGTGTGTGTGTGTGTGTGTGTGTGTGTGTGTGTGTGTGTGTGTGTGTGTGTGTGTGTGTGTGTGTGTGTGTGTGTGTGTGTGTGTGTGTGTGTGTGTGTGAGGCGATGCATGCATGGACATGCCCATCAACAATAATGTAAGGCTCTTGTGCATGAGGGTGTTGTATATTACTGTATATACCTGTTGACCAAGGCAGGATCAGTGAGTTGTGTGTATTGCTGCACGGTGGTGGTTTATCACAACAAAAATGCGTGTGTAAGGTGTTCAACTTGTGAAATTTTAGAATAAAGCCATTGGTGCTGTTATGTGTAAGCATGCAACAGAAAACAATGGACAAGCCTCTAAAATCACCGCATTGACATGCTGCGTAATTATTACAAATGCAAACTTTGCGTGTTGCTTGTCCTTTGCTTCTCTAGTCACTGGTATTCCACTAGGACATGCAATATGTCACGCGCTGCCATCTACTAGACAGCGTTGGAATCTTTAATGTCAATTCTCTGAATGAAAAATACATTACAGGACCCTCGCCCATATTGCTAAATATATATTATTGGTATTAAATGCGTGTTACATAATAAATCCAATAATGATCTAGCCAGGAATCAGCTCGGAATAGAGAACCCTTATGTGCAGGTGTCTGCATAAGTGATTTTCAATATGGTTATAACCTAACAATTTCATATACCCATCCCCGTCCCGTCTGAGTTACGGTAGTCACTTATAATAATGTATGTAGAGATCCATTTGCATTTTTAAATGAGGTACGGTTATCAAATGTCTTTATATTTTTTGCAGAAAGACAGTATGATGCTTGTGTCATCTGCTTTTTGAATAAATTCATTGAAGGTTCCTTTCATTGTTGCATGAAATGGATTTTTAATTGATTTGGTGACTAACGTAACTCTCGGGCCTGGTTTGTTAGAGTTACGGTAGTCACAAAACTGAGTTACGGTCTTCACTTACGCGACTGTTTTCGAGCAAAATATATCATCATAATGTTGTTACACACTTAAACTACATGCTCTTTGGAGTAGATATAATAAGATCTACACATGTGTCATCTAATATCATGAAAGAGAACATTCAATAAGCAGAATAGTCGCGTTTCTAATCTGAGGCGGGGACTGTTGCCGACGCCATTTTGGCAGAGTTACGGTAGTCGTTACGCAGTCGCTTTCGCACAGTGAATCTATAAGCCTACCCCCCCCCCCCCAATTTCACATGGATGATGGTAGCTACAGATGCTCCCGGATATGTAAGATTTGTTATTTCGGATTGATTCGGCTGAAATGGATCAATATTTGTTACGCAAGAGCATAAAGATGAATCAGCTTGAAGCAAGCCAATTTTGCAGGTGTTGCAAATCGTCAGAGCGCCAAATGATCCACATAATCTAGATACCCCCCCCCCATCTAGAAAAGCAAGATGGTCTAAATTTGCAGAGCTGTTTCGTCAATTGTATCCCCGGTCGATGGCACCAGTAAATAGTAGCGGTAGAGAATAGGCCAGCTTTAATCTGAAATACCTTACGATACTCTAAATGAGCTCCAGATAGCCCTCCAAACGATTCAGAGTAGCAAACCGATGTCAGGATTAGCAGATCGATAATCCGTTGACGTAGACAAACATACAAACACGCCGACCATTTCTCAGGAGATGTGATCAGGCGATCAACCCATTCCCTACAGTCACCACCAAATCAGCTATAGATATCTCCTATCTAAAGCCAGATCACCTGCGATCCAAACCAGATGAGCGTTTTGAGATGATATTTCAGACAACCAAGAAAAGAAAGCTGCAGATGATACAGATTAGCAGACCAGTAAACCTTTGCCATAGGCTAGAAAAGCCCAAACCACTTATGTTGAGAGGTGAGAACATTTTAAAACCAGAACCGACCAAGAGTGTGTCATTCCCTCCAGGACTGACCGAACTAGCCAAGTAACTCCAAATTTGAGGCCAGATCATCCACGACCCACCTTGAAATGAAAAAAAAATCTCTGGTCCTCTGGAGCATCTGGGTCTACCATCCTCTTTGTGTAATTGTGGGGTAACCGCTGTTGTCCACTGTGCAGATGGCGGCCTCCTCTGCGTCGCGCGGCTCGCCTGTCTGCCAACGGTACGCCGTCATCAGCGAGGGCCGCGATCGCCGTGTCGTCGTGTGCGGCGGCGGGGGCGGTGGGCGCGAGAGGACCGTCTACATGTCACAGGTACGCGCAACACTTATCACCAACGACAGTCAGCCTCTGATGTCAACTAGATTCATTTTGGGGCCCTACTTTGCTCCCCCAAACTTTTTTCATCACTTTTGTTCTCTTCGTGATTCGTCTGTGCAATGTTTGGTGCGAAAATATGAACGATAATAGCAGTATACTTTACATATATGAAACCTTTGTTTACGCATGTTGATTATACACTGTTCTGGGCTATACTACCCCTCCCATCACCCCAGGGGAACCTGATCTCCATCCAGCTGTACGGCGGCGGCGGCGCTAGCGGCAGGGCGGCGCTGCGTGACGCCTCAGACGACCCAGTGGCAGCAGCAGCGCACTTCCTTCTCAAGTATGAAGGTGAGCGCAGGCGAGGTGACGTGCGAAGTGCCACCGTGAGAATGGCAGTAGGCAGGTGCACTTATTATAGCTATACATTTTGGTGATAAAGACTTGAAGTATCGGCACTTAATGGAAGTAGGAAGCGTGGTCCCTATTATTGTATCTTGGCAAGTTATTGAGCTCATAATTAGGGACCGCTAAACTATACAGGAACTCCTGAAACATGTACTACGTAGATAGAGGCCTGGCATGTTGGCTATGGTAGGATGGAGTAAACCAACGCTACTGCGAACATGCATTGTGAACCATGCACCACTATCATATCATGACTGCATTAGGCTAGAGACTTGACGCATTAAGTTAAAATTTGCGGTCATCTGTGCAATGAGCAACGGTACGTCATAATTAGTCTGATATATCACAGACGAGAGAAACAAAATACTGAATCAAATGTAAATGCGTGTGCTTCAGCTGTGGGCTGTGAAGACCCGCCGGTGCCTCACGGGATGCGCTTCGTGCGCGAGAGGTTCACTGCGCATCTGACGTGCAACACGAGCCTCGAGTCGTGGGTGATCACGTGCGAGGACGGCCAGTGGCTGGGGGACGTCGGCTTCTGCGAGGAAGGTAGGTGCTGCCACAGACTTGGAAATTCTCATCTTGCCACAATGGGCCCCGGCATCATGGGATAATATGTGTGGTATGTGCACTACTATTGTATACAGACACTATACACGTTACTATTATTACATAGATAGTATAGTAGAACTAATTTGTATGGTAAGATGTTTGTAAATCATAGACATATACACACCACACACACCCTCCCAAGACGCTGATGCCTATGCTTGCAACAAGCTATCACCTCGCATATTCGTCTAATGATATAAGTGTTGCTGTGGAACCCCTGAGCACGGAAAGATGGGACATTTAGGGCTAACAAATATAAGTAAGTAGAAACCTACCAGAAGCATACATGTAAATATGGTGATTTCTAAATAAAAAATATACTGCGTATATAGACGTGAGATATGACGATGATGGTATTCATGAAATGTGTTACTGTCTATTGTCGATTTTTACAGAGCCAAACTGGACGATGTGGTCTGTCCTGACTAGGGAAGATTGGGCAACACCTTACGGTACGTTTATAATCATGCACCTGTAGCGAACCATAACTATAAACACTGCATTACATGTATATAATTATCATTATGTTGCTTAGATACCATGATGGTTTTTACTCTATGCAAGTAAATATTGTCTCATATAGTCATTGCCAGATTCGAGATACTGACGTATTGCAATGATACTACACCTGTAATAGCATGAGGTCTTATGTTTGTTTAGGAATCCTCATCGTGACAGGACTTGGCGTCGCTCTGGGTATCATCATTGGATTTTCCCTGCTGGTTGTTGCACTGTACTGTATAAAAAGGTTATTTATTTGTCATAGTTTTTTCCATCTAGAAAACACAAAAGAACAAATGTGTTAATGCCATAATCTGAACTGGTTATAGCAAAGCAATTGTACTTTTATTGCATTTATTCTTTTATAGGAGACAGCATTACAAACATCGGCATGGTCCTGGCTACGATGACATCACAGCCTATCGCAACCAGAGCATCGGCAGCAAAGAGCTCGACTACCAATCAACCATGGCCAGAGGCTCCACCTACAAAACAAGACCACCGCTGCCACCCACACCAACCCAAGACTTCCGCATGGTGCCGCATCCATTGCCTCCCCTGCCTCCAACTTTAAAGGAAGCAACTGTTCGCCCTCTGGGGAAGGTTCTTGGTCCGCCCCCTCCACCACCGTGTATCCCTCAAGAAGGTGGCCTCTGCTTTGAGGACGATGAGGATGGCAACGGGCACGACGCCCCTCCGCCTCCGTACCCTACCACGGAAGCAGACGGCAGTGGGTACGGCACGACGGGGCGCCTACCGCCTACGTACCACCCTGCCAGTCACGCATCGAGCGGGTGCTCTGGAGATCACGTGTATGAAGTGCCCGGCTGACAGTCACGTTGTTGAGGGTGTCGTCTGGTGGCGTGTGCCGTAAACACGTCATTGCTGACGAGAAGGGTGTTTTTTAAAGGCGACTGTCGACACAATGAGATACATGAATGCATGAATCTTTTTTAACAGTTAGTTTTTATATGGCATTTTAAGTGATAGGTAGTGTATGATGGGTGTGTGGCAGTATTTGAGAACATGTACCTAGTTGCATTATTACAGCACGTTTTGACGACAAACAGTTGGTTAGTGAAGAGCATTCCGCATTGTGATACTATAGTAGACATAGTAGTATATGAACTAATTATCAAACTTTGAGGGTAGATTCCATTGGGCAAATCACAATTATGTGCCTCCAAGATAAGTCTAAATATTATAGAAAAACTGTTGGCATACCAGCTAGTGCATAAATGATGGTTTTAACGTGCGCGGGTCCAAAAAGGAACGGCTTCGTAATGATGATTATACTCTCTTTACATATGCTCCCACGTAATAGTTTTCTCTATGTAAAATAATCTATGAACATTACAGACAAATTTACTCATACGCATGACTATCATATTAGTTTCCTTATGGTTACAATACTACAAAACAGATCATATCTACTTATCTGCAGGGCAATAGGATTCAAATATTCATGTGCAAACCTCGAGGCTTGTTCTGATGGATACAGTTTACACTTTTATTCTATTAACTTTCTTCTAATAAACATTGAACATACATTGTGCATAGACAGATCCAGGGGGTCGCCGGGGGCACGCGCCCCCCTTTCCCACCAAAATACTTCATTTTCATAGTTTTTTTCATGAAATCGTAAGTTTCCCCCCCTTTCCAAACACCTGGATCTGCCATTGTTGTACAATAGACTGTCAGCGTGTGCTAAACAACGCCATAATTATGGTAAACTGAGAGGAACGTATGAACATTTTCAAAGTAAAAAGTATATTTTAAGTGTTTTTTCCCATTTTCCATGTGTAAGCAGTCATTTTCATGCGTTATTAGTCTTTTGTTCATAAAGGGAATGCTTAAATAAAATCATTTTGTAAATTCAATTATTTCAGTATTGCTAATGTTATTCTATTAAATGAAACCAATGACAAGAACACTGTATGTGTTTTCGTGTTTACACATCATGAGCTTTGAGAACCATGAAATTAATGAAATACTAGCTTACACCCGTGTGGTCAAAGAGACATGCTGGGAACCATATTGAATCACTCTAGTTACATAATTATATAAATAGATCCCAACTTAATCATTCGTGACAACCATTGACTTGGCGTGTAAAATGAAAATCTAAAGGAGGAAATGTTAGTGTCCATGTAAGTGGGAACACAATGCCCCCCATAGTCATAGAAAAAGGCATATTTCGTGAGTGTATAAATATATTTTACAGCATTTTATTTTAAAGCACCCTTGTCCTGATAACACTTGCCCACATCCTGATAGCACCACCATCCACCCAGAAAGCATTCTAACAGCATCCCCATAGACACAACATCCAAGATCAAGCCAAGGTGTCATTCATTGAAAGGCAGTTTTTTGACTATGTAAACATGGCAGGGTGACCATCCTCTGTATAAATACAGTGAAAATCAAAGGCATTGTGATTTCCCCTCTAACATTGACTATAAGTAGTCATATTTAGAGAGTACAAACTACAAACACATAAATAATGTAATCACACTAACTACACAGCAAACGTAAGCATCAAGTATGATTCATTAGCGGCGGTTTTCAGAACCATATAACAACATTCGATGATGAAAAGAAAGTCAAGACACCAACCATCCAGAGAAATACCAGGATTAAATCCGATTTAAACACGGCGTTCAATCGATGTGCAGTGCTCGTGCGGTTTACCCAGTGCTCGTGCAAAGATAACCAGAATTCGTGTGTGATTTGTTTACTTTTTGAACTGACAACTTTTGTTTTTGGCTCCTGGTTACTTAACTGTATATCTTTTGCCCAATTTCTTTAGTGCATGGAAAATGGGAATATCTCTACTGTCTAAGGAAAGTTTCAATGCGCATCTGCATTGGCTGGTTTTTGCCGCTAACTCCGCAATACATGACCACCCCCTCCATATGCCATTCATCCAGTAGAAAATGGAGAATATTATGGCTTTAAACACTGCATTTGGACAATGTGCACATGAGAATATGTATAGATCTTGATAGGCAACAGATCAATGCATTCGCATGCTAGTTGAAAGCATATACTGAACAAAAATGCTTGAATAGAGCTGATGGCCCAGATGTATTTAGAGTTTCTCCAATCTTCTCCAGCCAGTTTGGTAAATTTCTCAAGCCCCATTTGTTGCTTTGTCTCAACAGTTCTCAGATCTTGCACTCTACCTGAGATAATAGTTACAACAGCAGATATTTTGCTCAGAACATCTTTGGTATGGACTTCACTCTCCACTTCGAAATTTTCCTCTATTCCCTTTAACAGATCTTTCACATGTGAGAGCTCTTTTTCAAGACGTTCTTGAGCATCCTTAAGACGTGGATCCTCATAACCAAATACATTAATATCTCCATGTGTTGCATCAAGCCCGGTGCAACTTTTTGCTATCCACACTTAACACAAATGAAGTGTTATCTTCTTTACTACGCATAGCTATTGCTTCTCTTATAATCCCAGGTTCTAATTGAGAAGGGATAGCAATAGAGTGTGCTGGTCATTGAAGCTGAGGAGGCTGTTAATATTAGGAACAGCAAAGTTGATTTTCGATTTGAGTGGGTCAAACTCTCCTTTAGAATCTGGGGTTTGACAGTAATTCACCCTCATTTTTCATACCAGATTCGTATGAATTGTCCATGAAAAAGCCGATATCCAACAAACCAAAATCGCTTGCTTTCTTCAGAGTATTCCATTTCAGTTGTGGATTTACATGCATACCACCTGACGACCTCAAGGAATAATCTTAGTGCAATATTGTCCAGTGGAAAGACACCTTCAGAGACTTGCTGCATGAAGTTCATAAAATCATTCAGAAGTCTGTGATCATGCAACTGCTCTATCACTAGTGGTAGTAACTGTTGCGCCTTTAGCCAAGTGGTGTGCATATGTTGCTTTTCCAAATCAAAAAGTTGTTTCTTTGCACTTTTTTTTCGTTCAAGCTTTTTTGGTGCGCCTGGGTCTTGTGGCTGAAGTTTCTGATGTGGCGGTGTTTCTGATGGGTATTTGGGATGTTCAGCAGTCTCTACACTGAATTCGTTATCTAAAGCTGGATTGCTATCAAGCTCAGGAGCAGAATCATAAGCTGTATCTTCAGCAAACAAAGGACCTACACTTCTTCGCTTTATCTTATGAAACGAGAACCTATAGCGGGCTCTCCTTTTTTTTTTTTTTCTCCACAGTACTCTCATATATATAACAAAAAACTAATTCATTGTTTTCTCAAGCATAACAAAGATGTAAGGTTTTGCTTTGTTATTATTCAGTTTATTTTACCATAGGTTGTTCACACATCTATTTTTAATGTGCTGAATCGAATGGTAATCTACAAAAAGGAAAAATAAGAGTTCCTCACTAAATATAATATTAATCTATATATCAGCCACATAGCAGGCAACATGCAACTCTGCTATTTCTATTTAATTAAACTCTTGATAAAATACAAGCTAATATTGAAATCTTACACTTAATGAAATCTCATCAAAGCAAATGGCATGGAACCTAAGATTTTTACTGTATACTTAAACTAGATATAAATTCATACAATGTAAAAAAATAAGATAAATGAAATCCTAAATAAAGCAATAATAAGCAATACTATATATATTTTTTTGTTTAATATATATCTGTGTATAGTGTGTGCATTTATATAAGTACAACAAACCTCACAAATCCTATGGCAGCCCTTTTGTTTGAAAAGAACATATCCTTTCTTCTATTGTTAATCTAAGTTTATTATCCTTATCAACTTACACTGCTTACACTGACTTAGGTTACTAAAACGAATAACCAGCCGCTCAAGTATCTATTTAAGGACACAGGGCAGATACGCTGTTGATTGGCCATTGAGAACAAAGACAGCTGTAGTATTTTGTTGACCACTATAACACAAAGACAATCAGTACTGTATGTTGCAAGGTCATTTACATTTGTACCTACCTGCCTTTGTAATAGACTCTCCAATAATAATGTGATGATGTGTATGATTTAAAAAGAATAATATTCACTTATTTATTCAAGCTTCTGACAAATCTAATATAACAAAATATCCCTTATTACATAATAGAACATTTGACCATTTCCACATTTTATAGTGGTATGATCGTATGGTCTGATGTCACTCCCGTCCATCAAAAGGGATTCCATTTAAGTTTTGTCCTTTCACATGATAGTTAGAAGTCATTGCATAGTATCTCAAATCATTGTGCATAAAGTAAAATAATAAAAATCCAGTGTAATCTTTGCAACCTGCACAGACAGCAGTATGTTTTAAGATATTTCATGTAAATACATAACATCAATGAAATACACACCATCACTGGTTTGCAGCTCGCACGAGCACTGGTGATTTCAACTTACCACTTCTTTTTACATTTTTGTTCAGTATATGCTTTCAACAAGCATGAGAATGCATTGATCTGTTGCCTATCAAGATCTATACATATTCTCATGCTCACATTGTCCAAATGCAGTGTTTAAAGCCATAATATTCTCCATTTTCTACTGGATGAATGGCATATGGAGGGGGGGGTGGTCATGTATTGCGGAGTTAGCGGCAAAAACCAGCCAATGCAGATGCGCATTGAAACTTTCCTTAGACAGTAGAGATATTCCCATTTTCCATGCACTAAAGAAATTGGGCAAAAGATATACAGTTAAGTAACCAGGAGCCAAAAACAAAAAGTTGTCAGTTCAAAAGTAAACAAATCACACACGAATTCTGGTTATCTTTGCACGAGCACTGGGTAAACCGCACGAGCACTGCACATCGATTGAACGCCGTGTTAAAGCTCGTATGAGTATATCTCATCCGAAGTAAGTCAATGATTACTGAAAATGCACTTGGCATCTAATATGCAAAAAGCTATGGGATGAAAAAATTAGTGTCTATGGTAATGGGAACATAATGCTCTCCGTAGCACAGATATTCTCACACACTTCAGTAGAACATCCCTTTTAAGACTGCCCAAGGACTGGCGTCAAGTGGTTTAATATAGGGGTGGTTTCTTAAAGGACGTTTGCAATGATCTTCTTTTATGAAGCCTTGGGACTGTTAAAATCATCTTATAATAGAGGTGGCATAGTTATAGAGGTTGTCTTGATCGAAGGTTCTAATGTACACATAGCCCAATTGGCAAAGTGGTGGTAATCCCATGTGACGCCTTTGGCGTCTTTATGACATCACACTACTCCACATGACGCTGTCATGGCTGCTGCTGTCTGCTATTTTTGTTATAAAACCGCTAATTAACAACAATCAGGGCTATTCTGACAATGAAAAACATATTCGTGCAAAACTACACAGTACCATGAACGATCTCCTGTAGTCAGATGGCGTCCAGTTAGTCAGGTTAAAGAGGAGATAGCCGAACAAAGTCCAAAAATTAGCGTATTATTAATGAAATATACTCTGCAGTATTTTGGAATATAAACACGTTACAATATTAATCCAGTGGGTACTTAACACATGACACATTATTATAATCTGCAATTGTATAGGCATTATCAAGAGAACAGAAATATTACGCTGTAAACAATTAAAAGGCAGTTTCGTGCTCTATACTCGTTCCCAAGTATTGTTGGTCGGTCTGTACTGCCGTATGTAGAAAGCCTCCAACACCAGCAAAAAAGCTCTCACCACGAGATGTCTGGTGAATGTTTTGAACACCTTCCTCCTTTAAAGTGGTTTGGCACTGCTTCTGTGCTTATTTATACGTGTCCGTAGATGACGTGCCGTTTGGTCGACATAGCACGCTGTGAAGCGTGGACACTCAATCGTATAAACAACCCAACTTATAAGTATTTTGTCCACTAGAGGTTTGGTAGAGGGTAGAATGGTTTTCAGCTTTCGAAGTTTCATGATAACCGTATACATGGGGCTTCATTTTGTGTAAAACATATGAGCGTAATCTTCCGAGCATTTGCCATGGTATTGTACTTTGAGAATGTGTTTTCTCAGCTTATTGGTGGTAACTGCCTCTGGTACATCGTTTTCCGTAATTCCCAAAATGTTATCTAACTAATGTTATTGGTCATCTCACCCCCCTCCCCCGCTCACCCTTAGGGAACGATCATAAATAATGATACCGGGGGGGGTGTCATCAAAAAAGGTGGGGAGGTCGTCCAACTTTTCAGATTCCTTTGGGGGCAGGGGGGGGGTCGCTGAACTTTTTTTTATCACGCTGCGGTATATTTTTTCAAATACATTCTTTAAGCATTGCAATTACTATAAAAAGGACTTTTCTTTAGCGGGTGGGGGTGGGGGGTCACTCCACCTTTTAAAATGTTGATGGGGGGAGGTCGGTCAACTTTTTCTTCGAGCTCCCAAAAATGGACGCCCCCCCTCCGGTATCGTTATTTATGATCGTTCCCTTAGTCGACAAATATATAAAAACAAATTACTGGTCACAAAAAATATCACTATAACGTCAATACTCTAAGCAAGCCTCTCCATTTAAGTTCACCCCCTTGATGCTCGACATTTATATTGAGTGTTCCATGTGCACGCTGTCATCTCTGTAGAAGACATTTGACATCTTATTACTCATATTACTTTGCTTTATGATATTCACCCAATTTATCTGTTGTGGCCATCATTTGTTTTGTGCAGCTGGAATGCTTTTTTATGTCTATAGAAACTTAGTCTTTCAATTATGAAATATGGGTGTACACATATTCTTATGTGCACACATTGATACTCTTATAATGCTTTCCCAAATATATCAATATCTTCGAACGATAAATATATAGACCTAATATGATGTCTGCTGAACTTGTAATTCTGCCACTAGCATAACCTTTTATAGATGTTTCCTCAAATATTTGGTTCAAAACCAAACACGTATTACGGCTCTAATTCCGCAATCGTGAACTGTACGTTAATATTTAGACGATTAGATAGGTTAAACGTTATGTAGGACTTAATACAGTCACTGTATCCATCCAAGTTCCTTATAGATTTAACCACCGACTCTCTTTGAAAAGCAAAGAGAAGGAATATAATTTACATTGCAATAGTGTGCGTTAGCACGTTTTTATTTTTTGTATGTGTTAACAAAAAATGATACAACTACTGTTGATTTAAAAGATTAAAACGGCATACACACAGACTGACCTCAGAATTACGTCCCGAGTGTCCCCACGACACAACGGCCCGCGGAGAAACCATACGGTTGACGATGTGGTAACTGTTGTTATCTCTGCCCCCCTCCCCACCCCACCCCCACTCCCACTCCGTCCAACGCATAAAAATTATGAGTAGAATCCTACTTGTTAAAATAACTATTAACAAAAATATAAAGAGCAACACATGTAACAGTGGACAAATGTAAAAAAAAAACTTTCTTTCAGAAAGTCGTGCCCAAGGCTGACATACACATGTGTGGTATAGGGGAAGGAATGTTGGAAAAGGGGGGTGGGTGGGGGGCGTCGTGCTTGTACTTGTGTGGTATGACTTGTAGAAAATATGCTAAAAGTTGAACGCCAGTGCATTTTACAAAACGAAGAGTAGAATGATTGTGTAGGGGAATACCTAGAACGTGCTGATGTGGCGTTCGTCGGCTACTTGTAAACTCTCTGGTGTCCGCACCAGTTCCCAGCCACTTGCTACCAACGGCTTTTCTTTTCAGGTCGGTTTTAGGGGCGGACCATTACTTAGTTGGGGGGTGGGGGTGGGGGGCGAGTAAATTTTTTTCGAACAAACATTTTTTTTTTCACATTGCCGTATCATGCAAACATTTTTTTCATACGATGTCGCTGACAAACATTTTTTTTCAATCGGAACTTTAATGTCAACATTTTCAGCATACAAAATTGACGACGACTTCTCAAATTTTAATTAATTAGTATATATTACAAGTGTATTAAAACAGCATGGAATGTATTGAAAATACTACTAATAATTATATGTCAATGTTGAAAATGAATCGAAATAAATTAACGCTATTCACATGTGAATCTTTAAATAATCATATACATTTTTTACTTCACCTGTCAGATCACCTTTTGGCCGTCAACTTGTTCGGCTGTACGTCCACAATTAATATTTGCACAATAGTTTCTTTATTTTTTATTCAATTTTCATCATTCTTAAACACAACTTGTATGCCTAATAGATTGTAATTCCATGGTTGAATCAAGCCCCATGGCGGAATATTGGCCCCGCCCCAAGGGTCCATCAAAATCTTTAGTATAAACCATAGCTGGGTCTTTTTTTTTCAATTTTCATCAAATTGATACATGGTGTATTTGTCTAAATGATCATCATCTCATAATTGAATCATGCCCCTGGGGTCAATCAAAATTTGTAAGTATAAACCATGGCTGAGTTATTTTTCATTCGATTTTCTCCAAATTTACACACAATGTGTATGACGATGTGAAAAAATATTGTAAAATATGCAAATACGTGGCCTAGATGCGTCACTGTGACAAGTGAACCTCTCTTATATTTGGTAATCCACAGCTCATAAGTAATACTCAGAAGATCTGATGGGCTTGATATTTGAATAATACACCCCTGGGTGTATAAATGAGAACTTGGTTTGGTTGGTTTTGGTTTGGTTTGGTTTGTTTGGTTTGTTTGTACTCCGCAGCCATCAATTTCTGATGCTTATAGCAGAGGGAGGCCACGTGGTGTTGGTACATGGACCTCCAGAGGCAGGCTAGGTAGCCAACTGAGCCTCAGGGGTGGTGGTGGTGGTGGGGGGGATCACACTAGCTATAGTTTTCAAACTAGGTGAGTTCTTTTACGTGCAGAGGTGTGGCTCTCCTCTACACGGGACACGCCGTTTAACGAGGCTTCCGAACCTCCGCTTGGCGTCGCTACCGTCTAGTAGTAACACTGTACGGTGGCGACGTGCTCGGTGGGAATCAGCAACTCAGTGGCAGACGTACGACGTATCGGTTTTGGCGACACTGTGTCTGCCATGACCGGGGCGCGAACTTACGACGCAAACAACTCTCTTTCAACTCTTTTCAAGTCGTACGCAATGCTAATTGCATGCAAAGAACGCTTCATGTAATTATGAATACATTATGGGTGCTAAAAATGTTGGTAACATATTGAATGTTTAAGCGATAAATGTAAAAATAAAGTTTTCGACTCAATTGTATATTGATAATCAAATTGAGAGACCTGTTTGCAGTACAAAGATGTCACTGACATTGCAAAAAAAAATGAAGGAACTTATTCATTCCTTGTATAATATGTACAATGTATATCATTTCAGTGTGAAAATTTGCCTTTGCAAGTAGATAATAAAGTATTTGGCATATTCAGAATATCTGTGGTAATGTTTGAAATACAGAATACAGAAGAAATACATTAGCATCACTGCCATCAATAAACATACTGTAAGTAAAAATGAATGCCATAAACGCGTAAAAATCGACATTTGTGCAAACATTTTTTTCTTTACAAATGAAACAAACATTTTTTTCGCTTTCTAAATGAGAACAAACCATTTTTCCCCATGTGTGCGGTGAACAAACATTTTGTTTCCATATCTTACTCGCCCCACCCCCACCCCCACCCACCCAACTAAGTAATGGTCCACCCCTTCCGATACATCATACCCATAACCACGCGCTCTGTCGTACGCGGGTATGAGTTATCAGTTTCCCTAGGAGTGAGGAGGGTGGGCCCGCGCACTACTACTTTTTTCATAGGCTTGAGCCCGCATATAGAATGTCTAGGAGTCGTGCAGTCAGGTGGACAGCGAAATCTAGAGCTAGTACTGACAGCACAATGGCTACAATTTGAACCTCCCTAAAATTGTTTTTATTTTTATTTACATCAGGTGACCTTGCCAAGAAAATCGATCAGTTAAACCTTAAATCACCACCCATAAACACAAATATAAATAAACGTAATGTATATATGTAGCACGGAAGAAGAGGGGATTTATATTATATTATGTAATAGATTCTAATTCTAATTCAAATAAAGAGAAAAGAAGTTGGTACACACATGCCAAAGGATGACTAAGAATGATGACTAAATATTAAGTATCTAAATGTGGCTAAACAAACGCAACAATAAACAAGAATTCGCCTTCTACATCAATATTGAACTACGCCTTACCAATGCAGAAGCCAGTAATGTGGAAATTCCCTCCCGTTACATAATAGTCTCACATGACGTAAGTGATCACTCAGTCATATCCGTCTGCCCACACCTTGGTCTTACTTGAACAGGTAGACTCATTCAAATTGCACCGGTGGGTAATTTTTACATCCAAGATATATCTATATACGACCAGGTGATATTTGAGGGCAAAAAGTGTCTCACTAAGAACAAAATGAATAATTATGGGGAACAGGGCATAATTAATAAATGGAGAACTTTTAATACAAGAGGCCGAACGTTGCTACCATATGTTCATAGATATTAGTGTGGTATAACATAATTAGAATAAGGTACATGTAAATGGTTTAGAAATTATGCAATAATGTTAACTAGATACCATACCAGTAATCACTTGATTGTGTACCTTGATAAATGACAGAGAAGACAGGGGGTGTTCAGCGAACCTAATCGAAACGTCACGTGCTCTCGCTAGCAAACACCTACAGAAAATTGAATGCAAAAACTTTAGATAATGTTGAATTAACTTCTGTATTACCCCTACATTACACCAAGAGATATGCCGCAGCGGCACGCGGTTTCTATGCTAAAAATGCAAAAGTTCCTAGAAATGGTGCTCATGCCGCATGGTAGAATCCAACACCGCGACAGCATATGTACGAGCGCTTACACCAAGTGCGGTCAAAAAATTCCTAATTTTCGGCGCCGCGATGGTACCGCGATGGGACCTCGTCCAAAAATGTCGCGGTTCTCTTGAGAAGGCGCACGGTGCCACGGAGACTCCCGCCGCGACAGTGTGGGGATTATCGATCGGTATTGATTGAATTCTCTTTGATCGTTTTGAGGGTATTGTAATTGCCTAGGGTTTGAGATGTCAAAATAATTGAACTTTGCAACTGTACTTGGTATTTGGGTTGTGTATGAGTAAAATATTGGCAACAAATCTGTAGAATGCCAAGGTTTTACATATGGAGATATCTTGTTTAACCTTATGGTATATTGTGGTTAAATGTGGTGCATAAATTTAAGGTTTGCAAAGTATTAGACACATGAATTTCTGCAGCCCCATGACGGGTTAGTAGAAAACAAGTTCACATGTCACACAGATGAGGTTGTGTAGCTTCCTAAAATAAAGTGAGATTCCTGACACTCTCTATGCAATAAAACTTTTTGAAATAGCAGGACACCGCGTGCGGGCGCATTGTTCAGGCCGCAGGACGCCGCAGAAGCACACAGTGACATTTTTCCGGGCCGCAAGCAGTGTAATTTGCCGAGGATGGTACCGCCGGGAGCTATAATCCGTGAGGGCGGGGTTATGGGAAAAGTGCCCAAATCCTGGAGCGGTATATGCTCGAGGCGTCATTTTTTGTTATCATCCAGGAAATTCTAAGTTTCTACCCCCTAGTACTGCGAGGCGTCGCTGCGGTATGATTTCTTGGTGTAATGTAGGTGTTAGAAAGTTTTGTAGCTGGGTTCAAAAGCCAGCTGAAACATTTACACCCCTGTGGACATCGGATTAGGCTTCTTGCCAGATCATATTTATGATATAATCGATCCGCATCGGTGAATCGAACGGGCGGAAACACCAAGAAAATTAATAAAAAGGCCTGAACGTCACCATTTTATGAACGAATGTTGGTGAACAAGGATAGAATTATTTTCTAGTAAGGAAGGATTTTAAATATGAAAAGTTTATTCATTCTAGCGGCAGTCGTCGCTGTTGTTGTTTGTGACAAATCTATTTCGATAGATGGAAGCACTGCGAAGGTTCTTGGACAGTCGGGGAAGATATTTTTCGGAAAGAAAGGTGACAATGACGCAGTTGATGGAATTACGATTGAGTTCGATGCCATAAAGGTGAGAAACACATAGATCACAATCTGATACTTCAGGTACTACCCCGAGGATGACAGACTATTTTGGAACTCATTGTCAGTTGTGTTCAATTTAACCATACCAATACGTCTTTATTATTACATAGACATTCTATTCCATATATAAATGAAGATTTATCGAAATGTTGGCCAGGATGTTCGTGTTATGTTCAATTTTGCTCGTGTGCGTGCTATTTTTAAGTTGCATATACAGAATAATATATTTTAAGGGTAATTTTAGCTAAGACAACACAAGGGGAAATGTTTTTTATTTATATTTTTTTTCTCATTTTCTTTGCATAATATTATTGTTGGGGTTAGGTAACAGAGGATTATACCATGGCTATAAATAAAAATCACAATGAAGCCCATATTGACTACTGCAAACATTTCACCTGAATAATATATTTGTTATAGGAAAAAAATGCCGCAGGTGAGGATGTTGGAACATCAGGACAGAAGAAACACTCCTTTAACACTTTTGCATCCAGAAATTTCTCGTTCGAGGGCAATCAGTTTGGCAATTACCATGGAGCGACTGTCTGGAAGATCCCATTCATTGCAAGAAATATTATAGACGATACCGACGCTACATTGATGGTCAGTAAAGATGTTAAATAGTTTTTGAAGTAGTTTAGTTATACCTTGATTACTTTAAGTCCATTGTTTACAACTTCCTCATAAATATGTGCTGGGATATGCAATTACAAATTGGGACCCTAATACAAATGTACAAATTGATGGGATGACGATTTTGTCAAAATGTTTGTGGTTTGTCTTTGGAGTTTTTTTTGCCATAATATAATTTCGATGTGGGTTAATCTTAAAGTGTTCCAGTTATGAATTATTTTTATCAAACTTGACAGAAGTGGACGAGGAAGTGTTTTTAATTATGTGTGAAACTAGGAAGTTCAATAAGGAAGTTGATTAATGCTCCTGTGATCATATAAAACACCCTGATACATTTTGTTTGGAAAACTGTGAGTGCATTTAAGCAGAGGAGGATGCAAACACACCATCACCACCAGATGCAATACTGCCTGAGAAAGTTCAAGAGGCTCCTCTATTCTGACATCCAAACATTCATCATTAAAATCCTTTGGAAAGATGTTTTCAGCCTGAGTTCATTTTACCTTGCTTCATGGTAGTGAAACTTGCTATCCATCAGCAGCTACGTCTCAATGCGAGATCCATGGCACGTTGGATCTGCAGGGTAACTCTAGAGGATAAACTTATTCAGCTACGCTCCAGAAAATGTTAGAGGTTGAAAAGGTATCTTTTGAGCCACGTTCTTGAAGTCTCAGATGGTACAGACACCTGAAACGATCCTCCTTATGCAACAATTTTCTCATGGACATGGAGATCCCTGGTCGTTGAAACAATGTAAGAAGTGCCTAGAATGATTTTAAGTCGGACCTGAAGGACTGTTAGCTCCTTAGTACAGACCTACTAATTCCTCATATTTTCTAATAAAAAACCATATTCATAACTCTAGAACTAAAACATTTATAAATATGAACAATATTTCTGTTCAGTTTTGTGATCATATTCTTT
This sequence comes from Streblospio benedicti, assembly GCA_019095985.1. NCBI lineage: Eukaryota > Metazoa > Annelida > Polychaeta > Spionida > Spionidae > Streblospio > Streblospio benedicti. Next base: position 13,544,233 of record CM032664.1, on the reverse strand, counting down.
TCTGTATCCCATGTGTGATTCATGCTATTGATTGTAAAGGATCCTTTGTGTTCTTTGCCAATGTAAATATAGAAACAATCTTTCCAAATATCTACAGGAGGTGCAGATTTTCACCCATTACATTTGATATAGGAGATTTGTAAATCATGCAAAAATGGACCTCTGCTACTGTGATTATGGTACTTAAATGTAGTTTGCTGCCCTGTAAATATCACGGTGCTTCAAGTGTCACTCGATGTTGTGCTAGTATATGTCATGTTGTACATTGCTGATTTTGTGTACCAATTTTCAAATATTTATATTACGTAAGAATGGTATAAATATGGCAGGATGGAGTATACAATGTATTCTTTCTAATGCAATGCCTTCAATCAACAATATTATTTTGACAAACAAAATAGAGCATACAAAGTTTGTGGACCAAAATAATACATGATTATTGTCTGCTAGGTATATTACTATTATTGTAGTGAAACCGAGCACTTGTTCTGCGCTGGTATTGAGTTGGGTAGCGGTTTTACTGTGCAAACTGTTTGAAAGCAACAACGAACTTTTACCATACAAAGCACTACGACCAACTTTATTAAATAAAATTACATGTTACATAAACAAATCTATACATTAAAAATATATATATCAAAACACATTAAATACACTGTATATATTAAATTAAACCTTATTATCACATATATAAATCAAGTTCCAAATAGTTTATCAATAAAACCATTAAACACACAATAAAATAAAAATATACCTCTTTGAAAGCAACAACGAACTTTTACCATACAAAGCACTACGACCAACTAAAGATTTGGCGGCAGTAACGTTACCTGCTTAAATACCGTTGTTTTAAACAGGGATTAAACAGTACCTATGAGTAATATTAACGAATATCAAACGTGGATTTTGTACAGTGCGAAAATCGCAAACTGCTACGGTAGTATTAACAACAAATATAAAATCCATCGAACAGGTCATGCTGGTGGCAATTAGCGGCCATTTTCAAATCTCGTACCCGCGCCCGCTAACCCGAGGCCGCCAATACGCTAATGCGAAGTCACGAATGCGCGAGTACGAGAAAAACACGGGCTGTATACTCCCCAGGGAGTTGAGAAAGTGAAAAAGAATGAGTTACATTATTTGGTAACATGTCAGAAGCGATGTTGCATGATTTGAAGAAGTATGACTTCTTGAGGTCACAGATGACCTTGAAGGAAAGGTCGTAGGTGAAAACTAATATTATCAGTGGATTCATTGACCATGATTTGCAATGTGCTGGTAATACATACTGTATCTCTACAGGCAATAATAAAGGAGATAGAGCATGATTTGTATAAGTTTGACCGCTGATGATCTTGAAAGAAAGGTTGTATGTCAAAAATAATATCACCAGTGGATTCCTTGACAATGATTTCCTATTTGATGTCAAAACAAAACAAACCTCCAACTGTCATATTTAGTTAAGCATTTTCTGTATTTCAGAAAATGGCTGCCAGTCAGCCATCTTGAAGAATTTTGAAATTCTAAAATGACGGGCACCGTCCTTTTGTACTAGGGAATATCATGTGTGAGCTCGGACACACGGGCGCACACAATGACGGACATCAGCAGTTTTATGATTCCCCTCTTTGATAAAAGAGGGGAATAATAAGAATGCATCATATGCTAGAGCCCAACCCTGAATAAAAGCCCACCCCCATATTTTTAGCAATAGTTAATTTTAAAACCTTACTAATTTAAACATTAGAATAAGAAGCCACCCCCTAATTTTCAACGTGTCCAGCTTAGGGCTGATCAGAGCGTGTACGAGCAAATACGGTAATCTAATTTATATTACGATATGAAAGAGATATTCAGAAGATTTTAGATGTTCTTTGTTGTGGGAAAGGAGAAAGAAAACAACAAATGTTAACAAATGATTATATAACATTTTAGGACATAAAATAAATGTATATGTGGTGGTTTATAGTCCACGTATCCATATGTTCAACGGACTTCACATATTACACCCCAGATCAGGAGCCTGTTCAATCTTTTTCACTTTCGCAACACTCCGGGGAGTATGCAGCCCGTATTTTTCTCGTACTCGCTCAGTCGCGACTTCGCATTAGCGTATTGGCGGCTTCGGGTTAGCGGGCGCGGGTACGAGATTTGAAAATGGCCGCTAATTGCCACCATACATGCGGCATATGACATTGTCTAGTCCGTACATATCAGTGAAAATTTTGTGCATTTGTATAATTCTTATCAAAATATTCACAACATGGTGATATTATGTCACTAACAATGTTTATAAAACCCAACATGAAGAGATTTGTCCATCACAGAAAGACAGTTGAAGCACTGTGTATGTACCTATAGCAACAATTTAATTGGTTGCCTTAGTACAAATAATTAAAGTACCACCACAAGTAGAAAGCTACTTGGGGAAAACACATTAGAAAAAAAGTAGAAAGCCATTTGCAACTGATGTGTGTCGTGCACTTATGCATCACAGTTGAGTCCCAGGTACTTGATATGTATATAGTTGGGTTGAAAAGAATGTTTGGTTACACCATACCAGGCATACCTATACAGTGAAACCTGTGTTGGATGCACATCTTCTGGAGACGTTGAATGTGCCAAGGTTTCTACTACACAACTTTGCAGACTTTCAACTTTGTACATCATATACATGAGGAAGCAAGAAACAAATTGTTATGATAGGACAGATGTCCATTATATGGACGTGTCCGCATGGACATGTTCTATTGTACATACAGGAAGTGTTCATAACAAGTTAAAGCTATTCATATGTGTAACTGGTTTTATAGTTTGTGTGAGAAGTCCTACAACAGAATAGTATTCATAACTGGTTTGATGGCCTACGCCTTAATGTTACCTAAGGGTTTATACTGTATGACAATTAAAAACTAGATTTATAAATTTGTAAAGGGAAATTTATTGATTCATTTGTTTGTAAATCTTTAATGTGCTCCTTAAAAAGTTTATTAAATGTTAAGTGGGGCCCATACGTTTAAATAAAGTTGACTTATAAAAACAAAAACAATTAGAATCCTTAATGTCAAGCTTTTTCATGTAACTAGTAATAGCCCGTGAAAATATCATCTCAACAGCAGGGTTAAAAGATCCTTTGAGAAGCTCACCCTCCAAAAGTGTGTACAAGATTTGTGTGACTTTCAGGTTGATTTGATGATTTTCCAAAATGATGCCACCTTCACTGTTGGTAGCACAAATTTCAATGTGAAGAAGGGAATGATGAAGTTCAACGTCATACTGGAAAACTGGGCGTTCTGTGGTGTGGATGATGAATGCAAGAAAGGAAGTACCAATGAGGTATGTTAGTGTACCAACAAAATAGTCCAAAATTTATTAATTGTATATTTTGATTCGAAAGAAAGCTACATGTTATGGGCAAAACATAAATAGTGTGTTATCTTTAATCCTCTCTCTAAGTGCTTTATAACAAGCATAAACATCGTGACAACTTCACCGATTGACCATATACATGTAACTTATTAAAAAAAATAAATAATAAAACTTGTAGTCACAGTATCATGGATATTGCAATGAAAGCAGCTGTCGTTCAGTTTGGCCAATTGACTTGGACACCATGAAAATATGTTTTATTTCAAATGAGAACATTAAAGGGAAAACATACATTTTATGTTATAGCATTGTCGTTTATTTTCAGGTTGGAGAGTTTGTGGAATTTACCCTGAGTGCTAAAGGCAAAGGCGCTGCTAAAATGGCTAGTGCTGACTCCTCACTAGACAGCAACATAATTAAGTATGAACTAGGGGATGGCGAGTATCTCTATATGGTGAAAGAGGTAGGTGCAATTATTAGGTGCCATTATTGGATACAAACAGTACTTGTTGAAAGAATCATATTGGTAGCAAACACAGTTGTTTACTTGTTAAAAGTATTATTTAGTTCATATTGCTGATTTGTCACATTTGCAAATGTAATTCTTTAAAACATATTCATGATATTGATTGATAAAAGAGTTGTTACATCAATAACACTTTATCCTACTTTGTACCATATATCACTGGTATAAATATATTATCTGAAATAATTAAATTTTTCACCTTCATCATAAGTATTTTAGATCCTAGATATGTATGGACTTGCATAGAAAAGCACATTTTTTTTGCTGGAAATAAATGGATAATTTCTATGTCTGTGAAAGTTATTGATGGTATTTTGCACTCCTTTGTGTTTCTTTCAGATTGAAGTCGATGGTACCCATCAGATGATGAAAGAAGGATATCCCAAACTTGATACACAGGGAGCTAAACAAAAGTTCATCTTTGCCATGCCAAAGGGGAATAAGGTAAGTTCTTTACATTATGATTGACAGTAGAAAAAAGGAGAAAAAAAGATACATTTCCACATGACTATGTTTACTATCATCTGTTCGGTAGGTTTTTTGTCAGCTGGTGAGCAATGCTATGATTGTCAGAGTATGAATGTATCTATATATATGATATATGGGGACACACTACATATTTAAACCACATAGCAATATCTAGGGAGTCCACTTAAAGTTTAGTAAAAAAAAAACTAACGATTCAAATTAATAAAGATATATCCACTTTTAGTTCATAGCTAGTTACATATTTTAATTGTTGCAATATCTCATGAGTCCACTTAAATTTTTAATACAAAAACGACTATCCAAATTGATTATTTATCTACTTTAAGATTGTGTATGATCCTCTTGGAGAAGTTGAGGAAGATAATGGTGGCGGTGATGGTGGTGATGGTACCAGCTCAGCTTCCACACTTCTTGGTTCCGTTCTACTCCAAGCCTTGACGCTTCTCTATGCCATGTGGAATTAGGACTGGTGCTGACTCACTGATCATTAATAGTGCTCATCATCACGTCGCCAAATTAATTCATTTATAGACTGTACTTTATGAGATTCTAACTTCCCACTTAATCTATATTTGATATTTTTCATTATTAATGTCTGTCCAGCTAATTGTACTTTATAATGATAAAAATGATGAAGATAATTAATATATTTAACATTTTTATTTTTGATGTGCAAGAACATATACTTTAATAATTACATGTATGTACAGTGTAGTTTTAACTAAAGTATTTTGACAGAATTTACTCATTTTGTAGACCATTAGTCTAAGGTGCTGTATAGAGTTTTATTAGAAGTACGTTAATAATTCATAAAGTAGATTTATTTAAAATCTGCTTTTCCTATTTTTGTATTTGAGATATCCAAAAAAGCATACTTAATTTGGAACCACTCAGATTTAAATACATATTAAATAAATTGTACCAAAGACAGAAGAATATATTTTCTGTTTATACAACACATCCTCATCTAATAATGAAGAATTAAGTACAATATAGTACAAGTACAAAGTAGTTATGTGAACAGTACATGGTGATCATATTGTAGGTTAATTCTTTAATACAATACTCAGATTTAATACTCCGATTTAAATTGCTTTTTGCAATTGAGATGTCTCCTCAACCTTTACCCTGTATATTTGATCATCAAGAAATGGACATTGCATTATCTATTATATTGTGTGATTTGTTACTGTTGTTGGTGATCTAGAAGACAAATTGCATTATGTACTGGGTATATTACCATTGGAAGTTATTTGCTGGAGGAAAGTGATGCCCAGCAAATGGGCCTATGTACCTGTATTTTTTTGTTTTGTCATAAATCATATTTATGTTTATTTTTGTGAGAATTTTGTATTTTTATACAGCCTTTTATACATGTATATTAAAATTGTGCATTTTTTACTCTCATAATTTTGTGATTATATCAAGATGATTTTAATTTAGAATTGTAGTAAAAAAGAATTTATGAAATAAATGTGTGTGTATTGTGGACTTCTTTTTCTATTTATGTACAATTTTGGCACTAAGTTGTAATCCTACGTTCACATTGCAAGCTTCAAGTGACGGCAGACCACAAACAACCGATACTGGCGATGGTTAATTAAAATCATTAATGCCATTTCAATTCATAATCCATCAAAACCGCATGAGACTATCAATTATGTTTTCGAGCATGGGGTGAACACTCCTTATATGCTTAAATTACTGGCCTGCCATATGTAGTGACTGTGAGTAGCGTATTACTTCAAGGATTAATGTGAACATAGTGGCGGAAAACTACTACAAACACTAATTGCAATTGCTGGACCAATAACCGCACACTCATTTGGGTCTCTCAGAAGTCCATGTTAACAAAAATGGGATAAATGGTCTCAAAATACCAAGCACATATATATGTATTTTACAATGATCATACTAGTACTGAATAGCTTTGACACGACCTTGGTATCCCTAAGATTGACACTTGTATTTACTTACATACATTGTAAACATAAAACACTTTCGGTAAATTTTACAATTAAAAAAATATATATAAGTACTGCACATATATCTTATGTAAACGTTTCACTGCTACAGTCATGGTGGTCCTATAGCGTACGTATTACAACCCAACAAGGGTAAACCAGCCTAATTTCGGCCCCTCCAGTTTTCGACCGTTTACTATGTCAAACGCTCGTTATTGTTTGAAAAGACGTCATATTATATCAGGCTGGTTTACCCTAGTCTTTGTGGCTACATGTATACCATAGCATGCGAAGCATTCCTAATGGTATTCATACACGAAACAGAGTCACAAGCTTTTCCAATGACCTCAGAGCATTGCATGGTCAGTGATATGGTAGATAACAAATTTGTTATCTACCAGCTGGCGTGGAGTTAACCACGTTAAGGTGTGTCCAATCGCCAAGCCGTCATATGTGACTTTTCAAGGAAAAAGATAAGAGTTTAAAGTGTCCGTGGTCGGTCAGACATTCTGAGATCAAGTCACGGAGAGGCAACACCCAACTGAGAAATGTATGTATTGTTTTGAGTTGTGCGTGTGTGTGTGTGGGGGGTATTTATATCTTATGTTCTACAGTATTACTGGTATAAATGGAGTATGCTTTATGCAGTTGATTCTTCAGTGAGTGCTGGGTGGCCGGTGAGTGGTGGAAGGTGGGAAGGGTTCCCTCGAACCTTTTAAAACATTGATGATATTAACGTTTGAAAAAAGACGGGTTGCAAGATTTCTTTCTTTCTACAAGAAAGGAATGTATTATTGCTTCTTTCCTACAGGCAAATCTTGAAAATGTCATCACAAACAAAATACTACATGTATCTAGTTTCAATACGAAATGGCTGTTGATATAAGAAAATTCACAATGAAACAATAAACATTTAACCCAAGTAAAAGGTCTTCAATGTAAAGACATTGGAAGAAAAGGGTGGCGGAAAAAATCGTCTGTGAAAACAGTTGAACTGAATCTTAAAGAAAAATTTCTCCTGGTCACATGGGAGGGTTCTTCATGGGTGAAAAACGAGGCTGAATGCCACGTGACCGAAGGTCAATATCTTAAGACAAGGGGAGAGGGTCCTTTAATGAGGAAAGCTTGTATAGGGAATACGTTTTATGTTTGTAGTTGGCTGGTCAATTCACTTTATTGCCAAATAAGCTATCTCATAGATATGAATCATGTGTACATATGTGTAAAGGCTATCACCTAAAATAGTATCCAAACATGCAAAACGCATGTCTAATTAATTCACACGTTTGATGGAAGAATGAATTCAATACACTCCTTGTACCACACGACTTTCGGCTTGGCTCCTGTAAATTCTCGATGGAGACTTCCATAGCTTTGCATAACCATATGTTCCTCGTCTACGCCACGTTAACACATCAAACTTATCAGCGTTTCATACATGGGAACCACAATCCCATATACACAGGCTGATATCCACAAACACCAGCAAGTACAAAGAAGAGCAGCTAGCACAACACTAGTAACCCAATTAATGTTAGAGGAGATAGGATGTGAAGACATAGAGAAAAGAAGGAAGAAGATGAAATTGTGCATGACTTCACAATTCATCACCTTCTTGTAAATAAATCGATACCCCATCATATTCACCCAGCATCAATAAGATCAAGAAGATCGCACAGCCCGGCCTGCCTCGAAATCCCGCCATTCCTAAGCACAGTGGTCCTTTGGAACAGCCTGCCAGCAGAGGTGCTCAGCGCTTCAACACTGGAAAGGTTGAAAAAAAAAAACTAGCTCACACCCACCACTCTATGTAATATCAGCTGGTGGGACACCAGCCTGCTTTCAGCAGGCCTTGATATTCAGGGTGACAACCACTTCTAAATCTTTACTTTCATTCTTGTTTTTAACCGGCACCATTAAAACTGTCTTTTCATCTATGATTTCCGCTAACTATCGGCCCTACCTCATTTGTACTAACAGCCATTTCTCTTTGTGCACAGCACAACCTCTTTTGGGCGATAAAGTAATCAGATGGTTGATGTTTTCGCGCCACTCAAACTCAGATACACAAGAATTAAGTTTTACATAATCATTGTAATTTTTCCACAATCCACATCACTGAATTTGATAATTTAAAACGGTAACATACAGTAAATATACCCACCAAGAATTTCCTGTTCTTGCCTATGTTAAAACTAACACTCGTGCTTTCTACCTGCTCCCTTGACTCAGATTCACCATGAAGTTCTTGGGCGTGTTTCTAAGCCTGCTGGCACTGGCAGCCGCCAACATGGCCGCCGACGAGGAGCAAGCGGAGCTGGAGGCTCAACTTCTGGCAGAGATCTCTAGACTGAGGGCTCAGCTTGCAGGCATCAACAACCACATACAGGTAAAAGATTCCAGCTCACAGGCATCCATTGCTCAGCAATTTCATCTCAAGCGAAGAAAAAAGGTTTGATCCCCAGCCAACCCTATTAATTATCTAAGGATTTTATAAATTCTGAGGTGCATATTTCGCATGACAGGTACAAGAAAAGAGGTCCTATATCATGCCAGTTCAGGGCTGTCAGGCGGCGAGGACAGCTCATTTGGTGTGGTCTTTAATCTGGCTGGGTACAAAATTACTGTATGTGAATGATTATTAATTCATTATGTATAGTGTACAGACATTGGAGATTTGCAAAACTCATCCTTATGTCATGTATTTTCACGTTTTCCAGTAGATATTTTTGTAGTTATACCTTAGCAAAATCCCCGGCCCCATCGCCGTTTTTTCATTGGTCATTATCTATGTTTACTTAAACACAATTAAAGAACGTGAAATTACTGATATTAGGTTTACTATACAGCAATATATAGACTATTGTGACCTGTGCACACATGCTTGTTGACGTTCGGCTACCCACATTCACATGGAACGAAAGAGAATAATGTACTGGATCCATTACTCTCAACCAACAAGCCACACCTTTACTGTGATTACAACCAATAATATACGTGTGCGTAACAATACATCTACATGTATGTGCATAAATAGTAAATAGCTAATGCATGAACTTCAATTTCTCTAATATGATCGAATGTGTAATAAGGTAGTTTTTGCTGATGTGTCACCCCTGCTCCCGCAGGAGAATGAGGTGCGCTTCACGGCGGAGGTGGCGGCGCTTGAGTCGCGGGTGGCACAGGAGGCGGAGGCGACCCAGGAACAGGCTGGTGCAGTGAGCAGGCTCAGAGAGCAGGGCTGTGAGCAGCAGGAGCAGCAGCCAGAACACAACAGTGAGGGACTGCAGGGGGAGGGGCGTGTACTGTAGGATTGAAGCTAATTGGGTGCCTATGCCCTTTCAGTGTGAAGTAGGAAATTTGCTCACGTGTGATGTGGGCTGGCTGGGGCTCTTTACATATGCATTTATAGGAATACATAACATTTCGAGTGCTCAGTCAATTATCATTAAAAACAATATATATATATATATATATATATATATATATATATATATATATATATATATATATATATATATACTATATATATATATATATATATATATATATATATATATATATATATATATATATATATATATATATATATATATATATAAATATAAGGTGAAATAAACAAAACTAGGTTATAAATTTTGTAGCAAATATCTAAAAATGATCCAGTCTTGTTTTATTTCAAGTTATACAATATGTATATACATATACATGTACTTGTAGATATTGCACAGAAGCCTGTGGGGGAGGTTGAGGGGGGGGGGGCGTGCATGAGAGGAAGGATGGCTCTGTAAGCAAAACGTGGGTAAACTTGGATACTAATTTGGTTAATGCTGGGTCAGTCAGAAATCATGTTGCATGTAGAACCGGTACCCACCGTGTAATATTTCGGTTGTACTTGGATTTTGAAATTGTCAAGATTGTTCACTTTTGAGTAAAAGCATGAAACTTCCCATGAATGAAGGATGGTATGTGGGGAGTATTTTAAGATGTAGACCCCAGCTGACCAGTGGTCATTAGGGGGTCAAAAAGTGGGTCAAAGTTCAAAATTTTCGAAAAAATGCTATAATTTTTTTACAAATTTATATATTATTGAAATATCGTTATATTTGAATATTAAAGAATGTTTTAGACTAATCAAACCAATTTTATTATATAAATGTAGGCCAAAGTACAGGATTTGGGGCAAATATCAACACGAGCTTTCACAGTGCTGTACCCATGGGTCACATTGGCATTAGAATAAAACAAAATTAACATTTTATTTTATAGCCAAAAGACCATTTTCATAAACTATGATCTATATGACTCAATTTACAATAAGTTTAGTTCATAAAAATTAGGCCAAAGTTCAATTTGAAAGAGATTATCTACACTCCACTATTGATGAAATCCACGCAACTCATGTGGCGGTTAATCCAGTAGGCATTTTCTGAACAAACATGTGCTTCCAATGAAGTTTTTTTCAGATTCGTATTCCAAAGGGGTTCTAGAACAAATTTAGCTTGCCTGCCCAAAGTGCAACTTTGAGCAATTTTCGTAATTTGCATAAATTCAAAATGGCCGCCGGCGCTAACTGAAAAATATAACTTCTGATGTATTTGTCCTAGACTAATGTGTAATACCTTTTCATCGATGTTTTTTGGGATGTAGAATCCATTTCTGAGGTTGTATTTTAAGTTTGATGTCAAAATGAGGAGAAAAATCAAAAAATGGCTGCCAGACGTCACCACAAAAAAGATCTTTTCATGCATTTGCACAAGACTGATGAGCATATACATCTTTTTAAAAGGCTTTGGACACATAGAATCCATTTCTGACAGTCCATTCTAATCTCCATTTCAATGTTATGCATTTTTTTAATCTAAATATCATTAAATTGCAAGATCCCAGAAACAATCAGATAAAAGTTGTACATCTGTATGGATGGAACTTAGGCCTAAATAATGGTCAGTGGAGAAGTAAAGAACAACACTTTTGTACATTGTAAATTTATTTCAGTGATCATCATTAAACTATGAGAAGATGAATAAACACCTTACTAATCATGGAAAAAACAAATTAGTTTTATACAAATAGTTCAACAGCTTATCTATGGGTTAGAAAATACAACTTTCAACAACTGAAAAGTTATAAGACTGAGACATTCCCTCCATTATATTACTCCCACTCATCATTCAAAAAGTCAAGAACAGAGTCATTACCTGCTACCTCTTCATGGTCTTCACACTCATCATCTACATCAAAGTCTTGTACGTTAACATCATATATCTCACTACCGTTTGAATCTTCGGTGGACACCACACTCTTAGTATATGGATTACAGCACTCACAGTTGCAATATGGTGTACATGAAAGGTGTTCTTAGTGACATCCACACGTCACAATACTTCATTTTATACCTTGTACCTTACACAGGCAACGAATCACATCAATCAGCTCAGGTGGAGCAGGGTCATCCTTGGCCATACCAGCAGTGGCAATGTCATTCAAAATCTCCCATCCGAAGTGGGTGACATCTGATGACTCGGCAGGTGGGGACTGGTTCTTTGCTGCTTTCCACAACATCACCTGTATATGGGCACGAAGTGTGTGCTGAACGTTGGCAGTTGAAGGGGGTAATGCCATTAACTTTGGGGGGGGGATTGGACTTTTTTGTAAACAGCTTGAAGCGAGCTGATTCCATTGATGTCCCTTGTGGTTGACCATACAGTAAAATAAAAATGGATTAATGGCTTCCATTAGCTGTTCATGTGTACCACCCACTTCATCTAATATGTCAGACAAATCTGGATAATTACCAGCAAGTAAGGTGTTCAGTGCAGTGATCCTGCCTTTGTGATATAGGTAGGATGTGGTGTCGCACGAACTGAGAGGATCCATGACTAGGAGCTGCAGGCATTTTGGATCTAAATCAATGCAAGTGGCATTAATGTCCAGGTCTGTTCCATCCCATCTCTCCATCTGTACCTTGCATTGTAGTTCTGATCGAAAAAACCAATATACCAATAAAACAAATACATCTGTGCCATCACTGAGTACCTGAATGACATCTTGAACATAGTTGCTAGCTTCAAGAACGTAAGATATCATGGTGATATCTGCTTCATCATGTCTTTATACACCGTCATCTGCAGTCTCAAATGTGACATCCTCTCCAACACTGAAGGTACTCTTCTTCTTCTTCTTCTTTTCTTCTCTTCTTTTTCAATAACCGCTAGACTCCTGTCGGATATCGCAGCGGTGAGTGATAGCGGCAGCTAGGGCATTGCTGACAGCCTGGCTCTGAAGCTGTTCACAGAGCCTGCTGATGTGATGGTGTCTGGAAGACTGTTCCACTGCACTAAAGTTCTAGGAATAAACGATTGTCTGTATTCCTCTGATTTACAAATTAAAGTTTTTATCTTTTGTTTGGTAGAGCCCCCACGTGCGGGTCTATTGTTATGTATTATGTCAACTTTATTTTAGGTTCTCCAAGAGGGCTGTCACACTAGTTCTCCTGTCACGAGTATTTGTGATCCAGCGTGCTGCCCTCCTCTGAATCCGCTCCAGTCTGTCCCGGTCCTGTGTATAAAGCGGATCCCACACTGTGCAAGCGTATTCCATGGAGGAGCGAACAATGGCAATATATGCGAGTCGCTTCAATTCTTGTGGACTGCCACGAAGGTTCCTCTTAATGAACCCCAACTTTTGGTTTGCTTTTGCACTAATCTGGGAGACGTGTGTACTCCAGCACAGTCTATGATTTTGAGGACAACTCCTAGATATTTCTCCTGTTCTACTGGTTTGAGAAGCACACCACACAATTCGTAGATATACGGGCGGAGATTTTGTCTGCTTATAGACCTCACATAACATTTGCTGGGATTGAACACCATCCTCCAATCGGAAGCCCACTTCGAGGTTACGGAGGTCTCTCCTGAGCAAAACCTGGTCATCTATGGAGTTAATGACTCGATAAAACAAAGCTGTCGTCCGCGAATAGCCGGCAGCGTGTTCCTGCATGTACTTCAGGGTCAGGATTAGGTAGTAGAAAGTGGTACTCGTCAGCAGGACTAGTAACCCTAAATATCTACTCATACTGCAAAAAAAAGTACTGGTCCTCCTTACACAAAGCTCTATATTTGCATACCATATTGACCAGAATTGCTACTCGTCAAAAGGACGAGTTTCTAAAACATTCTCCATCCTCCACAAGTTTTTACAAGTCAATACGAGCGGACGAGGGCTAATCCTGACCCTGTACTTGAGATGGCATGTCATTAATGTAAAATAGGGAACATTAACTGTCCCAACACAGTACTTTTTGTGGTACCCCTGACACCACTGGCTCCTCGTTTGAGCGGGCTCCATCCACAACAACTGACTGGGTCCGCCCTACTAGGAAAGCTTCAATCCAATCCAATAAACATCCCTTGATGCCATAGTGTTCTAATTTGTGCAACAAACGTTTATGTGGGACAGTATCAAACGCCTTTGAGTAATAGAGTATGATGACATCTAGCTGTTTGCCCTGGTCTCTGCTTAAGCATGTCATGTGAAGTCATGATTAGTTGTGTTTCCGTTGAATGCTTAGCTCTGAAACCATGGTTTTCCTCACCCAGGATCTCATAATTATCTGCATGATCCCTCACATGAGAGCAGACACAGTGTTCCAGTCGCCAGGCAAATCGAGGTTAGGAACGGACGGTAA
>CM032664.1:13454782-13530095 GCA_019095985.1 Streblospio benedicti | reverse complement strand
GTGCGTAGTCATTTGACGTGATTGATTTTGATTTTTCCATGAAACCTGCGATAGTATTGTCAATACTCGAGACTCAATACTATTATTGTATTATTGATTGAGTGTTCCTCCGAGTCCTCGAGCCGAGCTCATACAAAATCAACTTCCCAAATCAATGAATCACAAGAAGTATCTGCGACTGTCTTACCCAATGCATATTCATACGATTAGTAATAAAATGAATATTTTTACCTGTTTTTGGATTTTTTTAGTATATAACATTACAGTTTATTGATTTTTGTAGATGGGGTTTGACGCCACGCTACATTTCAGTGGAGTGATGTCTCAACTGAAATATATATAGAACATACATGTATGTAGACTTTTTGGGTGCGTTACTATTGTCTCTGATTGCATAATAGTCTATATTTTTACATTCTTAGCTTCAACAATAAATGTATCAACTAAATCACACGGTGTGAAATTATTTCTTTGTTTGTTGTGTTACAAAATCCTCCAAACTCTAAAGGACCAACTTCAAATGACTGGTGCTGCCAGAAAATCACGGTGGTGAAGTTGAGAACTAGACCTACTTTCAAATATTTATCTACAAAATGGCGGATAGTACTACAGGTTTGGAGTTTTATTAATAAATTTCCTAGAATTAAGCTCTTAATGACATGGAAATCAGTATTTGCAATTGTTAGTAAAATGCGCAATATATTTGTGTATTTGATGGCATAAATTGATTTCTAACTAACTATTAAATGAAGATGTTTTATGGAAGAAATGTGTCACTTCCAGACTAACTGTCAAAGTGTTTTGACTAGTCTAGTCTATGTCCATGAAAACTTCTAGATCTTTTTTAATGTTAAGTGACCCAATTGTCGTAAATATAGTTTGAATTCTACCATAGTTTAATGCTAAGAAGATGCATTGTCATTTAGTACTTTCCACACTGCTTTTATTATTTGTGTCTACGTTGTATTAGTATTGATGAAAGGCGTGTCCAGATTCCATATTAGGTTGCTAACATAGAGGTAGTAGAACCCAATGCCGTATGATATATAAATAGAGAAGTGGTTCCCTCACCATATAGCTGTTGTGTATCGGAGGAACACGCAGTGATGTGTCAGATGAGCTTTTAGGGAAGTCTGATACGCACTACAGATGAGTCCGATACACAACAGCTATATGGGGAAGGAACTGCGTCCTTTATTTATCAACCAATGTGTCTTAAAGAATGTATTGCAATTCTAATACAATTTGGACATGTCTAAAATTATGAAACAGTTGATTTAAAGTCCTTAATTTTTGCCTACACTTTGAAGAACCAAGCAGCAATTATCCCCAATAATATTAAAGAGTGAAATCTAAACATCCAAAAACATAAACTAGTGTACTTACCAAAAGCAGGGTCAGGATTAGGTGGATAAGTGCTACTCATCAGCAGGATGAGTAACCCTCAAATATCTACTCGTCCTGCAAAAAATGAACTCGTCTACCTTGCACAAAGCTCTATATTTATATGGCAAATTGACCAGCATTGCTACTCGTCAAAAGGACGTGTTCGAATTGCTAAAACATTTTACTCATCCTCCACAAGTTTTTACTAGTCAATGCGAGCGGACGAGTGGCTAATCTTGACCCTGAAAAGTCAAATGAAATCAAAGTTTTTGTCATAAATAACAACTGCATCTTCTAAAATAATATGAATTCAGCATATTTGAGGCATCAAATGCATTCAAATTTTCGTCCAATTGAGCAATATAGGTTTTCGAATTACTGCGCTATCTGGGCTGTAATAGTGCGGGTAGATTCTGCTCAAATGCTGAACCCACACCTCACCTCGAATATTTTGTCATATTGTATATAATGCGGATAGAAGTATGCATATAGTAAGACAAATAATTATAAATTCATAGATGCCCGCTCCAGCAGGTCATCAAAAAATAGCGTAAAAGAAGAATGTAAACAATATTCACGACTGGTCCCAATATTGCATTCCACATGACAGTCAAACATTTTTTCATACATAAGCTGATAGCAAATACGCAAATAAATATGACATATTGTTAATTCAGCAAAAAAGTTTTACATTGTTTTCACAAAATGGCGCACACACCTCAACACCTGTTGTTTAAAGCTGGTGTGCTCATACAAAATTAACCTTTTTTTGATAATTTTCTATTCCTGAGGACTTATATTGGTCATTTGAAATATTTCAGGACATACTCCTGTAGTGTTCTATGGAGTGATTATTATATATGGTGTATTAACCGATAACAGTGTAGATGCCATGACGTCACGTTTGAACTATGACCATTAGCCTATTAAAATGCTCCGAGCTTGAATGCGCTTAGCAGGTTATATCGCGAGACATTTTGAAGATGATCAGTTTTTGCTGAATAACACGACGAATTTTAAAGCTAGCAACAAATGGAATACAGCACTGGAATCCTTGTTAAAATCTTCTTCCGATATGTATATTGGATATGGCAGTTCGAACAAATAATAGCATTTATTTAGCTATCTCCAAAGTCTGCATCAGGAGCCAAAAGCAAAAAATCATGGTCCATGGCGCCCATCTAAACATCTCAAACTAGAACCAGCTAATATCACGATTAATATCAAAGCTAGAAATAAATGGAATACACCACTGAAATCCTTGTGGAAATTTGGTTCTGACATATATAATTGATATGGCAGTTTGAACAAATAATTTAGCGAATCCAACAATTAATTATCGGTAATTTTGGAATGTGTAATTTCTAAAAGCAAAATTATTTCAATTATTTTTAATAAATTAGTTTTCATGTTGTAGATGGCATAAGGAGTCCAAATGCAGAAATGAGTAGTAAAAAGGTAGGTGCTTGTTTTTACAAATTGTTAATGGACAACCATTGTTGGTTATGGCCATGTTAATGATGGTGAACATATGCAGGATTGAAAATAAAGTCTTCATATATGATGATATTCTTTCTAGATAACCAACGTTATGATATGGTATCTAAAGAATGCCTCTATATATTTTTTTTAATTTCTTTAGAATTGTCATAGTGAAATATTTTATAGAAAGAATCTTCATACTTTTATGGTGAAATATTTTCTTGTTGAAGATATATTTTAAAACAAGAAATCGTTCTTATTTTCCAGCCTTTAAGTGAGAGCAAGGAAGATGACCCACCATCCAGTGGTAAAAAACCTAATTGCTTAAACCTGAATTGATTATGAAATATACATATTCAAATGTGTTCAATTAGTGATGTAAACGGGCAATGTAATAATTGATGCATTACTCTCTAAAAAGTTGCCAGCAATTATCAAATAATGACTGAATTAACACATATAATTTCTAATTGTAATTAAATTATTACAATATGCAATATCATTTTTTAAGTAAAAAATAGTGTCTTTTGACATGGAAACTTTATGATCCTAGAGAATAATATATCAATACTGGTTAAACTGTTCAATAGCCTACATAGTTTATGCCTGATAGTTTATGCGCAATCATAGATCAATTTAATGTTTTCAACTGTTTTAATCATATTGTGTACATATTTTAAAATCATTTCCAAACTTCTCTGACATCTCTCTAGTGAGCATATTTCTACCACGATAAGCATACATGTAGCAGAAGAGTCAAGACATGGCTATGATAGGAATATACTTGGGAGAGAGGTGTTTATGTGAGAGACAGAAGGTCGGAAATGAATTTGCAAGCATTGAGAAACATGTATTATATTTTAAAATAATTTTCGATTGATTTATGCATATGCTAATGAATCAATTAAATTACAAGTTTATTGAATATTTATTTATTCAAAGGTGATGAGATCTCATCACTTTTAAATGTCAATTGTATCTTGTTCATTTAAAAACGCACTTTCATTGTAGGTCTCATAGCTCCAAGCCGGTTAGGAAACCCATTCTTATCAAAGTCTCCTCAACCTCCACAAGGTAATGATGGTTTATGTAGAAATGGAACTGTTTGCAACCAAATATTCAGACCCTATGAAGTCATTTACTTGAAAATGAGGGCGGACACTTGTTCATGTGTTATACATTTTCATATTGTTTAATTAAACTGCACCAAATGTTTTTTAGGTTTAGTTTGGTTGTTTTAGACTTAAGATAAACATGTATAAATTTCAAAAAGATCATTGATTAATGTCTCAAATGATAAAGACATACATGCCTGAGTGTGCATCATGCTGCAAAAGGATGGAAGCTATTTCCACAAAGATGGTCATTTGGATAGTCATCTACAGTACATGTTATAATTCTCGTGTTCTATTGGTTTATCATAGATACAATGTATGCATCAGCTGGTATGCATTTGAATCTGGTTACTCCTATGAACAAGAACTACAAGTTTGCAATCCATAAATTCATTTAATATCATTAAGAATAGTATGATCATACCTTCATCTTATTTTAACTAGTTTCTAACTGCAATAAACCTTTATATGTATGGTTAATTTCCAGGTGATAATCTCTTTGGTGGTGTAACATCTTCTAACAGATTTTCAGCATTTGGCAGCACATTGTTTGGCAAACGTAATATTTCTTTGTTTTTTAACAAGTTTCATTAGTAAATGTCTTAATTCCTCCTGCATTTAAGCAGTGCGTAGTGAAAAAACTTTTATATGAAAGTAAAGATTAATGATAATCAGTTCAGAAGAATCATGAGGTTACATTTTGTTTACATTTCTTATTTATTATATGCATAAAGTATATGGTGTAGTTAATATGATGTTTGAAATAATTTTTCCCAATTTCAATATATGAAGGTCTTTATTAATTTCAATTTATTTTAGCTGACAGCGACAGTTCTACAGCCCAGGAAGGAGCCTCGGCTACCAAGTCCTTCATTCTCAGACCGTCAGCTCTGGACAAGCAGACAGCAAGCTTCTCATCTCCCGCTTCAGCTGGTGAGGGCATCATACAATGAAAGATTCCCATTTAATTTACACATATATATATATATATTCACTTATATACATATTTATATTATGTTTGTAGATTTATAAGTTTTCATAGGAATAATATGTGTTCAACATATGTAGAATGATATTACATGTATCTATTGTCAAAAATATGAAAAACATACTTGTGGAAGGTCCATGTATTTTTTAATTATATAAACGTCTATAGTATTATGTAATACAAGCTTTAGAGTATTGGTTCATTTGATTACAGAACGTGATGTGTCCAGTTCTAACAGCTTTAAGACAAGCTTCAAACTTGAACCTGCCAAAATAATCAATCCTTTTGCAAAATCAGGTGAGCAAATAACAGGTGAGCAATTTCTTAGTTGTAATTAATTGACGTAATGCAATTTCAAAGCATGCTTTCAATTGCCACTATTTTATATGAAAATTACGAGAATTAATACATTTGTGTTGTTTTAAGTGGAGGACAAAGACGATTCAAAAGTTGAAAAAGCAAAACCTGCAAACGTCGAGGAAAGCAATGAGTGTCTAACAGATGTAAAACCTAAAGACTCGCTTGACAAGAAGGAGCCGGCGATGCCGTTTCCAAATGCTCCCTCGTAAGTTGTTATAGATTAATATCAGTCAATTTGAATACAAAATATATTTTATCAAATAAAGCAATAGTGTCTGCATGTAAAAGAAACGTTAGATATTCTTGAAATTCATTCGTAAGAAGACTGACAATTCTTTCTACCTGCTTTTTTTTTGTGTTCTGAAAAGGACATTTTATTGTTGAAACTTGTAAAACTTTAGAACTTTAGGTATTTTGAAAAACATTTAGGACTCTTAGGATAGTAAAGCAGGTAGAAAGAATTGTCAGTGTTTTGATATATATTAAATAAGTATGAGAGGACCTACTGCTGCTCAAATATTAAAGCGAGCAAACATTCGGAAGAAGATCATGTAAAGAAAGACTCCTAAAATGCATGAATGTGAGAGAAAAGAAGATGTTTTATGTTTAAAACAATATGGAAGCAAAAATATAATCCAAATATTAAATTTTTCATAGGAAAGGGAGCTGTGGTTCAGAGGATGTAGCAGCACAGACTACACCATCAAAGGTACATTTTCTCATACCATAATTCATAGCTCCATTGCACTCAAATTATACAAATTATATATGTTTTCTTATCTGTTTTGAAATCCTTTATGTCATATGATGTGCATTTTCTATTTACAGAATGGCACTCCAGAGTCAGGGGCAGCATTTGTGTTTGGTGAGAACATAGCTGATCGTGTGGTGTCTACTCCCGGTGGCAAAGCATCAGTTTTATCAGACGGTTGGTTGTGCTTAAAAACAGTTAACTATCGATGCAAATATTTTTACTCTTGACATTTTTGGTGATCATTTCCAATGAGCACTTGCAATGTTTCCAGCTCTTTTAAATAGTTCTATCCCAGCTTTACCATAAATAGAAACTTGCAGTAACAAACATCACCATGTGCACAGTATTTTCCTATAGCCTAACATGTGTTAGACATACTGTTTATACTGTTTTAATCTCTATTTGTTTCTGCAAGTTTCTATTTATGGTAAAGCTGGGATAGAACTATTGTTTGAGGAAATTATGTATTGAAAATTAACCCATCATATCTATTTTAGATGATCATGCTGATGATGACGAACAGAAAGAAGCTTCAAAAGCAGAAGAAGGAAGTCCCGGTGTTGCATCCTTGCCACCTACAGATGACATACAAACGCCTCCTAGTGCAGGTATGATTGATTGAGGACAAAAAACTAAATTGTCCTTAAAAATTTTTTCAAGAGGGAATAGCTTGAAAGTATAACACCTTTTGTGTTTTGTGGACATATTCTCTGCTATATGCATAACTATGATAAATGTGAAGCTAACATTTTTATATAAGTTCTCATTGTTTGATAATGAGCATGGGTTTTTTATATCAGAAAAACCAACAGATGAGAGTCTTGCTCAGTCAGCAGCTCGAGAACAAGCCAAGATGGCAAAACCAGAATACCAGGAAGTGGAAGTAGTTACGGGCGAGGAAGATGAATCAAATGTTTTTCAGGTTAGTAGTAGTCAGATGAAAATGGTAAATCAGTGTCCAAGATATATGTGAATGACAATAAAAATATATATTTGAAAAATCAAAATGGTTTTAATTAACATGCCAATTGACCAATCATTTAGGCTTGCAAATATGTTGTGGGAAAATGGCCTTGAAAGTCATAGCAATTACAAAATAAAAGTAGAATACAGAAAATGCAAACTACAAAGTGGTTTGGTTTATTGTATGGATTTAATTATCTTTTTAGATCAACATAAAACTGTATGTTTTCGACAAGGAAACACAGTCGTGGCTGGAAAGAGGGCGAGGGAAGCTAAGACTTAATGACATGAGCATTGACGATTCATCAGATTCTTTTCAGTCTAGACTAGGTATAAAAAATGTTTTTGATAATAAATGTTACTGTACTGCTACTATGAAATACATGGTTGGTATATTAAAGGAACACATATTCCATGTTTTCATGCATATGTATATGTTATAAGAAGAACTACATTTTTTGATGTCTACATTAATTTGGTAAATAAGAATCGTACACTTATTTTTGTGAAAAAGAAAGCTGTTGAATTTAACAGCTGAGACTAATTATCTATGTGTTTATCTGTGTTTACATAATTTCTATTTTTTAGTAATGAGAAGTGGTGGCAACCTTCGTGTTGTTCTAAACTCCAAAGTGTGGCCTGACATGACAATAGAACGGGCAAGTCCCAAGAGCATAAGACTCACAGCAATAGATCTGGACAACACAATAAAAGTCTTCCTTATTATGGTACTGAATTCATACAGAAAATTCACATTTCATAATTAACATTATTTTTAAGATTTAAAAAAATGTTCTTTAATGTGATGATGACCAGTGAGTAACTTACTCATATTGCAAATAAACTTCTGTACTAGATGTAGATTAGAAGTTATAATTTTATTTCTATAGTTTACCACTAGAAATTCTTTTAAAAAACAGAAGTCAATGCCTTGACATATTTTGTATTCACATTCATTGACATTGGATTTTACTGACTTTTCAGCTAAGATCGAAGCATAGCTAAATACATGTTGGTGTCTTGATATAATGATATAAATATAAAGCTTACTTTATCACATCCGCAGACAGGTGTGAAGGACGCAGACCAGATCTACTCGGCGATCGACTGGCGCATCCAGCAGTTGAAGCTGAGTAGCAAACCGGTGCCAGCATCCGACACGGACCGCAGTTCGCCGGGCAGCGCTGGGCCCGGGCCTGGTGGGGAGGACCAGGCCAATCTCAAACGTGGCCGCGATGATGGAGACAGTGGCACACCACCCAAAAAACAGAGGTGAGTAGAAGACACACAATATGAAAGACATTCTTGTCTTTCATGCTTAGCCATTGTCAAAAAGTTTGTATTGAAAAATTGTCAAAAAGTTTGCGTTGAATGCGTTTTAATTTAAATTCGTGCAAGTATTGAATTGTGTTAATCCTTTTTGGTTTTACTTGGTTTATTTAGACATTTTTTTAATGTTAAATGTTTGGCTCTAGCAACCGTGAGATGTAGTCTTTCTTTTACTGCATGGTTGCCGAGTGATGTTTTTATTTTCATATATAGTTACAATATTAATGCCAGAGCAGAGCCTGTTCAATTAGACAACTCTAAAACTATTAAAGACACATGTCTTATATAGACACCTCATGGTGCCCTTTCCCTTTATATTATGTATAAGGTAAACCACACTTTTACTGACACTCGTCTTATGTTGCCACTTTTCACTACTTCTGTAGCTCTCCACATAAGACAGGTTCCACTTCATTCAAATGTAAAATATATTTAAGTAAAAGAAAATGTTTAATGTCATTGTATTAATGTGTGCATTGTGTCAGGATTGAGATAATGCTCTAATGAACATACTTGAGTTCCTTGAAATCTGTATAGTTTATGTTTATTATTGACAGAATATATCTTAATTAAAGGTTAGATGGGACTGATGAATCCACCGTAGATCCTGAGACAGAAGGTATAACTTATTTCTTGTGTGTGCTTTTTGCTAACTATATTGATTCAAACATCTGGAACTAGGAAACTCATAACTAATTTGTGATCATTATATAAGTTCATTGGTAGCGTGTATCATATAAACATAAACAATAATAATGATAATGGAAGTAATTATTTATTTCTTATATTATAGTTGTTAAAAAAATGAAATTATGTTTAGTTTGTGATCATTTTTAATTGTATTTCATTTTTTTTCTTGTAGTATCAAATGAGAGCTTTGCCTCTTCCACCCGAGAACTTTCATCAGATGCGTAACGACAATTTGTGGAAAGGGTCATTTTTTAATGGAAATAGCAAGTTTAACATCTGAACCTGTTAACAGCTCTCATCAATTCGAAATAGTTCAATCAAGATGACTAGAATTGAAATCTTGTGCCATTAAGAAGACTAATACTTCACCGTAAGATTATTCAGAACACTTTGAATCTTCACTATTTTCACTCCATCAAACTCTATTTTGGTCTATTATCACATTAAAGTGAGATAGAACAATATTTAAAAAACAAAAATTTTTATTAACATTCTAAAATATAGACTTAAAGCTACATGTACAATTGAACAATAGGTTTTACTGCTTTTCTTTTTTTTACCAACTAGATCAATAGGCATATGAAAAACCAAGTGGTGCAGAAATGAAATACAGAGATTTCATTTTTATTTATTTTTTTAATTTACGAAACCACTTCATTTCAAAATGCTGTATGTGCTCATCAAAATTATTCATGAAATTCCTAATTTTGATTGCAAAAATTGAGAAGAACAATTGACAAATAACCAGAAATTTATCTTTAAATCAAAGTTTTGTGAAATACTTATTACAGATTATGTACACAAATTTACCCATGAATACAAGCATGAAAAAAGAGTTAGGATTGTGATTATATCAGTGACTTCTTGACATGGATTCCAAGTATTACGCATAGGATGCATTTATATGGATTTTGAGATGGAGCAGCTACATGATTAGAATTTGAGATAGAAAAATTATCGTTTTGTGATAATTTGAACTGTTGCCAGTGTATAGTGCTTGATATTACATTGCTACACTACAATTTTAAGTGTTCACAGGCCTGATGGTAATATTTGGACTATTGAGGTATGGTAACACTAAGGTTATTGAAAAAAATAGCCATACACTCGCCTGTATTGAACATGTATCAAAAATCCATTTTGTTGCCAAACGAGGATTGACAGTTAGCACTGGAACGCTTTTTCAAGTGTTTATGATACTTAATCCTTTTTATGAAGTTTGGATACAATGTGTAAAACCCAGAGAAATCTGGGTGAACGCTGAATATAAGGATATTGTAAAATTGATACTAGGAAATTACCAATGCTCACAAAGTGCATGGATTGAATGGAAATAAAGGAAGCCATAATGTACATGTGTATTTCCCAATTTTTCTCATTTGAGCTATATCATTATTCGTTATTTCTTCATCAATATTATTTTTTACATTTAAAATAATTTAACAATTACTGCACTTACTTTAGGCTTTATATATTTTACATTTCAAACTCATATTCTGTGCAACATATGTTGGCCGGTATTGCTCTAGTAAATATGGAAATGTTAATCTCTCAGAAAAGACGGCTGCTTAAGTGCTGTGTTCTGCATTGTTCTATTCACTTATCATTTACCATAAAATATAAGCCAGTATAAGTTTAGTCCCTTTGAACTTTTATTGTTCTTTTTTTTAACAATATCTGATCGAATATGGTTTGTGTGGTATTGTACGAATAATCATGGTACAATTTATTTTGCAAAAGACTTAGTTTTAATATTGTGCTGAAGTGTAGACAAAAAGCAATGGCATCAATTTTTGACCCATTATTGTATATTACACTGCCATTGATTTCAACATAGCGGACACTTGTTTATATAAGTCTCCTTTGATTGCTCTCATCAGAATCGCGTAAAATTTTGTTTACCTGGTAGAACTTGGAAGTACGTCCCTTGATGGCCTTCACTATCTTTTTTGTCTCATGACAGACCAGAACTCAACCAATGGTCAGTAATGTATAGTAATGGTGATGTTACACCTGATAGAATATTGCCAGTTGGATGTGGGACTATGGTCACCAGTGAACAACACAAAGAGCCATATTAAAGTTTTAAATGTGTGCCAACGTGTTTATGGCTAAGCACACTGATGACAGCAATCGAATAGTCATTTCAAAAGAAATAAATTTAATTTGGGAAAATAGTTTGAAATATTGAAGTAGTCATACATACAGTACACAACAGACATTTTTAACCCTTTTTACGATTTATCAATAAGAACCATGCATTGGTGTACATAAAAAACGGAAGATAAAAAGCAAGACAAGTGTGTTGAAAAAAAGTCATTTTATTTATATGTTTCTCCTAGTAAACATTTCAATGAATTTTTGTTGTTATGAACGTTTTGATCATGATTTCTTGTACCCTTGTTTATTACTATAACCATCCAAATGTCTGAGGATGTTCAGGTTGAAAAGTTGTCAATATGGGGTGGGCCTTCAATATCCATGTGTATTTACATTGGAATTTCAAACACCTTTATATTTCGATGTCCAAATTTTTGGTTGGGTCTTAATATGGGGCTGGGTACTTGGATGGTTGTATGTGGTACAGCATTTTGGTTAAGGGTATTTTCAAATAATGCTACTAAAAAAATAAGATAACTAGATGTTTTGAGGAACTGAATTCTGTCGTCTCGCATTGTAGGTCTATTGGTTGTTAAAGAATCTTACAATTACCTGGTTAAGAATTTGCAAATACTTTGTATTTGATTTAATTCAGGCTAGTTTACTAGAGGGAGTAAAAAAATAAATTTTAAGTTGTATGTTATGGTCAAAGTATGCAAGAGGCAGCTATCAAATTGATAGGCTGGAATATGCTATTTAAAGATATACTTAATGTTTTATGCAATATGTTGTTTCCAACAAAGATATATTTTAAATTATAGTCTAAGTTTAGTTCAAGGGAATTATGAATGCCATTTTTCTTGTACGGAACATTCATTGAATGTGTCTTGTAATAACAGGTCTCGAAAAATATGTGGAATTTCATACTATCGTATTGTAATGAGTCTACAGTTGAAAGTATTACTGCTGTGTATGAAAGTATTTGCCTACGTGATCTTTGTATGAATACTAAATTAAACAGTCTAATGAAAATTTCAAATAAATTTAGTATTTTTCAAATTGATTTGTCTGTTGAATTCTAATATCAAGGCTCATATATACTGAATTGCCTGTACTATATTGTAACAATGTGTGATTTTTGGCACCAGGAGAGATAAAAAGGAGTGTTCAAGGTTAATTTTTTCTATGTACGCTGTTGAATTTCCTTAGAACCCAGATCTTTCTGACGCACCCCCCATTGAAGGTCCTGGTCTGTTGGCAATAGTAGCAGAAATCATATGCTGAAACCTATTGGGAAGATATGTCCACGACTTGATTGGGCCCGGTAGTAAAAACCAGTGTCGTCGGTGTCGGCAGTAAACATTGGAAGGTTGCACTGTCAGTGTCATCAGTTTCGGTAATGTCAGTGGTAAACACCATTGTCGTCAGTGTCATAGTAAACATCGAGGGTATGCAGTGTCAGTGTAGTTGGTGTCAGTAGTAAAAATTGAGGGAATGCACTATCCGTGCCGTCAGTGTCTGTAGTAAACATTGAGGATTTGCAGTGTCAGTGTCATCGGTGTCGGTACTACTGGGTACTGGTAGTAAATATTGGGGGAATGCACTGTCAGAGTTGTCGGTGTCAGAAGATTGGTATTTTGGATCCTATGGGATTGAAATTTCATGCTGCTTACCCCAAATTTCTGACCCTCTTCTTTGAACACAAAAGGCTCCATTTGTAGCCATCTTGCAAATGGCGTGCTACAGTGATCTTCGGGATTTTGTATTCTGAACAAACTCTTCCATGGCTTGTACATCAATCATACTTTCGCTCTTTGTCAGATTTCCTTTGCTGCCACGCGACAACCGAGCTGGCCTTAGAATGTGAAGAAATCTCAGCCATCCGTACAAATCGGACAGTAATAATATAAGTAAATATCAATAACAATTCACGACGCAAATAATAGTATTGCAATATAATGGGGTGTCCATGAGCACTTCAAAGTGCAATAGACTTCTAACGTGAGGAAGACACATTCCATCAAAAATGTTGCGTCCTCCATTGATTGGAATATTGACAAACTGATGTATGCTAGGACATGTGATTTGCGTCTCAAATACTAATAAGTAAAAAAAAGATACATGATTATGAACATACTGTACATAAGTGATAACCCCCACCCCATTTCATAGGCCTCCCTCCTGACAGGGAAATTAAGAATGCCACCGGCAGCGCATTTTAGATGCTGTCGGGGGCATTCCGGCATTGTCATGTTAAAGCGGGGGCAATCGGCGGCAAATCTTTTTGAAATGCAGTTTGTTCGGGATTATTGATTGGTTATTCAATCGGTTATTGGTCGATGTCGGGCGCTGGCGGCTGCATGCCTGTCTGCAATAGGGGTCGGTCTCGGACTTCCTATCGGCAGTTGTCATACGATTTCAAACTTCTTTCTTGTCATGTCGGCTACCATATTCCCGTGCAAATGTACCAGTGGGCCCCGTCCTGCATGGGGACGCCAAGGCCGTGGCATAGAGGGGAAAACATCCCCGACCCGTGCGTACAGGCGGTGTGTGCCACGAGTCGCCATTAAGATTCGATCTAAACGGCACAGTGACATTAATTAACTTACATTCTTAATGAAGCTTAATGAAGCTGACTTTGTGCCCATAATCTTGAACTCAGACCACTTAATTGTCCAGTGATGGATCCACGATTTGAAAGGGGCGGTGCTTGAAAGGGGTAGTTATATTAATTAAGATAACAACATAAGAACAACGATTTCAAAATACAAATGAAACATAACATATTTTCATCAAATATTGAGAGAATGTGGGTGGAGCTTGAGAGTGTCAGCAGGGGCGGATCCAGCATTTTGTGGTGGTGGTAAGGGGGGGGCGCAACTGTGGCGAGGGGTCTGGGGGCCGCTTAAGGCCCCCAGCAGGTCCAGGGCAGAACCCTGGTGGGGGGGAGTGGAAGGCTGGGGGGCTTTTGAGTGTTTGGCTGGGGAGGGGCTTGGTTTGAGAGAATAGGGGGGGGGCTTGTGAGTATACGCTTGAGGGGGAAAGGGTAACTTGAGAGAAAGTGAGGGCTTGAGAGAGAGGGGGGGCGTATGATTATATGGCAGGGAGTGGGCTTGATAGATGGCGGCGACTTGTGAGAGTATGGGGGATAGGGGGCTTGACACAAGGTGAGAGCTTGAGAGAATGAAGGTGTGGGGGGGGGGCGCTTTTGAGCATAAGCTGACGGGGATGGAGTGGCTTGGCTTGAGAGAAGGTAGGAGCTTGAGAAGTGGTTGTTTGTGGGGGGGGGAGAGCTTATGGTAGTGGGGCGGGGAGACTTTGAGAGAAGGCGGGGGCTTGTGTGATTATAGCATGTAGGGTTGTGGGGTGGGGGCTTGGCTTGAGAGAAGGTAAGGGCTTGAGAGTATATGGGTGGGGGGATTATGAGTATAGGTAAGGGGTGTGCTTGACTTGAGAGACACTTACAAAAGATTGGAAAGAGGGTAGGTTCACACGCGTTAGGGAAAAGAGCTTGAGACAGCGGTGGGGGATCCATCGCTGATTGTGTCCGGTTAATGATGAACGATATAGCTTATTATGCCAGCGTCAGCTCAAGCTCTCCTCTTTCATTGACGGCAAAGAAGCTCTAGTCATCCCACACAGCTTCCCATCATTACAGGCCTATTATATACACAGAGGGCTGTAAATACACACATTTCTAGCACCATCCTGATTATAGAGACATTTTACCCTACAAAACCCAGGCATATTTACCAATGTGAAATAAAAGAATGTGCCTCACATAGAAAATGTAGTTACGTCAGATGACTGTGTGTTGTTGAAGATACTATACTGTTGACCTGTACTACATCCCCCATTTCACACGATTTCCTCTCGTAACTCCAAAAATCACGCTTGTTATACGGGATCTACAAACGTATTTATGATATTAGGGTAAAAGCGGATATTACATTGACCGTCACAGCGATCTAGCTGTGAATAAATCTTTCATAAATCTTTCCACATACATGTATGGAGAAGCAAATTAATTCATTTCTTTTCCGCGCCTGTCTGTGACTGTCACGCACTTTAGAATAATTAGAATCACCATAGGCAGATCCAGGTTTTCAGAAAAGTGGGGGGGGGGGCATCCAAGGGATATCATGGGTTTTGTATGCGCCATCGAAAGCGAACATGCTGAAACAAATCCTATGAAAATAAGGTATTTTGGTCCCAAAAGGGGTGGCCCCCGCGCCCTCTGCCCCCCCCCCACCGGGCCCCCGCATCTGCCTATGGACATGCTTTTGGAACATGAATACTTGGTAATTTTTGTGTTCAACGCGGAACACGTACACTGAGACAGATAGAGCAACTGCAGGTATAACCAAATTCACACTGTTGTGTGCATATATAAAGAATTTGGTAAAAGGAGACCGTGAAGAAAAGGGAGAGGCATCATTGCCAGTGATCTTGTGACCACAACGCTCACCACGTGTTTAGACTGATGTTTAATCGGCGTCTGGCACACATTGAGCATCTCCTATACTAGTAAACAGGCTCGTTCTGAGAACACATCGCCATGTGTTTGCATTCACCGGTGAGTGGTTCTAATGAGCTGGTCGTGATTTCTCATTGCATGGGATTTTTGGCGAGCTGTTGTGATATCTTTCGCATCCGTGGGCAGTACAGAGAAGGATAACGTCTCGATTGCAAGGCATTTTCTGGACAGTGAAGAAAATAACAATATTCAATGTTTGAGCTAGAACATTTACCCGGTGAGCTTTACGAACACACGGATATTCAGAAGCTATTTAACATTGATTACATCAAGTATATAGGGTGATGTGATACACACGGAGTATTAGTTGAAACCTTATTTGTACTGTAGTAAGGACAACATACATAATGACGACCGAAGAAAACACGTCATCTTCATTGCCGCAGTGGGACGGGACCATGAACGCCACCCATTACGACAGCGGTAGTCCTGCGTTACCCGACGATAATCAATTCGTGTTGAATCTCATTATCAATAAACTTCACCTCTACTTTCTACCTTTAATCATATTTGTGGGTTGTGTTGGAAACATCTTATCGCTCTACGTCATCTTGAAGTCGCACCTGAGGCTACAGAGCTCCAACATCTACTTAGCATTTCTATCTATGGTAGACACAGGGTTTTTGATGATATTGGTGCTAGTTTGGGTTGATTTTCTGGAAGAGCACTCGATATTTCCAACAAACGGATTCTGCCAGGCCATTCCATACATAACCTACGTGCTTGGTTTCTTATCTGTGTACACAGTTGTGAGTTTCACAGTTGAACGATTTATAATTACATTCTTGCCTCTACAACGACAGACATTATGCACTACGGCACGAGCAAAAATGGTAGTGATAGGCCTCGTGTTGTTTGCAATGATATTTTACAGTTTCCCCTTGTACATGTCCACGGTAACTATACACGGTGACGATAGATCTTGCATTCCTAAACCACAATTTATGACAGTTGCATTTATCCTCTCAAGTGTAGACACTGTGCTAACATTGGTCCTACCTTCAATGGTGATAATCACTTTGAACGTTGCCATCATAGTGAAGATTGCTCGGCTGTATTCGAACCGTACTTCCCTCACACTCGGCCGGCAGACGTCACGACGCACGCAGAGACTGGACGCAGCCACGGCGGTGTTGGTCCATGGTTCAACACAAAACAACAATGGCAGTTTTCACAGAACTGTCTCTCTCGTGAAAATGGGTCGAGCTTCTCTGGACAGAGGCAGTCAGCACCAGGGAGTTCAGACTCGAACCACACGAACTTTACTGATACTCTCTACAACTTTTGTTATGCTGAATCTTCCTAGTCACGTGATGCGCGTCTACCTGTTCATCATATCTCTTGCGGACACGTCTCTGAGCAGCCAACACATAGGAAACATTTACGCCGTGCAGGAACTGGTGCAATTCGTGTACTACATAAACTTTGCCAGTAACTTTTTCATGTATTCTATTTGCTCTCGCGCATTTCGCGAAGCTGCAAATACCTTGCTTTGGGGTGAAATGAAAAAGACGTTTAGGAAGTTGACATCTAATATGTGCGCATTTTCCAAACGCGATCACGCCATTATGGATTTCGAAATGGATTGCAGAAAGTCTTCACCAGTCACCGAGCGCATTAGAATGTCACGCATGTAAAAAGCCTCGTTACAAGGAGCTCAGCACATTGAAAGCACCCACATGACTTCCACTCTGATATGAGTGGGAATGGGGGCGCAATCACGACACTACGACGACGACGATGATGATTATAATTCCAATGGCATCATGCGTGTGTTTGCGCACCGTTCGATATTGTGTGTCCGTTGAAATTCAACCTTGCTCTCTATATGACTGTTAACATGTTGCTAAGACGCACATTTTGAAAGGAGTGTTTCTATCAAACTTGATTAGTGTGTACATGTACTTCGCCGTATTTTGCTTAAAATTACTAGTAATCATGCCCTCTTCGGCGAATTTTAAGTTCGTACGTCTAGACTGCATTGGTCTGCTATAAAAAAAACGGTGTCCAAATGCTCGTGATGGATGTTCCTGAATTGCAAACCTGTTGCCTTTATAGTCAGATCTACCTGGTGAATAAGTACATACAGTGTGATGGAGTATTCCTGTGACGGATTCCTAGCATGCAGCAGCGAAGTACTAACAACGGTGCATGATGGAAACGTCTTTCTTTATGTCTATGGCGTGAATTGATAATGTTCACGAAAAGCTGGTGGATCTAGGGACTAACACTTTTCAGATGAATTGTAGTTGAGCAAACGTTATACTGTAGGCCTACTGACATTATATCGTGCCTCATTTTTTTCAACTGGACAACGCATATCTGCATGGTATTTTCTATCATCATTTACAATGCTTACTTGTTGATAATTAATTATTATCATATTCATATGAAGATAATGTTCATGACTTTGACACGTCTCTAATTAAGCTGTCACTAGACAACGACAATTGACATTGGGTTGGACAAATAAACTTGTGTGTGTGTGTGCGTGCGTGCGTGCGTGCGTGTGCGCGCGCGCGCACGGAGCCTAATTAGATATATTGTATGCTTGTTATAAGAAAGGTGCACATGTTAAATGGATTTACGAACTATTAATCGGATGTATGCTTGTTAAAAAGGTATTTAGGAGATTGGTTACCACGAACAATTGCATTTCTTTGCTCTCAGCAGTAATAACAATGAGTAATATTTGTGTGCAACAGAAAAGCTTATATAACCAGACTAGTGTTGTATGAACAGTTTCAGTGTTTGATTTCTCAAATATGTAGCCCAACACCTTATTTTTATACATCATAATGTTTGTTTTTGTTTTCATTAATAACTGTAAATGAAATAATATCCTGGTAGGGGTAATATTGTTTAGCATTTTAATGACATTATGTTTTGTACAATGGTCATTGAATGATCGAACTTCATGTATGTATATACAATGAGTGTGAGTAATGTGATATACATAATAGGTTTGCTATGTGTAAAAGTTGTTTGAATGTAAAGTGCATGCCTATATGGCATACATACAGGCCATCCATATCTGCCGGAAATGTACATAGTACAGTTAAGTAGTTATTTTGTATTTCAATAAATCGTTATTGGTCGTTAATCATCATTAAATTCGTTCTGGACGTTGTATTGGGTCCCCGTCTTCTGCATGTGTTCCCAATCTCCGGGTGCATGGTTGGTTCAAAATCACGCCTCAAACACGTTACTTAACACATACACCATCTATGACCATTCTTCATGTTCTTGTCAATAACAGTCATTTACGTTATGATCTTTACAATCTAGATCGTCACTATATTTGTCTCTTCGCTTGAGTATACATAATTTTACGTCACCCTTTCACGTTTTTATTTATTTTTTAATTGAAAAGATATTCAATTTTGATATGGGTGTCCGATATTTGAGACTAAATGTACGTGTAATGTAGACACTAGGAGGAATGCCACTACACATATCAACATTTCAAAGGTTTAAACGTTAATGATTGGTATGTTAGGACTTGAGCAAATGAATATATTCAACTATATTAGTTTTACATGGTGTTCAACCACAGAGTGAAATTCTGCCGTACGGCAGCGGACGAACACGGCAGATTTCTCGATCGCCTGAGGGGGTAATTGACACTATAGTGAGCCGCACGGGGTCGTATGCTGTCGTATTGATCACTTTTTTCTCTTTTTTATTTACTTTTCTATTGGGCAAAACCCATATTGACCCATTGGTATCAAACAAGAGGCTTAAAAAACAAATCACCTTGGCACACCTGCAATTAAGCCCTTTGATCATTCTTTTAGATTCCGCCAGTTAATTGAACGCTTAATAAGTGTGTGACATTTCAAAATTGATAAAGTGAAAACGTACGCGTACGGCCGCCGTACGGCAGACCTGATTTCTGTAGAAAATTGTAAAATTTACAACAGAATAAGTACAGAAATTGCAAATTAGTAAATCATCTGTATATTGAATTTGTTTTCACTTTATCGCGTCCCGGTCATGGCAGACACAGTGTCGCCAAACCCGTTACGTCGTGCGTCTGCCACTGAGTTGCTGATTTCCACCGAGCGCGTCGCTGCCGTACAGTGTTACTGCTAGACGGTAGTCATGCCACAGTGTCGCCAAACCCGTTAAAAGGCGTGTCCCACTGAGTTGAGATTTCCACGAGCTCGTGCACGTAAAAGTGTCGCCTATAGAGGAGAGCCACGCCTCTGCACGTAAAAGAACTCGCCTAGTTTGAAAACTATATAGCTCAGTTGGTTACCTAACCTGCCAAACAAACAGGACCACATTGGAAATAAGCATTACATATATATGTACGCTTTCATGTGCTATCCTAGGAACATTAGTTCCTGAAGAATATCATATCATATCATATCATATCATATCATATCATATCATATCATATCATATCATATCATATCATATCAATTTGGAAAATGTCACAGACACTCATTAAGCATTCAATTAACTTAATTAACGCATAACTAGTGATAGAAAAAAGGATTAGCACAATGGGATCACATGTAATAATCGGAGTAGTATAGGCCACTAAGGCAATAATAAAAGAATGCATTAGGGCATTGTAGAATTAAATTTAAATTAATATGCATTTTCTTCCAATCGTGCATTGTCTGAAATGTCCGGTTATATGATGAATAAAGGAGAGATGGTATTGTTTCAATATTAATAAAGACCACGGTATAAGAAAAAAAATCCACATTCAGTTAATTTTCTATAACAATAGCATAAAAGAACAATGTCAATGAAATTATTGTCTTTTACACACTTTCACCATAATTGATATTAATGGAACATAGACATACAAACAGAACGTAATATCAACATTGGACAATGGCAACGGCATTCAAAAGTAGGTAAAATAAGACTTTGATTTTATGAACAAACCTTCTGATATACCATAACAATACTGTAATTAGATGAACCACACCAATTGCTAACATTGGGGGTTGGTCCAAACGCAGTTTCTAACTAGCCATTCTATCATTCCATGCAAAAATCACCGCCAATAACACACGCTGATTGGGCAATCAGCGTGCTCAATTTTGCGATGGAAAACATGCTCCAAAAAAACCCCACGGCGCTAGTCTAAACTCCTCACAATATCAATACAGCCGCTGACGACGCAAGGCATATTCCGTGTAGCAGAGAGCAACAGTTTAGACTAACGCCTCCGCGCGCTCAAAACAAACGATTTTGACGTCTCCGCGCGCTCAAAACAAACGAAATTGACTGGCAATGAGAATGTTATAATATGATTTATTTTAAAATAAAATGGATTTTAGTCATGATAGAATGGTGATTGACTACTCGATTGTCGTGTCAATCGCAAAATTGAGCATGCTGACGTCTGATTTACCCTCACTTCGTTCGGGTAAATCAGACGTCAGCATGCACAATTTTGCGATTGACACGACAATCTCGTGGTCAATTCCTACATTTTCTTTGCTAAACTCTTCAAGTTTTCCTGTACTAACTGTGGGGAAGCCTTGTGCGGACAGGACGGTAATACGCTGAAGATGTACGGTTGAATAACTCTGTTTGGCGACTTTGGACATTGAAGGCTGCGTTTTGGCCAGTGGCCTGGAATTTCATACTCATTAGATTATGGGTATCTGGTTCTATTCACACGAAATTGAAATACGCGGGTATACCATGCGTGTACAGCCTGCGGGATAGGTTGCAGATTTATTTGGACCATTGTCTCACACGTCATGCATGCAGCACTCATTAGATTAGTAGCATCGCCTCTTCTGTACGCCATACATGCCACCGAAGGCCAATTAGGGGTCAAGTATGTATGAGAAATATGTCCATATAACAGAGCACACTACTGGCCCATGTGCATTGCTAATAATACTCACATATACAAGTTACCAATGACTCCCACGGGGCCTCAGCACTTTGTTTACATGCAATGTGGACTGCAAGCGATGAGAAACGTTTCTAATCCTCTTCACATTGTCTGCATATAATGATCCTTGATCTTGCCACTTCGTCGAATATCAATGTCAAACCAAGTGTCAGGTGATGCATATTAATGAGACTTTTCACGGCATACCCGCTAGTTTTGACGAGCTGTGTCATCTGTAATGAAAAGACAACAACAAAATAATTATGGATCTAACTCCCGTCTTTTTCTTTAAAATGTTCTGGTATTTTAATGATGAGGAATAGCACCATCGTAAAAAATCTCGCTAACCACGGGCAGATCCAGGTTTTCAGACATGCCAAAACCACGATGAATATAAAATATTTTGATGGAAAAAAGGGGAGGAGGGTCGTTGGCGCCACCTGCGCCACCTTCTGGAACTGCCTATGTACATTGTAGGACACCCCCGGTGTTTAGCATACTGTGTTCATCACTTCCATTTGCAGGATACATAGCTGATTACTACTTACTCGCCATTCTTCAATATCTTACGGTGTGTCATTTTTTCTCATTATCAATGACGAGACTGACATACGTAATTGCAGTTATACATATAATAAATGCTAGACATTCTTTCACGTTTACACTATCACACATAACGTTACTATTCTAGCATTACAATAATAACCCCCCCCCCCCCCCAATTTCACATAGCCGATGCTAGCTTCAGATGCCCAGGAAGACGTTTAGAAGCATTTCACGGTGGATCGTGGGTGTTTTGGCCTCACATTTGGAGTGACCTGGCTGGTTCGGTTGGGAATGGCGTTTTTCTGGGCGTTCCGGGTTTTTTTTTTTTTTTTTTTTTTTTTTGCTCAACCGTGGCCTTTTCTGCTGCTTTGGGAGGATGTATGGTTGAAAGATGAAACCGTAAGTGCCCGCAATGCCATTACAACAGAAGAACATAGACTACGAGAGACATTCTCTAAACTCTTGCTCCAACCTGCGTCAGTAAGTCCCATTATGAAATTCCAAGTTTCATCATGGTCTCTCATCCTGTTGAAGACATTTGGGAAAATAGATGGCTACTTTGCACAATTTGGTAATTATTTGATGAACACTTGACGAATGTAGTAAGACGGAAATTTTGAACACTATAAGTTTTTCTTTCCCTCAAACGCACATTGGTGCCACTGCGAGTCAGTTGTTGGGAGGTTCGAGATTTTACAAATCACTAGACACCCTAGTGACACTAGACGCCAAACCGAATTGCATTAGCGCGCACTGGCACCAACTGTCACATACCCTGAGTGGACTCTGGCATAACACATCGGTAAGCTTACGGCTAATTAATTACTAGGCTATGTCCCACCATGAAAATTTCTCCATAGTATATAGAAAGTCTACAGTTTCGAGCTGATCGCAGGCAATCCGTCGAGAAATGTGACCTTGTACACTCATGGCTGGCGTTTAAGTCAGCATACTCGTGACGATGCCCGGTAATTTCGGCTCACGGTAATTTCGGTCCAAGTAATTTCGGCCCAGATATAGTTCTGTGTTGAGGTAAATTTGGCCCAAGTATTTTCGGCCCAATACAATAAAATCGACCCAGGATTATTGACCTGTGGGTCTAAATTTAGGTATCTAAGGTATCTAAGGCACACATATTTTCGGCCCAGGAATCGACTATGTATGTTTGCATTAGGCATCTATGGGATGTAAATTTATGTAGATAATATTTTTTGTAGTGATGAGTAGAGTATGTGGATTTATATAGTTTGAAAGTTAAGCACATCGTGAAAATCAAGGCCTCAATATATTGCTCAAAACTTGTTTTGAACTCTTGAGACCATCCCAATTAGTCAAAGTATGCATATGCATAAGGTAAAATGGACCACTGTATGCACAGTTATCTTTTAAATTCCCTTACTCCCCACCTTTAAACAAGATTCCATACAGTCCACAGTTGACATTTCCACATATACAAGTCATGTACACACACTAACGTTATAACCAACTGGCAAATATCCACGTCATATTGTCCCCAGTTTCTCTTTCAATCCCCATGAATTGGCCATTTTTTGTGAGTAAGCAAGTTGGCATCTGATGGATACTATGGTTAGATGGCATCCCTACAATATCATATAAGCAAATTTTACGCAAAGTTGAATATTTCGCATTTAAATTTGCCTGAATTTCACCGAGTTATAACAGAATTTTCTCCTATTCCAAGAGCACCTAAAGACAAAAAAGAGCTTCAAAGTTTGCAAGTGGCTACCTCCACACTGTAAACATAACACTAATTCAGAAATTAGCTGGACATGGGTGTAGAGATAATATGATCTTTCTACCCAAACGCACATTCGAACAATTAAAGTTCCAGTGTGTGCCATCAGCTCTTGAAGGCACAAGGGCACATGCCTGGATCATAATTATACGATATGGAGGTGTGAAAATCACTTAGCATATTCCAAACTTACACTGAAGTAACCAGGTTTATTCTTCAAAGAAACTATCATAAAGTTAGGCTTTCATAAAATATTCTGTATAATATTATTTTAATGATAATACAGTATTACCCCATCTGACGACCCGCAATTAAGAGCAAATTACATGTAAGTAGACTAATTAAGTCTTGATTCACAGCAAGTACATGTCCGTGGCAGCTGCAGGTGACAGGATTGTTACTCAGCTGGTCCATGACAACTCTTAATTGACCCACCATAGTTGCACTGAATCGATTATAGACATTATGTAAGCTCTGTTTAGTATTCTGTAATATACATAAGTTTCAGTCATTACTACATTTGCAATTTGTTTAATTTTAGACGACACAGATGGTCTCATTGTTAGTTTTTATTCTACTTATTCTGTGTGTTTGGAGACAATAAAATATTGGTTGATTTAGTTTATTCCGACGTTTCGACACGTAAGTATCCTCTTCAGGGAATATTTTATATTATTATTTTATCTTTACATTTTTATAAATTGTTAAAATATTCCCTGAAGAGGACACTTACGTGTCGAAACGGTCGAATAAACTAAATTAACCAAGATTTTATTGTCTCCAAACACACAGAATAAGTAGAATAAAAACTAACAAAGTCATTACTACAATTTGCAAATCGCTTTATATCATTAGTCCCATTCAACAATCAGAATTCAGCTACACGTGACACGCTACTAAATATAGACGTTGACCAGAAATCATCACTCTATATACATGTGTACATGCAAACACGCGAGCCCTTGATTTTCAGGCTGCAATTATCACATTAGCACACTAGTATGTTCATTTGACTGCAGTGTACCGAGTGATCGTTGGGCAGTGCACTTTCTTTTCATGGTATGGCACTCATATCATGAATTATTGAAGTAAATTATAACGG
Source organism: Streblospio benedicti (assembly GCA_019095985.1). Taxonomy (NCBI): domain Eukaryota; kingdom Metazoa; phylum Annelida; class Polychaeta; order Spionida; family Spionidae; genus Streblospio; species Streblospio benedicti. The sequence goes on along the minus strand of CM032664.1, from coordinate 13,505,115 downwards.
TACATGACCAGGCGCTCACTTGAAAACGATGGGAATGGTTAATGAGTTCCGTGGCACGACAGTTTTCCCTAATCAGTACTTGTACCACGGATGAAATTTGCAAGGACATGATGATATACCAAGATAATTGATACTTATCTCCACCAAGTGTTGTGTAGTAGATATTGGGATTATCTACGAAGTAATAGATCTCTGGTAGAATGTAAGCTGAGTAGCTAATAGGTAGGTACGCATGAGAGATAGGCGTGCTTTCAACCAATACTTAGGGATGATGTACATTTGGTCACGGTCCGCAAAAGTAGAACAGTGTTCTCTTTTTTCTTGACCCCCCCCCCCCCGCCCCAACCACTTCCCCCAAAAGTGGAAACATTAGATGTGTGACATAATGTAAGAATATCTACACTGCATGTGCTTCGCGATATTTATTCAAATATTACTTATCTATAACGTAAAATAATATATAGTATATATCAGTAAAGTAAATAATTGCGAGCAAAATTTAGTATAGTTAGCATGTTAGAGGTGCAGTGTGGGACAATTGTAGCATCGTCACCATTAGCTAGTCAATTAACACCTTAATTGACCCCGCACAGTAATGGTATTACGTCCTTAACGAAGGTATGCCCTTACGTCCCCGTTTCCATGATGATGGGGCATTTTAGCACGTGTCGCAACACCAAAGACGGACTAGCCTTCACAGTTTAGCTTGAGAAGTTGTTACGACAGCTTAATAGGACCAACACCCCCGGGGCCTTTTCTTGCTATACTCACGTACTAATAAGGCGCCTAAACCCTCGTGCATACGTGTCTTGTGTTTAGTAACCTCTTTAGGACAGTCAGCTCGGCGTGTACCAGGGTCTGAAGTCGTCTCAGCCAGCCCCAATGCGAAGTCCCACCCCGTGTGGGGGTGGTCAATCTGGTCTTGGGAGAGGGCCCTGTACGACTGTAGTGTGGGTCTCAGTCTCTTGGATAAGCAACACAACGAGAGTAATAGGCGGTGTAAGCGCCTCGACAAGTACCCGGAGCAGTACACGTGTGGAATATCTTACATCATAATACCAATTAATGTGTGAAATATGCTGTGTATCTTTTTAAATAGTAAATAGTGGAATTCTGATATGAAAAGTTTTAGCGCAGCGCACGATAAAATACTAGCCCACAAAAAAGTGGAATATCCAAAACTTGACCGAAACCCCAATCCGAAGCATGACAAAATGTACATCATCCCATAGGAGGTTCTCCACTATGCATAAACTGGTAGATGGACTAGAGCTTAACTGTTGGGTAGAGCGTATTTGGTGCTTGAAGGAGTTTTTACCAAATAAGATGTATTGAATTTGGATATTATGCACTCCACAGGCGTGTTTCTCACAGACAGGCGTCGGGCCCAGGGTAGAAGGCTTGTAGTTACTTCCCATTCACTTCAAACTCTCGCCCTTTTGCTCTATTGGCACTTGGCCTGAGTAGAGTAAGTTTAAAGCTAAGGTTCCCCGCAAGTTGCATAAGATTTCCCAAGCCTAAAATCCCTAGGTGATCGCGCCTTTTACGTTTAAGTCAGACACAGCAATGTTCTCCCATCGAATATGGACATCAATCTAAGCGAAGATATTCCAGACCACAAGGAGTAATCACGCCAATCAACACCACTCACCTTAGTTACCATAGCACTGTGACCGTGGGTCATTCCTTGTACACGTAGGTAGTACATGTTCAAGGCCACTACCATTTGTGACTTTTTTTGTGTATGTAGTTAACAGATGTTATAGTGATGGTGAGTTATTGGCTAGTTATGTCAGTTATATCATGTTACATGACATACTCAAATAGCGATGAAGCGTAGCTCTGATATAAAACATAATGCACACACATCAAGAAGTTGAATAATAATAAATTTAGTTACATTACACGGGTGAACGTACTAGATATATGGTTTATGAGAGTGAGAACAAACGACGACTGTTTGATAAATAATAATTTTGTACTATAGGTTGTACAAGTAATGAACAAAGAGATGTACAAGTAATGTAGTGTTTATGAAATTACAGATGCCTGTCTACACTAATTGATACTGTAATAAACTAATCAGCACAGATGAATTATTCATTTCGGGAACTTTAGTAATCCAATATTTTTACCAATCTGTTTGTTACAATTGCATACACGTACATTAATTAGAGGCACCATTTAAACCGGTAATATGAGGTGCAACATTTAATGATTTATTGGAGCCGAGATTAGGTGAATGCGACGTTTACACAGAAGACTTAAGTGAGTCTTTGAGCACTTTGAATGGACTAGCAGATCCACTGTCTTTATGGCTGTCAATGTGGACTAATGGGCTAAACGGGGCGGGAGGGGGTTTGTTATAAGGAGTCAAAAGAAATCCCACATCCCTTATCTTTTAGCTTTATTTCCTACAACACTATTTGTTTGGCCCTTTCCCCCCATATTCCACAATTGTTTTTGCCTATTCCCCACATCCCACTTCCATGAAATCCCCCAGCCCTCATTTTTTGGCCTTAATCCCCACACCCCACTTCCTTATTGAACTGACCCCTCCCTAAATATGGACATAAAACAAATTACCTGCTCTGTTGACAGGTGAGGTTGTGGTCAGTTTAGCCCTATCAGTGCTGCACGAGATGATTAAATGTCTGGGGGAACCGAGGGGTAAGTGGCCAGATTTTCCCTCTGAAAACTACAGAATTAGAGGCGCAAATTATAACAAAATCCAATCGAATAAAGTACATGCTACGACACGAAGAACAATGCCACTATCATTTGACCAATATCATGAACCATCATAATATATGACTTTAATCTAATCTAATCTAATCTAATCCACAACCCATGTCCAGTATGTGGCATTCAATAGAAATAATGTAAACCTTTGCAGATGATCAATATAAAGGGTGTATTGGAGCGTACGGTAAAACAAACTCACGTGTTACATTATTAACATAACTGGCAGATTCAAGTTTTTTTTATAAAAAAAGCGGGGGAATTAATTAAGTTTTGAACTTGCGATCGATCGCGGACATGTAAAAAAATATCAAAATGAAGTATGAAGTATTTGGGTGGGAAAAGGAGGGCCACACGCTTCCTGTGCCCCCTCTCACTGGATCTGCCTATGGCAATTTATAACATGCACAAACCAAAGTAGGGTTAAGAAAATTCTGTAGGAATGGATGATTATTTCTTTGACCAATAATTCTATGACAACACACCATGTCAATCATAACAACTGCAGGTTGATTTGCTCAAAGTCAACTGCATCAGTTAATGTAACTAGTAAAATGTTGCAAAAAAGATGTGCTAATTTATTACTAGTTCCTCTTTTATCACACTGTATAGCAAAAATGTTAGTTTTGTTTTACAGTGTTCTTTTTGGCTGTGTAATAACCGCGAAAGAGAATTTTAAAATTTATAACATAAACGTTTTCAAGCTCTACAAGGCTCCTTATCAAATAAAAGGTTTCTACAAAATGAACAAAATACTACTACATCACAATAATACCTTATAATTATTGTGATGCAGTAGTATTTTGTCAATTTTTATGAGAGATTTTATTTGATAAGGAGCCTTGTAGAGCTTGAAACCGTTTATAATATAAATTTTAAAATTCTCACTCGTGATTATTACACAGCCAAAAAGAACACTGTAAAACAAAATTATCATGAGACCAAGTGCTGTGAACCAAGTCTACAGGATTTTAAATAGCAAAAATTGAAGCATTGCTATAAATTTCAATCAAAATAAGGAATTCCAAAGTATACATTCAGTGACAGGGGTGTGGGTGATGCATTTTGAGGGAGTTTGATTTAGATAATAATATGGGATAGAAGATGTTATGGAAGCATTACTTTTAATACCTTGCTCATTACATATCTTTTATTCAAATATCTAATAACATCTTTTCAAGGCCCCATTCAAAAGACATCTATATAAACTGATGCGGTTTCCTTTGGTTCCACTTCCATAATCTACCGTTGTACGTTTGGGATCAACTCAATAACCTACATAATGGTTACAGTTGAAAGGTCTGGACACCAAAGATGAGACGAATGGAAAGGAAATTAGCATGTTACTGTGGTGAGGATAGTAAAGGTACCTGGTCTAGACTATCTCCCCTTCGAAACAATGAATATTAGACACAAGAATATGGTATGGAAGGATTAGTAAGGACATGATATAAATGTAAATGTGGTGGTTTATAGTCCTGATCCAAGTCTTGTCCCTACGATTTTACAATTTACACCAGGTCATTGGCCCACTTATCGATCATCAATTGATCATTTCTCATATGCTTGCATCGGCAGCACATTCAGTGCACAATATGCTAATCACTCACACAATCACTCACTATTTCAACCCAATGGCATGTACCCAATTAACGTGTAGGTGCCACGGAACAGTGTGCAACTCCTTTAGGGATGAGGTTACTCAACACACACCACCAGAGCCGACCGGGAATCGAACACACGACCTTCTGGTTACGAGTCAAACTCCCCAACCACTCGGCCACAGAAGCACACGCACATCTCAAAGTAAAGCTGATTGAACAAGTTTTTCCTATTTATTTCTGCTTCTCTTGATACAAAAAGATACTAGCAATATACAGGCCCTGTCCTCAGCTTGACTACCCCAAAAGGTGGCGCCAGCATTGTTTGCTGGTACACCATTACAGTTAGAGGCAAATCAATGCTGATAGCACATGTATAGTTCTTGTAAAACCAGCATTCTATGTGCAGCCTTACTCAATTAACCAAGGAAACTGTGTTCATGTTAAAGCACTTTATGGAGAGATAATGTTGACTATACAGGATATAGGCAAGGCCAGGTGTCTCTAGAAACTCTTCCTTATAAAGTGGCGCCGATCAGCAATAAATACATGACTCATGTACATACTAGGACCCCTGTTACAAATAGTGGAGTCTAACTCACCACACAAAGCTATGATGAACTAGAAGTGTGGTTATGAAGTCAATTTCATTCGCCCATGTCATGGCCGTTTTGTAACAGTTCTTAGGATCGTTATAAATAAATACTCAAACTGTGCGCACCTTTTACAAGAACGTATCACATTACGTGTGAAAGAGACAAACATAACATTTTAGATGCAAAATAAGTAAACATTCCATCAAAACGTGTAGAAAGAGAAATGTTATGAATAGCCGACGTACCCACATATTCTGCACACACTGTATGTTTCTAAATAGAAAGTTATATTTACAAAATAATGGATCAACTACTGAGTTTATGTCTGGAGCTGGTGGGACTTCTGTTTATATTGATTGCCAGTGGTGATAAATTATACAGTGGAAAAAATTATTATGGGCAGTAAAGCATAATGAGTAACTATCCTGTAGCTTGTATTCCTGTCATTAGCATCATGGGCTGTTGCACATGGGTGGCGCAGATATGGCTTCCGCGTGATACGCCACTTTGGCCTTTTTTCATCACGTTCCCATAAGTCAGGTTTAGCTGCATGGAGTATGCATTATCATATTGATGTTGTCGTCGCTGATTAGTAGTCAAACATAGTTAGGAAGCTAGTCTGTTTTGGTCATGCACATACATATATGTGGGAATGTTATTGGGACTACAATAATGGAGATTGGGTTATTTGAACGCGCATAACGTTACATGGAGGCATTAGCATCTGTGTGAGGATTACAATATTTAAAATATCACCTGAAAGCAGAGTTTGACGGAGAATAAGGTAATGCTTATTACTAACATCTAAACTATTACAGAATAATAGAGAATATTATTGTTTCATCATTCAACTGCCAGCAACGTAAGCATGCATGGGGCTAGAATAGATCATCGAATGTGTTGACATCAAACCTGTAACCCTCTGGTTTCTAATACAATGTCACTAATACAACACGAGTGTGCAATCCTTCACCGACCCTGGATATACTTTCACTTTCGTTATAAAATTAAATCCCAAAAATACTCACAATGTATAATTAGAAGATCTTGAACAGTTATTGTAACTGACAAAGCTGTTACATTAGAAGTTACAAATGTATGTAGCAGTTGAGCAAGTTTAAATGTGTTATTTCAATTTATCGAACAATCGTCATCATGCAAAACAAAGATATATACTGACAAATATTCTCAAACGTAATAAAACTGTAGATTTGTCTTAACGTATAGGTAGTAAGAAAGCATTGACAATTTAACCTACTACAAGGCCTATTTTCGATATCAACTATTTTGGAACTGCATGTATAGTTTCTTATAACTAGACATTTCAAAGGACTTAAGTAAAAACTGACAATATTTTAATTGAATTATATTACATCAGTGCATATTTACATGACAAAATTAGAAAAAAGATTTCTCCTGTAGAGGTAAATCTATTTGTACTCAAATGTAAACATGAAAAATGATCAGAAACTCAAACTCCTACACATTAATGTGTTCTGATCTAAAGAGAAATCTTTTACGAAACATGTATCTATGAGTCAATGCATACTAACCTTCATATCAGTGAAAGTGAATAGGAACCTATCTGTTTGTATTGGTGATTATAGATGTTATCGAGTTTGGTACCCTGTGTATATATTGAAAGTTGTTTCCAAATAGGCATAATGCATATTGCAAAAATGAATTGCAAGGACAAAAGCAAGAATACAGGACTACATGTAATGTGAAAAGTAATGACATTTTAGATTTACATACATATGATACAAATCTTAAAGATCCTTTCACAAAATATTTAATATAAAGCAAATTATTGAAACAGTCTGACTTAACAAATAGCGCATAAAATGTAGATCTTGTGTGGGCTTGAACAGTGTTATGTTTGATTGTGATAGATTAAATAAAACATTGAAAACTATGGCATTTACACTCTAAATATAGCACAAACATGATTGAGAAATACATTTCAAATTCCATTATCATGATTATAGAACCATTAGGGTGTGTTTTGTCTACACTAATCTGAAAGAGTTGACACGAAATGCCCTCAAAATATTCAATAAATGTTATCAGCCTTTAGAACCACTAATATATGTTTGTAGATATGATAATTAAAATTCTGGTAGAATTCTATGAAACCATTATACACTGGCCTAGTGATCGTAGAACAAAACTTTATGAACGACCGTGCACACTCTTCAGTGTGGAAATAATGCATATATTATTGGTAAAATCCACATCATTTTGAAATTCATCTTTGATTGTAGAGAAAATCTATTTAGATTGCAATATGTATTAGCTTGCATTGGACAAGGATACTCTGAAATATGGAATGTTTTACCGTGGAAGGTATAGTAAAGGTTCTATCTATTTTGGAATATGCGAATTAAACAAGTTTGTAACTCTCGATAGATAAAGCCATTCTAATTACCATCAACATAAAAATGGCAATTCTTTGTCAAATTTTATATGAATACATCTAGCTGTAATGTTTGTTTGCACTTGTGTTTTTCTAAAGTCTCATATATTATAATGATATCATTGTGATACACAGCGAATTATTCTTATCAATCACACTGCACATCAACCCGTGTGTGTAATCAGTACCACTACAACATGATATGATAAATAAGCTGCTATTTTCAAAGGTGTAAGGTTAATACATGAACAATGACTACCAGCAATTTATATAGCAATAAGCAATGTCTTCAAGCATAGTTATTGACGTTCAAATCGTCACTGAAGATCTAATTGTATTGACAAGTAAATTGAGGAGTAGTATTTTAAGTAGAATTAGTGATTGCAGATCAAACACAAAGCAGTTATCACTGGCAATATTCAGAACATACCACACTGTCAATATGTCTATTCAGCAATAAAAGTATAACAGTTTATATGATTCGAAATGTTAGTGATGCAAATCATTGAAATGCATCATTGATATTGATTAAGCCTATAACACAACCGTCAGTACTGACTCTCTACTTCCAAAAACTCAGAGACCATAGCGCACAATCTGGGTCTGTGGGTGCCAAAACTTCCTCTACCGACCCCGTACTGTCTCCTCTAAACGGTACTTCATTAATACTGACACAACACTCACACAATGCTTTGTCAGTAGACCTACTTACACAATACATGCAGTTAGTGAAGCCGTATCTAGAAACTTGAATTATGGAAAGTTAATCTGTGTTAGAAGTCACACAGTGCGGCATCAATACTGGGGACGCTCTATCAAGTACTGAGCCAGTACTGCCTTGTATAAAATGCGCATACTGCCAAGATTTCAGCACTGTCGGTTGTGGCCATGGCTATTAGGCATTAGTAGCTAACTTACCGCCCACCAACTGGTAGCTGCTGGCACCCCCTTCACAAAATAAATAAATAGATAAAATGAAATAAAAATCTGCGTACACCCGCCGATGTTTGTCACCTGAGGATACGCGGACGGAGCCCGTTCACGTCATCGAGCTATACTTCCTTCCTTGCAACAACTAAGATAATCACCGAGCTCCAACGATGCCGGCCATCTGCTGGGCTATGTGACTTATGCATTGACTTAATGGATAGTCACATAGCCTGCCAGATGTCTGTCATCGTTTAGCGTAGTTTAGTTTAGTTATTTGAGATATGTAACTGGTTACAATCCATATAAATGAAATTATATGTACAATCTATACATAGTTGTATTGCTCATTAAAAATGTGACCAACCACAGGCCTTTAATCCCTGTATTGAAATTAGGGACAATCATCGATCAGAAGATTTACAGACTCTAGCTGTTTACACTTTTTATGGTTATAACGCTGGAAGCAGTCTATATCCAGGTGGTTTGAACAGTCCCATGATGCTTATAAACTGCAATCCAGTCAAGCACAACGACACAACGTAAAATAAAAACAATCAGGGCATATAAATAAATAAATTATGATAACTCACTCTCTGGTAAACCATTTCAGAGGTTAATCTGACATCTGATACTGAGAGTGAGTTCCCCTCTTCGGAAGCATAGATCGGTAATGTATACGAGCTCCTTCCGGAAATCTTCAGTCCACCGCACAGTGTCTGTGTCAAAAGGGAGACATTCATTAATTAGGCCGACTTGCCAGCAAACATGTGCACCTGCGGGTGGTCGGCCAGGCATCCACCAATACCTGCTTGATAACCAGATAATATACGGCCAATTTCTGATGGGGTTTCTAATCACGCGCTGATCACCAACTAACTGTATATAGGCAAATTAGTTCCAACAATTTTTGTGTTGCGTGAGAGCCTCACCCATATACCAGCCAATGCATATAGTCCGATGCAGTAAGGGTGTGACTGTGATGAGGATGTATGGTAATATGTTTAACCATGTATAACGCTCAGCTTAAATTTCCAAGAATTTTTAATATATGTGTGTGCGCGCGCGTGTGTGTAAGGGGGAGATCTGTTCTCAAATTGTTATAGGTGAAATTTGAGAAACACTGGGGCTGTGTCAATTGTCGGCAGCTATATTCTCGCTGAAATTATTTTTTTGCATTTATTATTTTATTTTGTGAATGTAGTGTGATTCCGTAATAACTGAAGCTACTATCTGTATATGGCAGTGTTATAGTAGTATTTTCAAACTCCTCTCTATCACACGTCTTTTTAGCGAGCATATTTTTTACCAACGATAGATATAGCAAAAGACAGGTTTTACAACCCTAAGCTTCCATTTGACTATATCAAGTGGCGCTGGCGGGACTTGAACTCACTACCCCATGGTTGTGAGACCAGAATGATACAATCAACCCAAGCAGCGAGCTGTCATATTAGTAAATTTTACATTTTTGCCAATAAAATCAATACGCAAATTTGTAGTAGGCACTGTGAAGAGGCGAGGCGGGTGACGACCGTTACCCGCCTCAATAACAAAACTTTACCAGTATGGGCATCACTATACTTTTTCGCTTTATTTGACAATTGACAACAATATTTTGTGGGAGAGTTAATCATATGTTATTTGATATGTGTATACTTTGTCTGCATACAACTCACTATGTGATTTAATGCGTGAAATTAGTGTTCTGAGTAACATTTTGAGTACTCCCAGATGAGGATTATATTATATGATATTTGATATGTGTATACTTTGTCTGCATACAACTTACCGTGTGATTTAATGTGTCAAATTAGTGTTCTGAGTAACATTTTGAGTACTCCCAGATGCGGTTGGCATTTGCTGTATTTCAAAATAGAATTTACCTACATCGGTGGGGGTCAAAATATATCCTCCAACAGCCAACTTAAGCTTTTTATCCCTTTGATCTTTGTGTTATGGCATAGGTTATCTAGATAAAAGAACATGTGATACTAAGCTCTGAACCACTAGTAATAGTTGTGTTTCAGTATAAAATGGTTGTATGAAATTATTTATATGTTGGTTTAGTTTTGTTCGTGGGCGGGTAATGGTCGCAACCCGCCTTGCTTTCACAGAGTGAGTAGTGAAACCTTAATAGGAAGACACAATTGTGGCTAATTGTGCTGTATTCTGCATGATTGTGAATTAGTGTGCCGCATTCATTTGAAGGCAGTCCGCAATTGCAACAATTAACTATGATTTACGTTTACGTAACTAGCACAAATAGTGTATGCCAAACTTTTACGTTAATATCTATTTCTAATGCGTATTTCAAACGGAGAAAATAAATAACAATGCATATATTAATTTTACAAATGAGACCCCACTTTAGATACCCTACCCAGAATTCAATCGTTGTAAGAATTTGTCCTGTGCATAGGATTGTTGTGGAACCAACATATATGCAGACATATGAAGTTATATTTCCAACAGTAGAGCCTTTCCACTATGAGCAGCCGCGAGAGTGGGCTCGAGTGGTCACTATAGCGGCGGTCTCTTTTGGGTGTTTTGCCTGTTCACTTTGCAACGGATTTGAACGGTGAAAATTATCTTATTGCAGATGTTCTGCTTATAGAGGTAGTCTCAATAGGATGTTCTACTGTATTGCGCATTACACACAGGCGAGCTCTGCATTTTACATATCAAATTGAGATAAAGTGAAGCTGATTAACTCGTCAATCTACTTCACCTGTCATCGCTGATAATTCTCGATCACCGCTGTTGAAATGAACACCAAAAGAGTGGCGTGCTACGATGTTGTTTGCTGGCAAACATTAAGAAAAGATTTAAAGGCACAGTCTATATGGAGAGACTTCGCTTTATAAATATGGAACGAATGAAATAAAAAGTGAGTTGCATATATTCTATGGCTGATTAGACAAATAAAAAGTGAATTTCTCTGTGGAGGTCACGCCAATAGGTGTTGTGTTTGCCTTGATATAAGCTTGAACGTTCATGGACACTAGACCATGCAAATACGTGCCATTATCAGTATCCTGTAAGCCACTCTCCCGCTGATCCGAGATTGCAACTGACATGGGACATATTTCTTGGTAACGTAATTGGATGTATATCTTGTGACCGTGACTTGGTGAAATCTTAGAGTCTTGTCATTCCATTTGATATTTCGGATATTATAACAATGAGGCCAAATTATCTACATTCGTAGTTTATAACAACGAAGGAAATGATTTGGGACACTATCACTATATTCGGATGGACGTGGGGAGGATCAATATGAATTTGCATCATGATTTATGATAGTTGTTGTGGATAAAGAAATAAGACCTGATGGATACCACATCATAAATAGGAGTGCATTCCTGTCGCCAGTTGTATGCACATTGCTAGTAATAGAACTGACATTAACACTAACTGCTACTAATTATTACATTAAAGACGCGTATGTGCAGCCTAACTATTCATAACCGGTAAGCAGTGTCCAGGACTAGCACGACTAATTGAACACAACATACAAACCAACCAACAACACCCATCACAGTCAATACATACAGACATAAACCTCGCTCGTTCACTAAAACCCGAAAGACTCGAATCCTAGACGCGATGACGCAGACGACCCGCCAGCTGCACCAGATGACGGGCGACCACCTGCAGCAGCTGCGGCGGCCCCTGTGCAGCGAGTTCAGCGTGAGCGTCAAGGGCAGCCTCAATGCTCGGCGTGAGGAGCACCGCAAGAAGGTGTCTCTGCTCTTCAAGGACCGCAACTTCATCATCAGCAAGGTCAACCGCTCACAACACGAGGTGATACTGCTATCATTGTTTTGTTTGTTTTTTATTTGGTGGATACAGTAGACTGATCTCTCTATAAGAACCACCTTTGTGACTCGTGTTAGGTGGTCTCAGTAGATGGTCTTCATATAGAGGTTCATTTGTGTAGCTTTAGGAAGGTTTGGACCGTGAAAAGTGGTCTTATTATAGAGGTGGTCTCAATAGAGAGGTGCTTTTGATTGGAGGATGTGCTGTATATTTCTGTAGTACATTGGTGGTGTTATTGTGTTTTTAATGTATTTGGTGTAGGTGGTAATTGCTATGGTGTACTTCTTAAAATGCTGTCTGGCAGGCCCAAATAGTACAAAACAAACTTGCCAACATCAGCAGATCAATCGTAAATACGTTCTGTGATAGATGGAATTAAACTGTGGCTCTACTAACACATTTATGTATAGTTCGTTACATATACAATGCGTTGGAATTGACTTGTTGACATGTTGATTAGCGTTGGAAAGATTTCTTTTCCTCGTAAAGATTCCTGTTTCTCGTAAACAGCTTCACGTTTCCCATCCCATAAATAGAATCAAACTCAGTGTCAGCGAATTAGAGAAAGGTGGGGAATAGTGTTAAAGCTTTCATTTAATTAACTCTATTCAGCACATGGCGCCTCGATAGAGCTAATGCATAGCATTGTATGCATGTCAGGTACAGTGACGCCAAACCAACTCAGCTGTCTATGAACTTAGTACCTGTTTACGTAAACTTCACATGCATAAATCATGCATTACAATAACACATGACCCAATATAGCATATAGATTTACGTACACCTGTATACAGATAAGGTTAAGTTTGTTAGATGTTATCATACTTGCAATGCCAGCTAACGTGAGTTGACTGTTGCGTAGCATGTCAAACGGAAAGTGATTAATATTGATGATGCCACGAATAGAACTAGTTGAAGATAATACATAGATGATTAGAATAGATAGATATGCATAAGTAATTTAGTTCGTCATGCCCAATAAGCTACACCAATCCTGAAGTAGTGAATTAATAAACAATTAGCTTAGATTTAGAAAGTAAACTATGCTATTTCTACCGATGTAACCATAAATATTAACAATTGAAGTGAATGCACATTCTCAACTCAATATACGCAACATCGAAAACAGCATTCAAATTTGACATGTGTACGCACTCTCACATTACATTTGATTGTATAACAGAAATATATCATAAACTAACTTTGTTAATGTCTTATGAATCATTTGACAGAATCTATATTACATTCTTTTGTTTACCGAATACAGTAGAACATCGCTATTAAAACCACCCGCTCGCAAGAGTCCTCAAGTGGTCACAATAGGGAGGCGGTGTCTTTATGGAGGCTCACATTGTTCTCCGCGTAAAGACTTGGGATCATGAAAAATGGTTGTGTCATCGAAGCGAGTTTTTACACAGGTGGTCTTAATCGGAGGTTCTACTGTACAATTTGATATATAAGATGATAACATACGTTGAAATAGTTTAAAATGTAACTTCAGGTATATGGTACACTTTTGAAAGTCCACAAGCAAAAGAAGCTAATGCAAAGAGAAAAACTTAAACGAATGCACGAAGAAGCCAGAGAAATTGTAAACGCAGAGAAGAATAAAAGGAACGCCATTCCAGTGCAAGACGTATCGAAAGTTGATAGACTAGTTCTTTCAAAGTTTGACACTGGAATCGAAAGTAAGCCTACCAAAGAGAATAATGAAAGTGTGCATATCACTAATAAGGATAATTCATCTGGTGAAGATAAAGGATCAACAGTACAATCCGACACACCGAGTGTAGAACATGGCAAAGGTGACATTTCTAATTATAGAGCAAAAGCTAGCTCACGTGTACCAAAGGCAAAAGCTTTGGAGGTTCAGAAAGATACGCTAGCGCCCATTGTAAGGGAAAGAAGCAGTGCTGATATAAAAGATTCGACATTGGATGGACAAAAACCTGTGGTAGAAAGAACTAGTTCTTTCCATCCATTTCCCAAAATAAGCGAGAAGCTTGAGCCTAGCGTTAGTCATAACAAGACACATGACGATGAGTCGAGCGAATCTACATCAAGAAAAAAGAAGAAGTCCCTTTCCGATGTACATAGAAAGAGATCTCCAAGTAAAGCGAAACTTCCCCCACCGGATACTTACTTGAAGTCTCAAGAGACTAGTCGAGGTAGTGGACTTGTTGGAATTTCAGAAGAAAAATATAAAAATCCCGTGAATTCAACTCCTAGTGACAAGTTGGCTGCATCATGGTCACATCCAGAAAAACAAGGTTAGGTGTATTTTCCTTTTATTTTGTCTTCTTTTATTTTGTCTTCTTTTATTTTGTTTTCTTGATAATAGTGAGAACGTCATCGGCATAACATGTTTGTCAATCACAATACACGCAAATAACGCAGATTTTCTAAAACGCGAAAAATATCGATATGCATTTCCTTTTCATCTAGTGAAAGAACAAGTTGGCTGCATCATGGTCACATCCAGAAAAACAGGGTTAGGTGTATTTTCCTTTATTTTGTCTTCTTTTATTTTGTCTTCTTTTATTTTGTTTATATATATAATAGTGAGAACGCCATCAAGTTGCATCCATATGTTTGTCAATCACAATACACGCAAATAACAATGATTTTATAAAAACGCGTATATATTATTATATTACATGACGCGTATCAATAGATTATTATAACTATCAAAATACTATATACAACCTAGTGAAATCATAGTGAAATCATAAATGCCTGTATCCTCAGACGTGTTGAGCACGGGTTCACGGGCACGCGAGACGGGTGGCTCTATCAGCCTGGTGGAACTGAACCGACTGCGGGCCCGCCAGCAGGAGACACTCAGGAAGGAGATCTTAGACAATGTGAGTAAACCTTTAATCTAATTTATAATGAAAATATGCCAAAATCACGCACAATCGTACATGTAGTTAGGTGTCTCTGACACCCACCTTTTTAGTACTATATTGACATGGTAAATCACTATTTCGTTGAGATTTACAGTTTTTAAGTGGTGTATAGGTGAGGCTTGTTAGACCGCAAAATGTAACCAACGCAAAATATAACCAGTTATGATTTGCGTTAACGCAAAATAAAACCACTCTCCTAAAAATGAACCTGATGACGCAAAATATAACCACTGCCGCAAAATATAACCAAGGTGTAGCCAGTCACAATTCTAATCTCGTCAAGTGGTGAGTTCATTCATTCTGTGAGTAAACTGTTTTCATATGATCAATATCGACTTGTTAAATCAGGTTGCCCCCCATCCAGAGCTATCAAAATGTAAATGTAAATGTCCGGATTCTGGTCTTTTCCCTCCGAAGGATCAGACGACTCTACATATACACATGGTCATTGGCATACTTGTCACACTATATCTTTCTCAACTCCCGGGAGAGCATACAGCACAGTGGGAGCATACAGCACAGTTGCTACCGTCGTGCTAATCATTCACATTTGCGTTCACTCGCCCGATCTGTTCCTATTTGACATGTAGGTACCACGGAACAGTGTGCAACCTGTTAAAGGTAAGTTTGCTCAACACTTACCACCGGACCAGACCGGGAATCGAACCCACGACCCTCTTGTCACGAGTACAACTCCCTATCCACTCGGCCCCGTAAGCACATAATTAATGTCAGGTTGTCTTCTATCATCAAGTGAAATAAATTGGGTGTCATTTAGGGGTGTACATAAAGCACCAAATAACACTAAGTTTGTACCAAAGTGTAGCGCATACGCTACTCTGCCCTATAAGACGGACACTTGATTCCAAATAAACGTCACCCTATTGCCACCAATCTTTTACAGTTTACACGGCACATACTCTCGAGTAAACATATCTGATACCGTCGTAGTTTAGTAAAACAAAAATACACTCTACTGTATGTTATGAATTGAGTACATTTGCCCTGGTCATATTTTGTGGCAGAGGTTATATTTTACGTCACCAGATTGCGTTAACGCAAAACATAAACATATTTTTGCGGCTGGTTATGTTTTGTGGTCTAACAAGGCTTCATATACATTAAAAGTAAGACATGATAAAAAACACTAAAACTTCACGAGGTGTAATTTGGAAGTGCCATATTTCTCCAAGAAGGCCAAAGCCGAGAAGTGTTCATGTTGCGTCTGAACACTACATGATATGATGGGGTAATTTGTTCCTTAAATAGACCAACGTACATGTACGTGTACATTTATGGGCGCGGCTGTCTTGCGATAAGTGTTATTTGTCGTGAGAAAGTATCGAGCAGAAACACATAAAATGCTCAAATATTGCCAGATATGAATGCCGTGAATTTTATTTTCTATTTTCAAAACGTGACAATTCTCATTTGAATGCCCAAACAAAAACATTTAGACAACGTTGTGATAAATTCCGGTTTCACGCCGGTAAATTGCAAGGAATACGACGTGATATGTTTTTATTGCGGGGTTCCGTGCTCATTTTCAGTCGGTGGAATACGTGCACATTGAAAGGGTGATGTTTTCGCATTGCAAGGGGAAGGCTACTAGTTATCTGTGGTACGTAAATAAATGTGCATGCACATGTACTGTCTGAAAACAGAAGACTTACAACGGACTGATCATCTAACTTAGATTTTCGGCTATAAAGAATAAAAAATCAGTGTAGAGCTCGAGGGAAACTGCAGTCCTACTATGATAGTCAAGAATATCCATAAGAAGGAAACAGCAGTCCTAGACATGATAGTCAAGAACATCCACACAGACAGGACACACACACACACACACACACACACACAGACACACACACACACACACACACACACACACACACACCACACACACACACACACACACACACACACACACACACACAAATGGGCACTAAGTAGGCAACACGCTAGATCATGCTGTTGCTCAAGAATCGTCCAGTGAAATCTTGAACATGTACATGTATTTGTATCGAGGCGACTCTTTCAAACCGGAAATTCACTGGTAGTGTCTATTACTTTCTAACTCATCGGAAGACAAGGTACCAGGCCTGAAACACCATCCGACCCGACTTCAACAAGAGTTGTACGTGCATCAACCAGACGTCTGTCGACCTTTGCAAAACGTACCTTGACCGTGGATATCATGGGTGGGGTTATTACCCTTAGAATGATATTGATATGTGCATATTTTGTTCGTTCTATATAATAATACTGAATAAGATTAGATATGTGGGTGGCCCAAGGATCGACAATGTGAGACGAGGACGGCATGGAAGCGTAAGCTGCTATCAAGGTTTTGTTCAATGAGCTAGGGACTCTAATCATTTGCCACATGATGATTGTGGACCTGGTCTATATCCATATCAGTTACTGTATGAACTTAGCAATGGTCATATATTATTGTTTTGCCCGATCTAGTCTTGTAGCATTAAAAAAAATTTTTCCTGTTGGTTTATTAATGCTTATGCCGACCAAAGGGAGAAACAACATATTGCAAACGTGTTGGCTTTCGCCATAATTTTAAATAGAATATCCGATGCAGCTACATTTGTGTGTTAAGAAAAGCCACATGTACACAAATGAATATAAATGTATGTGTGCATGTGTATGTAGACCTATGTATACGTTAACGCCCCTATACTTCTTTTACTAGACACGAAACGCAAATATATATTCTTTTGCAATAGATCGCTTACTTATTTTGGAGTCCAAATATACTTCCTTTCAAAATACACATTCAGCCATTCCTTTCACACGTTGGTGATATTATATGTAATGATCTGCACAAATAGTGAACTTGCGCAACCTGTTTGATCGTTGTATACGTTTCTTTAAACAATAACAAATCGGTTCACTTGTAGGGTTTTAGCACAGTCAATTATGAAGTTTCTTGGGAATTTCATATAGATATTTGAAACCTATTTTTTGTGATAGTTTATGGTATCGAATTTCATAAAAGGGATGTTACCATTGTTTTCTAGGTCATCTTCGAAATTAGACAGCCATTTTAGAAATGGTCACCACCAGTAATAATAAATGTTGAGTTAATTTGTATTTCACCATGCACCATTGTATGTAATGGACCACATGCATGGTTCATGTGTATCAACTTACAAATTAATATGTTTGCAAGGAAAACTAAATAAAATTAGCACCATAGCTGACACCATACTTTTATGGACGAATACTATTGAATTGGAACATCCCCGTTATTAAATTAGATACCAAAAACTATCATAGAAATATATTTCCAAAAATCTATTGTAAATTCCCACTAAAAATCATGACATAGCATGTATGGATATTGTACGATACCAGTTTGTATCTGACATATACTTGTACTGTTTATGACCATTTGTTCGGCTTACATATGTCTCGTTTATCGCAGACACCAACCAGGCTAATGCGTGTATATTGGATGGGTTTTGGTGTGTGTGTCCGGGAGTGGGGAGGAGTTTGGGATAGTAGACCGAAGAACATACAGATTAAAACAAATCGGAGGTATTTCCCACTTAACCCCACTCGGCAGAAACCTAGATCCGCTCAGTGCCCAAACAGAACGCATCGGATTGAAATGATCATACAGGGCACCAGGACCCATTAACATTTGTTTTATCTTGTTTGTCGTTATCCAAAGAACATGTTTATCATGAGAATCATTTTAGTGGAAGTTAAGACTACACACAGATAAAACTAAAGCATCGCATGAATACCTTATCACTTCGCATCACTCACAATGCAGACTAGTTGATCACAATCAGACCATCGCAGAGATATTAATTATGTAAACGTGATTTTCTGTTCCTTTTGATAAAATATCAGTGCATGCTGTCAGCTAATATATACTTATGCCAATTACTAACATAGTAATAGGTTACCTGCTGTATGTTGGCCAACTCTATTCCCATTTAACAAAGACCAGGCACTACATGATGACGTACGGTGTTGTTTGTAGATTATATGGGAACAAAAGACTATCGGTAAAACAGTTAGAACCTTAACATAAAAAATCAGCACAATCAAAAATACGTGGCCAGCAGGGGATATCACTGATGCACCAGGAACAAACGACACGGTTCTAATAGCAACACTATCATACAGTTACTAAACGTGCACAGGATCTAGTAGCCAAATACACAAATACAAAAAACAGACTGTCAGTCACCGGGAATCTCTTTCACACCTTACTGCACACATAGAAGGCACATCCAAACTTAACCACATGGCTATGTAATATATGCATACAATTTACTCATAATATCATTGGTTCGGAAGTTGCATAATGGTATTGTTTGGTGTACTTGTAGGAGCCCATCAACCAATACGTTATGGACGAGAAGGGTCGGGTGGTAAAAGACATAAAGGATTTTCACAGGAGAGAATTCAACCCTCCATCACTCAAGGAGAAGCACTTTCAGCATAAGATGTTGCTTTCGCAGACCGAGGCTAAAATACAGCAGCAAATGAAAATGGAAGATTTCTTTGGTCAAATCGAAGCTGACTTAGGTAAACTCTGCGTAACTTTAAACAAAAATGACTACGTGCAGTCAAACAATTTTTTAATCAATTTGCAAAAGCACACACACAAAGGGGCTAATGCCATTGAAGGGAAGATGAATATATCTACAAATGAATCGCTGCCCCGCAAACGGACTAACATATTTTTGAACTACAGTTCTCAAATGAAAATGCTATTAGTATATGGTGCACAACGACATGTACAACGTCTTTAGTCAGTTGTCAGGGAAAAAAAAAAAAAAAAAAAATGAGGTCGAACGTCAGCAGTTTATTACGAACTAACTTGTTGTCTATATTAGAAAATTGCATTAGTATCAATGAATGCACGTAGATATTCACACTAGACATTCTATACGTAATGGCCTGATTGAAAGACAGCTTAACAATACATGCATTAACGGGGGGGGGGGGGTAACTGTGCACAGAGACACAGAAACACGCCCTTGCAATTATCTATAAAGTAAGAAGAAAATGCATGTACTCTATTGTATTAGTATATGATTCTGAAAGATGTGACTGGATATGACACCATTACAAACAGCATTTTCTCGTGAACTGTCCTTTACCTTGAACGCATTCTGTAGTAACCGGCATAGCTTTTCCACCGGCATTTGTCCCAAGACGGTAATGCAACCATATACTCCAACACTCACTTGTTTCAACTTAAGAAAAGGAAAATTATTTAATAGTTGAGTGTGATATGTTTTGTATAGATTTTTGTTTGTGTGTATATACGTGTATTAGTTTTACCTTTATTTTGTCATATATGTTACCTACCTAGTTATATGTTATATTCAAATGGTGACATTATAAGCCCACTGGGCTGGGCCATAGTATAATATGTATGTAATACTTAATTGTATAAATTGTATATGGCAATGTCACGAAAATAAACTTATTAACACCTAAACCTAAAACCTAACCAACACTCACTGCAACCTTTGAACTGAAATTTCAAAAGTTTGCCTCTCCACTGTTCACTAAACAGTATGAACCGGCTAGTATGTATTTGATTTTTCCCTATTTTCCTCACAACCAGAGAAAGCTGAGGCTCGCAAGCGTGCTCTGCTTCGGCGTGCTGCCGACGCGGCTGCGGCTGCCGAGGCAGAGGAGAAGACGCGCCGTGAACAGGAGACCGTGGGCGTGTCACTCGCCGTCATCGCAGCCGCCTTCAACAGGTGAGACACGTGCGGTGGAGAGGCTGTATGGGGAGGGTAGCGAAGGTGTTATTTTTTACTGTGTATTGTAGTTTTGTTTCAGATTATTCTACATTTCAGTCGAAGCTAAAGGATTCAAAGCGTCAAATTTAAATGGGTCCCCTCTCCTCAGGTGCTGGTTCGTGTATTTGTCATCTTTTTGGTATTCATGGTTGTGATATTAGTTTTCAAGAGTGTAGAGATATGAAAGGTTTGGCGGTTACTCGGTGATTTTAAATTTATGTAGGTTTGCTTTTAAGATATCATAGACTATTACAGATAACTGTTTTCCATGTTGTGAGTTTTAGCGGTTTGAAATGTGGCATACACTAGACTGATTCTTGTGTTTATGTCGTTAGTACCACCCGTCCATTATTTAGGGTTCAGTTTGTACATTACTATCCCGTACTTTAGTGAGTAGATAACATTTATTGTAATTTTACTGTAAATAACAATAACAACAAAAACATCAAAAACTAATTTGTACTTACATCAATTACTTTAGTTGATTCAATTTCCATTGGTTTAATTCCAGAGTTGCTATTGCTTTCACTTTCATAAACAATTTAAAAGTAAAGAGTTGATGGCAATTAAATGAACTTAATTTCCCTGTTCTATTTCCTAGTTCGAAGGTTTTGGCAGCGAACGTGTAAGGAGCAGTGCACGTAATTTCCCCAGTGCACATTTGTCATTCAGTGGAAATAAAAGATCACAAACTAAGAAATGGGTGTAGTGCATGATGTCTAAATAGATTACTGGTTCAAGAAAGCGATAAACAGGCATACTCCACGTCAAATTTTATTACAGCCTACATCTGAGCAAACGTTTTATTCTCTTAATCCCATGGCTTTCATTGGGATAACTCCTTATTTGCCCGATGAATGTTCTTGTTCTATCGATGTTATAACCTGTGAGTAGTGCAAGTGTATCAGTATCTGTAATAAGGGTTTCATTGTCATACATAAGCTATGAACCTGTCCATAGTACATCTTAAAATTAAGTGTAATTTTTACTAAATGCGCAATTACTATCAACACACACACACACACACACACACACACACACACACACACACACACACACACACACACACACACACACACACACACACACACACACACACACACACACACACACACACACACACACACACACACACACACACACACACACACACACACACACACACACACACACACACACACACACACACACACACACACACACACACACACACACACACACACACACACACACACACACAACGAATGAAAGAAATATGAGATAAGTTGGGGACGCTGTAAGATCTAGTGATTTTGCAACCCAAGTAAGCTGACCGACTGGTCTAATGCGCCTGTCTTAAGTGCTTGGTCATTAGTGCCACAGTGTTAGTCTCACAGGGTTTATATTCCAGCAGAGGCTATGTGATATCATGTGAACGCTTTCTTAAACATGCAGCAAGAATTCTCTAAACCAACAATTACACACAAGTCAATTAATTCCAATATAGACTTAGCTTTCGGAACAATTAATTCCAATATAGATTTAGCTTTCAGAACGATTAAAGATTATACCATAACATAATATTCTATCGTTTTGTTTCAACGCTTTGTTATAAAAACAGTTATCAATGCACAGCATCATATTTGATCTTTTTCATATTACAGTTTATTAAAATATGTAAATTATCTTTTTAGGATAGAAAGACTTCCAACTGGTGTGGAACCCGATTCTGTAGAAGCTCTGAAGTGGTGCAACTATACCAGAGAGTACAAACCATTCAATATGACACGCGAAGAAAAATTAAAGGCTAAAAGATGGAAGAAATCAAGTTGGAGTACATGATAAATAAGCTCATATGGGTTTATTGTTATACTGGATATTATCCTGTTTTCCTCTCTGAGAAATGAACAAAACACTTACGCTGCTGAGATTATTTCCACTATTTATAGATTCTCATCATTGGAGATAAAATCTAATTAGAACCGCGGCCCTAGTTAGGAACTGTGATATTATATAGCAGAATTGCATGCTGTGTTTTCATATAATGCTGCAGCATGAGATTAACAACATCTCGGTACATGATTTCCCAAGAGTTATTCAGTTTCATAGTAGAGTTACCAGTATATAAGTCCGAGAAATCAATCTGTTATGTGCCCTATTATTATCCTCAAATCAGCTCAAAATATACAAAATAGAAATACTGGTCCATACAATGAAAGACTCACTCTGGTGCACGGACTCATACATGTATGCGTACGCTTTAAAATAAGTTATGCAAATACTGGGTGTACCTTGTATTGTCTAAGTATTTATGAATAAATATCGCTGTTTTTACAAGCATAATTCTACCACGTATTGGTAATGACAAGTAAATTATAAGGATGTAATAATAGCAACCCAAATACAGTAACATAAAATGCCGTACATGTATGCATAGGCAGATCCAGTTTTTTCAAAAAAAAGAGGGGGGGGGGCGCACTTAAGGAAAAGAGGGGGCGCACTTACGGAATTTCATGAAAAACCATATGTGAATGAAGAATTTTGGTGGGAAAAGGGGTGGGGGCAGTAGGTGGCCGCCCCCTGCGCCCCTGGATCTGCCTATGGTATGACTGATAGTCTTTACTTCCTCTTAGGTCATCCAACAATTTCTATATTGCACACAAAATGATTGTGATGCTACATGTATCTATAATTGCGTCGCTTCAGCTGCTGAACCAAACCCTTGTTTTTGTTATGTTTGTAACCAACCAACCAACCAACCAACCAACCAACCAACTAACCAACCAACCAACCAACCAACCAATCAACCAACTAACCAACTAACTTACTAACCAACTAACTAACCAACTAACCAACCAACCAACTAACCAACTAACTAACCAACTAACTAACCAACTAAATAACCAAGTAACTAACTAACTAATCAGCTAACTGCCGGCCTACCTGCCTGCTTGCCTGACTGACTGGCTGATTGATTGACTGACTGACTTACTAAGTAACTAAGTAACTAACTAATTATGTTTGTATGTCTCTGGAGAAGCTAGAGCTTTTACCGATGCACCAATTTCATTCAAACTTTACACAGCTATGATGTATGAGTCGACAGGAAAGTAATGTGATTTTGGGTACTTTGCCAATTAAAGTGTGCTTTCCACAGGGCCAATTATGGCATATTCTCAACATTCTTACAAGTATTGAATGCACAATGACAAATAAATATTACAGCAGCGGAAAACGTCTACTTGGTGCTGTGTGCTGTGATCTGCTGCAAGATCAATATATGCATGACGGATCCAGCATTATTAGACAGTGGCACACAGTACCAGCACACAGATTATTTGTGGCGGATTACATATACTGTAATTGTGTACTGTTATTCAAGATTTTCATAACATTTTAGTAAACGTCTATATTGCCCATAACTCAACGTTTGTCTACCGATGCTGTGCTCTTTGAGCACTTTTGATCTAGTTTAAATTTTCAATCGATGTTTGGAATTTTCTTAGTGTTACATGAACGTGCTGGGCTGCTCTTACACCCACCAAAGCAGCTCTTCTGAGCATATACAAATATACATGTATAGGGTTCTGAAAGATAAAAAAACGACGCAGAGACACTTGGGTATATGTGCCACACTATTCAGAGCATCCATTAAGAACATTAGAAAAATGATTATCAGATGTCTGTCCTAATGCAGTGTAAAGTAGCATCATGGGAAGGGGGGGGGGTATTATGCCACTATAATTTACCAACACTATACATGTATATACATTGCAATATTATCAGGGGTAAATAACGGCACCAAGGCCAAATGAGCCAGGGTCTCCGTTTTTGCTGGATTTATGTTCGTTATCACTCCACATTTTGAAATAAGGTTATAAATCAAGGCCTATACAATCACAATTTAAATAGCAAAATGTAAATTTTAAAATGTTATCAATTCTTATTTTAAGAAGGCTTTCAAAATCTACTATCTTTTTCAAATTCTAAAAACAAAACAAGGGAAAAATACCTAACTGAACAAAGCGGGAAAAAGCGTTTTACAGATCAATTGGACGGTGGCGACCATTTTACCGACTTATTCACTACAGATTCACTCACATTATCTTCCCATTTCCATATTACTCTACTGTACCTCTGATTGATGTGATAATAGCAATAAGTAGCGTTGAGTGTTAGGAATCACTCTGATGAATGCGTACTAGAAAATGTTTGCTCAATACCCACTCATTCACTACCCGTTTTGTACCCGTATAGTATAAATACATGATGCGACAGTGACATTGTAGAAAGTCCTCACAGTCACCAACACCATATATCGCGGTTGATATAAAATGGTTCGTGACACAGCTAAAATACTACATATGTTTTTAATGGCTTATATGCACAAGTGTTCTCATTAAAATGACTGCGCATGCTCATGGTATAAACAAAATCATATCATGTAAGCAATATGCATTTGGACATATAAATACAGGCATAACCTTATCAGTAGCAAAATTATATGTAAGCAAAATACATTTCATATTCTTATACAAAACCTCATAATTTTAGCTTTTTCTTTGCCGGAGATGCTACGCAAACCATAATAGTCTTCGATGGTATTTGAAAAAGGAAAAACAGTTTCACATATCATTTTCCTCCCTTGCTTTACAAAGATCATCGATGGTTATATCGATGCCATCTATTAGGATCTATTAGTGAAATCCTCAAACAATGATGAAATGAAAAACATTTTAGGGAAACTAATGTATTGCCTAATTGAATGCGGAAGGCAGATAATAGAACTGCTGCTAGGACATATAGGGCCTAGGGGAAATTGGCAAGAAGTCATTATCTTACACGAAACGCACTTATGACAAACGTTGACATGCGATTTGACTTGTTTATAGTTACAAGAATTTATAGATTTTGAGCACATATGTGTAGACATGTGAGCAGCTGCAGACTTGTTAACAGGGATGGCAGCAACACAGCAACATAATTGTTATTGCTAGCTTCAAAATCAACCAAAAACAACGTGTGACGGTAATATGTGGTGTGTTATGTGAGATGCAAAAAATATAGGCCCCGTACATTGAGCAAAATAAAAAAAACACCAGCAGAATAAGCATAATTAAAGAACGACATCATATCATTAACCTGCAAATGTCACACATGAATGTGATAATTTAAACCCGTCCAGGCGCACCTGCGTTCATGGCTGCAGCCGCCTCCTCTAATATCACGTCATACATCATTTTGTACTCTTAAGCGAAACCTTGCAGACCAGCCTCTGTACTCGCGCTATGCTTGCAGAAGCTTAAAAAAGATATGGATCACTGGATTGTGATGTCTGAACTGGTAGCTAACCAAGTTATTTGAGTGTTTTGGAACTTGGACATCCTTTGTATATGAAAAAGGTGCCAATGGCATGGCTAGAGTTGTTGGAACAGCAGTCAAGCGATGTTTATGTCATACAAGCAAATATATATAATTTAAATTGTCTCACAATCATGGGGTCGTGAATCTCGTCTCGCGATCAGGGGGTCGTGAGTTTAAGTATCACCGGATCACTGGATGTAATTATTTAGAAAAATGCGAAAGAAATTCTAGCTGCTAATAAGGTTCAAATGGTTGAGATACCATTACTCTCTCATCACCACGAAATCAACCAGCCCCTGACCAACCTATGTTGGATAGGGATAAAACTGAAGTAGATGGACATAGTTTCCCCTTCTATTACGTAGATGTTGGGGGAAAAAGTCATTTTGTTTAACTCTGCTAAGTGCGAAAGCTTGGGTAAATTGCTCCGTTGATAATTCAGGTTGCAACTTGTGTTTAATTAAAAGACGCGTTAACATTAAATTGTTATGTACATTGCTTATTGCAAAGTTCAATCCCCAAGGGAAATTGTTTGCACCAGTTGAAGGGCATTGGGTAAACAGTTATTTGAGAAAAACGTTGTAAGAAAGTGGCATCAATTTCCGTGGAGAAAGCACGTGGATACAAATACACAGCGATATTAATTAGGTACAGGCCCGAAAAAGCGAGCAGGCGAAATTTGCCCATTTCAGGTCAGCATCGCTATCGGCGTTCTGTGTCATGATGACATATGAAGTAAAAAAATAAAATAAAAAACAAAATGAATTTCTTTTTAACATACGAAAATTAAATGTGCTAATATATGAAAAAAAAAAAAAAATGTCCACACAAAATCAAAGGATCCATTTCCAATGAGTGTTATACTTGAAATCGAAATAATTAGAATAGAGTATTGCAAGATCACTAATCATGGATGCTACAATAAGAATTGTTTGATTTTACACTAGAAAAAAAGCTAAATTACACTATAAATAGTGATTTAATAATAGCATTATCAAGAATTGTAACAGATATGTTGAAAAATGGTCAGGGGGCAAAATCTGAAGAGCGAGGAGTCAAGTCAGGCAAAAGCCAAAATAAAAGCGAGGAGGCGACCAACTCCTCTGCCACAGCCCTGCTAGTAGTTAGGCAGTCAGGGGGTCATACACATTTTTGTAAGTTAAAGTTTTTTCTCTCTTGATTATTCAAGTAGAGGGTCTATATAATGAGTTTTAGGTGGGTATGAAGTTCTCACCCTTGAGCATTTTTTAAATTCACCATAATGTCAAAAATGGGCCGCCAAACCTTAAAATGGCCATATCTACTTCAATATTGTTGGTAGTAGGAAAGTGATGTTTGGGTCTATGAGCATGTTTTATTGGTTGACAAATCTGTCTAGCCATTCTAGCTATATTGGTGGGCATCTTTTTTGAACATTTTTTCAATATTCATGATTGCCATTACGTAAAAGTACATTCTCGTTTATAACATTTTGATTATTAATGATACATCAGTAGTTTTGGTGCCTAACTAAATATTTTGGGGTCATAGAATCTAAATCCAGCTATAAAAGTTACATTGATCAAATAGATATAGGAAAATTAAAGATGGCCGCCACAGAGATGTGGGAATTCTCTGACTGCCTTGAACTTTTTAACTATTAATGGCACAAATATCATTTTGCTGTCCAACAACATGTTTTTGGAGTCATAGAATCCGAATCAACTAACCAAAGTCAGATTTACTACATAGATATAGGCAAATCCAAGATGGCGGTCACTGAGATGGGTGAATTCTGTAATGTCGAAAATGGCCGCCACATCCTTAAAATGCCCATATCTCCATCAATAAAAGAGCTAGGAATGTGATTTTGATGTCTAGTGTAGGGTTATCAGCTACAATTGATTCATACATGTATCTTAGATGAAGGTAGCATGACACGTAACGTCAATTAATAGAAAAATATTGATAGCAATCATCAAAATAAAGTCAAAACTTAGATTTTACTCCTTAGTAATGACTAAATGTCATAGTGATCAAAACTTAGTGATCGTTCAACCACCTCATGGTACTGACATTTGAGAGATCAATGTATTCCAATCGCTTCCTCATCAGTTTCTGAATCAACTAATGTAAATGTAAATGTAAATGTCTGGTTTATAGTCTTGATCCAAGTTTTGATCTCACGACTTTACAATTTACACCAGGTCATTGGCTCACTTATTGATCTTCAATTGATCATTTCTCACATACTTGCATCGGCAGTACATTCAGCGCACAATGCTAATCACTCACACGGTCACTCATTCACTCTTTCAACCCAATGACCTGTTCTTAATTAATGTGTAGGTGCCACGGAGCAGTGTGCAACCTGCTAGGGGTAAGTTTGATCAACTCCCACCACCAGACCCGACTGGGAATCTAACCCACGACCTTCTGGTCACAAGTCCAACTCCCTAACCACTCGGCCATGGAAGCACATGCAAGCACAAGCAAAATCAATCATTATCATCATCACTACATGTATCATCTTCTGAGAGCGTTATGTTGGGATTGAAACAATGGCCTCCCTGTCTCTTCACAGCACTTGCAAAAACTGTGTACATGCAATGTCAGCTTTATGGCAACTGCAGCTTGTGCTTTAAAATGGAAATGTGCTACTATATCCACATGTCACATCTTTTAGGATTTCTTCAGGTACTAGTGAGACATCTGATTATGCAGTCACTGATTTCAAAGAGCTAATATCTTTACCAATCCATGACATTCTGGATGCAAATCGGGAGAGTTGCAATCATCATAATTCTGCCACATTGCTAATTGCAAATGTGCCCTCAGTACAAATGAACCAACTGTTTATATTAGACGAGTCTGATGACACTGATGTGTTTGTAATAGTGTGCCATTATGTCAGGTGAATATGAGGTCCTGTAAGAAGTCAGTCATATGCACAGATATTAATGCTACAGTATCTAAATACAAAGGGATCATGACATGCTCCCAAGCAATGGTCTAACAGGCTGTTATATTGTGGCAGGAAGAAAGAAATTCTCTAAGTTGTGAAGATTAGATGCAGTAGTACATTTCCATGTCAAAGCACAAATTGCAGTTGCCATAAAGCTGGCATAATGTGCCGAGAGTTTTGCAAGTGTTGCGGAGAGAGAGGACATTGGTACAATCCTAATACTAAGCTCTCAGAAGATGATAGAGATGCTGATAATGATGAAGATTCAGAAACTGATGAGGGAGCGATTTGAATACATTGATCTCTCAATTGTGCGTATCATGAGGTGGTTGAATGATCACTAAGTTTTGATCACCGAGTGATTTCGTTTATTATTTATGTGTAAAATGTGTAACTTTTAACATACTTAAAACTATTTATTAAAACTATTTATATATAATACTTGCCGATAATTTGACATACTATTATTATTTGGTTTGGCAATGTCATTATGTGAAGTAGAATTTTTAAAACGATAATCCATCATTAGATTTACTCAAAAAACCTTGTTTAAATAGTAATATTGAAAAATTATAAATGTGAATTAGTTTGTTTATGTGGCTGCTGTTTTCTCCATTTTAATTTTATAGTCAATATTTGGTTGCATAGCTATAATAAAGCATTTAAGGTTCTTAAAATAGGTGTTCTTTAATTGTCACTAAAAATACATAGGCACAATATCAAATCTGTCAAATTAGTCCTATGTAATTGTCTTTTCTCCAAAATTTTGTGAGCAACCACAATATCTGAAATTTAGACAGTTTTGAGCAACCACTAAATAATGGCAGATCTACAGGCTTCCAGAAATTATCACTTTCACTGTTACTAATACAATTCAGTATATGTCCCATATATCTAGTATGAATAATAATATCCGGATGTAAACCGTAAATAAATATACTATACTCTTTACAAACACACTATATTCAAATCTATAACCACCACCATAAGATACTACAGTATTACCGGCTTAGTATAAAACACCTCAGGATTACTGGAAGTAAACAAAGTGGAATCGGGTCGCGGCACCAGTACGACCTGCGAAGGTCCCTGGGCGCCCCGACTGTGCTGACTAGACTAGCCCGAGGCTAGGACCGACTGACGACTGATCCCTTGACGATGTTGGTTCCCCTTACTACTCCTCGTTGTGTTAACTGGTACCCCACGTACAGGCCACCATCCAGCGTACTGGGCGAGTGCCTGGTGACTAACCCGGGTTTCAACAGGCCCCTACGCGGAGGGGACTTCGCACCGGTGCTGACACGCAAACGATCAGGGCGTCCCCTTTTACAATGTGGTCCCAGGCGCGGGAGGAGGGGGTTCGCCACCGGCTAGCCCCGTCAGATATGAAAGAAGGCCTATCCCCAAAAGGATAGGTTACCAGCCTTACGTGCTATCCGACTAGCGTCTACAAGGAAACTGAGGCCCTAATGGCCAAGTCTCAGTACTATAGTGTACTGAGTCCCTAATCCTACAGTGGGCTTAAGAAGGAACAACAACAAGGTGTGTGTAACAAGGGGATAATAAACCTAGTCCAGTGCAACTTACTTATAGCTACTTTATACTCTGCGAGGTTGCTGCAACCTCGCGCACTGAAGACCCACTGAGAACTAGTTTCGTCACAAAGCGTTGCATGAAAGGCTAATCCAGGTAGAGTTTCCCAGCAGGCACATCAACGTTGTTACAATGTTAAATCCAACATTGAAACCATAGTCTGATTAATGAATGATGGCTTTGCCCATATATAAATAGTTCTTTGCACTAACTTGTATGAAATAATAAAAACCTCAATTTTATGAATAGTAGCTTTTCAAAAAAAACTTTGTAAGTTGATTTTAATAAAATTCCGAAAAAATCACATTTATGCAAATTAGATCAATAGTAATCAGTGTGTCTGGTAGATGGGAACAAGAGCTTTCAAATGAGATATCATACATATCTGTAGCTAAGATAGTTTAAATTATATGAAATGTTTTATATTCTTACTTTTCGCAGTATTTTCCATGACGTTGCCATGAAAACCAGCAAATTACTAATACCTACAGAGGGTTCATTTTTGGAGTCTTTTAGTATGTTACAGAAGACAGGTTTTGAAAAACATATCAATCGTTAAACATTATGTTGCAATTACTTTAACGCCAAGGGTTTTTTCACCCTAAAAGCCCCATAGTAATACCGCACAATTTCTCTTGTACAAGTATGAAGATATGCTGATAACCTTGAAAGTAGTGTGTAGGTTATAATTATACTACTTGAGTATCAGTAATTTACTTTGTTTAAGTGGTGTGTAGATTATAAGCATACTACTTGAGTTTCAGTAATTGCATCGCTTCAGCTCAGCAGCTGAAGCAAGCATTGTGTTTGGTTCGTTTGTAACTAACTAACTAACTATGTTTGTAACTATGTATGTATGTCTCCGGACAAGCTAGCGGGCGTACCGATGAACCGATTTCGGTCAAACTTTAAACGACTATGAGGTATGAGGCGACACCGAAGTGATTCGATTTTGGGCGCTCTGCCAATTAAATTTTGCTTTCTAGAAGCGCTTTTATGACATTTTTAATGATATTCAATGCCACTTAGCCAACAAGAAAAAAATCAATATTCCAATTTCCAACCAACCAGCAAAATTGATTATTGGATTTAAAACTGATATTTATTATCATCTTGTTATTCCGTACTATTGTATGGCAAGACAAATATCTTTTTTGCTGGATATATTGATTCTGATTCATTCTGATGTTTTCTCCTCAAATTCATAAATTTCTTGATTGTAAAGTATACATTATTTCAGTATATATCTTAATTGCCCATAAGTCAACGTTGTTCTAGCGACGCAGTGTTCTTTGAACACTTTTGATCTAGTTTGATTTGTTTACATGATGCAGCCTGATTATCATACACTAGACTCAATGGCGTCACACCTAATAGAGATTGAACAATGCCAACATAATTCCACACATGAGTCCTTCATAACTTCTAGCTACAACTTATTAAGCTTCTAATTGTTCTTTTTATTACCCGTATTATCTCCTGACGTACATCTTCCCAGACAAGGGCTAGCTAGGGGTCGCACACCACTTCCTTTAACGAATCTTTGAAACAGAACGAAATTATGTTGATGTTCAAGCACTGGAACTTCTTGAAATAATAAGATGCAATTGCAAGACAGGTTGTGGTAGCGGAAGATGTACATGTAGGCGACATGGATTGGAATGTAGTTCTGCCTGTGGAGAGTGTAGTGGCGTTAGCTGCACCAATGGCCAGCATGTAGAGATGACACTTGATGGTGATGATGATTATGATGATGTTAACAATGAAGAAGACTAATATTATAAAGCAATGTACATGTACATATATTTTCATTTTGATGAAATTGACATTAAAATGATAACAAAATATGATCAATGTAAACTCCTCAATCCATAATCTGTCATTTTTGGTTCAAAACTGAATTTCGTTATGTTATCATAAATCACTTGTTTTGAAGATTGTTATCAATATTTTTCTTATAATTGATGTTGGATGTCATGTTACCTTTGTCTAAGATAAAATTCTAAATTACTTGTATCCCCAAACCCTATACTAGACACCTAAATCACATTCCTTGCACTTTATTGATGGAGTTATGGCCATTTTAAGGTTTTGGCGGCTATTTTGGACAATGCAGAATTCCCCCATCTCACTGGCAGCCATCTTGGATTTGCCTATATCTATGTAGTCAATATGACTTTGGTTAGTTGACTCAGATTCTATGACCCCAGAAACATGTTGTTGGACACCAAAATCCTACTTGTCATCAATGGTAAAAAGTTCAAGGCAATCGCAGAATTCACACATCTCAGTGGCGGCCATCTTGGATTTGCCTATATCTATTTGATGAATGTAACTTTTATTGCTGGATTTAGATTCTATGACCCCCAAAACATATAATTAGGCACCAAAACCACAGATGTATCATTAATAATCAAAATGTTATTAGCGAGAAAGTATTTTACGCAATGGTGATGATCATGAATATTGAAAAAATGTTAAGAATTGCACTCAAATATAGCTAGAATATTTCTTAACCAACAAAACATGCTCATAGACTCAAAAATCACTATTCTAACAGCTATATTGACACAGATATGGCCATCTTAAGGTTTTGGCGACCATTTTGGATATTATCGTGAATAACAAAAAATGCTCAAGGGTGAGATTTTCACACCCACCTGAAACTCATTATATAGACCGACTAGACGAATAATCAAGAAAAAAAAACAACATAACAAAAAGGGCTTCGGGTAATTTTTGGGTCTTGACTGCCGGACTATACAGGCCTTAGGTAATCTTTCTATCAGGAAAGAAGCAGCACCATATAATAAACGCATGTTGAGTACTTATATTAGCGGAGCCTGAGCAAGTCATTCACGTGCATAATCGAAAAAGGCTAGTTAGACGAGTTTATATTCTATGCTGCACTATATAACGCACTTATAGTACCAAACTTACACGTTACTTTTAGCACGGATTATTATCATTTGGTTTGACACTGTCATTGTGTAAAGCAGAATTTTTAAAACGATAATCCATCAATACTTTTACTCGCATAACTTTGGTTAAATAGTGATATTGAAAAAAATTAGAATGTAAATTAATTTGTTTATGTGAAGGCTGCTCTCCCAATTTTTATTTTTTAGTCAATATTTGGTTGTATAGCTATAATAAAGCATTTGATATTCTTAAACTAGATGCTCTACATTTGTCACTTAAAATTATAAAGACACAATATAAAATCTGTAAAATTAGTCCTATGTAATTTCCATTTTTCCAAAATTTTGTTAGCAATCACAATATCTGAAATTTTTGAAAAATCACTAAACATGGCAGCCATAGCTGATAGGCTGTCCAGAAAGTATCATTTTCAATGTCACTAATACAATTCAGTATCCGTATACCTAGTCTAGCTGTAAAAGCCATTCTTTCTGCCATAAAATTAGCATATTTTCATGAATTTGTTTATTGCTGCAACTTATTAATGACACAATACCAATGTATAGTGTAGCGTATCAGTGTATGGATTAATATTCGTCCCATGATATTGAAGTTGGATTAGTATCATATGGCTTTTCCAGAATGCTACTATGCCAAGAGGGGTGGGGTGGGGTCAAAAAATCCCACACCTTTAATTTCTTTTGGCCGTATTTCCAAAATCCCTAGTTTTTTGGCCTTTTCCCCATATCCCACAAATTTGTTGGCCTATTTTCCACATCCCACTTCCATGAAATTTCATGTACCTTTTTTGGCCTTTTCGCCCCACATCCCTATTTTTGGCCTTTTCTCACACATACCACTTCCTTATAGACCCGCCCCAGGAGGTCACAAGGCAGAGGAGGGGGCAGGGCCGGGCTGCACAAGGTGCGAATTCGCCCCCACCCCCTTTATTCTATATGTATTGTATACAGTGTGTTGAAATTCAAAGCCCACCTGGATTCTATTTATCTAATTCATAAAGATACATTTTAATTTCAAATTACACGTTGAGAATGCTTTTTGCACGCAGTATTACTTAAGACTGATGGCTTTGCCAATAAATAGCATTGGTTTTTGCAATAACTTATACTGGGTATAACAAAAATACATCATGTATTTGCACTAACTTGTACAGAATCTATTTGATCAAAGTTATTTAAATAATGACAGAGTGAAAATTATAATTTCATGAATATGGTGATTCGGATAACCTTGAGGCATCGTTCAAATTGCCTCACCGGACATTAGGGTTTCTTTTCATCCAATCCTGTAAGACTTGGCCACGTTGTCATTGTCCATTTTCTATGTAAATCAAGAGTGAATCAAGTCCCTCTAGGGTCATCAGTAATAGGCAAACACACGTGTGTATATACATTCTCCAATAAGCCACATGGTCCACATTATCCTACAAGGGAAATTGAGTGATTCAATTTATGACAAATGGCACCATTACATTGATTGAGTGATTATTGCTCAAATACATCAATCGCAAATGAGTAATAGTCGCTGAAGGTCACACAATTTCATGATCAGACCAGGGACGTCAGAATCCACAGGAATTCGTGACTAAAATCATGTCACATGAGTGTATTAAATCCACGAAAGCTCCACTGTGGAGGAAACTAATTGGTTAGACTGCCAGTGAACAATCTCCGTCACAACAATGCAACAAGCCAATATGACCCGGTCTACAGCAAATGTATTTAACGGCATGTTTTGCTTTTAAAACGCGTAGTTGGGGAACATGTGAGAAGATAAAATGACATTATGGAAAGCACACTTCAAGAGGAAAAGTGCCAAAATTCAACTTGTTGTTCCCAGTTATGTATTCGTTGTACTACATTATAAAGCATCAGTTCAAGTCGTAGTGAGACTAAAACACACACAATAGGCATACAATGGCTTTCTGGGAGGCACAATGCAAAATGCTGAAATTGAACTCTGATGCCTCTGATGCCTGCACACCAAAACACTTGAAAAGACCCACTCATGCGTGCAATTGGGCCTATGCATGGAGTTTATTTTAAATATTAACCTTAAACCATATGCATTTTATTACAATGTACAAACGGCATGTTCTTTTACTGAAACATCATCATAAGCCTCTCGCATAAATAGCTTACCTCGAGGGGAGGGGGGAGGGGTACTTCCATAGTCGTCATATACGGCATGTGCCACTGACAGGGGTCAGCTTTTCCAACCACTCAGTTTCACTGAGTGTCACCTTTTCACCACCCAGTTTCACTACGGGTCACCTTTTCCACCACTCAGTTTCATTAGGGATCATGATTTCAACATTCCAGCCAGTTTCACACATGAGGTTCAACCTCGAGGTTCAACATCTAACTCTCTTTTCATGTGATTTGGCACTATTGAGCCATAGAAAAGCATACAAATTAAGTATAAGTTTTAGAAAATCTTGTTTTCATTACAATATTACCAATTTTTAATAATACCCCTCGGGATAATACTCCATTGTTTTCATCAGGTGGTTTCACTAGGGGTATAATTTTCATAGTTTTACTGGTTTCACTCAGGGTTTTGATTTTGGACCGTAAGTGGCACATCACTACGCATTCACCCCTGAAGTAGCCCCCCCCCCCCCCCCGAGTAGCTGAGCCGACATTAAATCCCGTGTAAAAGTACGGCGTCGACACTGCTGTTGGCTACAGCCTGTACCAACGGTATTATTTACGCATATTATGTACATGTATTTCATATGCGCATGCTGATACAAATATTGAAACGGTCTTTAATACGGAAACACACGAAGGCCATACGATGTCTGCCTGGGAATTACTTTGATGTCGCCTCATGCCTGGTATACCAGTTGTGTAGAGTTTGAAGAAGATAACTAACATTGTAGCTTGTGACGGATACCATGAAATGAATCACACACAGCTGAATGTGTGAAATCAGCATTATTACAACTGCATATGTTGTTTAACATACTTTAACAACTATACCTCATGTTGTCCAGCAATTTTAGCAACGACTCATATAAATTATGGGTAAATATCCAATTTCTCTATCACATGACACCTTTTTTAATGTAAACATCAAGTGTATTTTAAATAAACCGTGACTCAGATAGTGAGCTAAGAAACGGCATTAGTATAAAAACTGTTGTAAAAAGCACTTAGTTGATGAAAACATCTCAATGGTGAGGAAGCTTGGCGGGAAAAGGCTGTGTTTCAGCCAGGATTGGTTGTGTTAAATGGAAAGTCCACAAACTTTTCTTTTGCATATTTTTTACTATAATGTTTCAACAGAAAAATATTGTCGCCGCATAACTGACTTCCGTGTATTGAGGAAGGAAATTAAAGGCTCCGTTTGAAGTTCGGCCCTTGATGGCAGAGATCAGAAGCCCGGAAACGCTGTCCTTGGAACATGCTACACTAGTTGCTTCTCAGCACGGCAAGCTGAGTCCTTTTTAAAGATACTTCCAATACACAATACACCCTATTCTGAGAAACACTGGATACATATACAGGTCGGCTTACTCACTATTCCCTTTCTATACATTTCAGTAAGCTCCACACCCGCATAGTTCTCAAACATGCCAAACTAATGACTCCTCATGATGAATAGGCTAAGATATAAACCAAGTGTATCAACATTGTATAAAAGCAATGTATCTGTGTTAGTTTTTCTGTAATAAGCAAATCGGGGGTTGTTGAGCGGTGGGCTGCACCAGCATTTCCATGTTTTCGGTAAAGGGGGAAGGAGTGTGTGTGCAACCAATTGATTTCCTTGGTTTTGTACGTTAGTCATAGGCAGATTCAGGGGCACTTTAAGCGCAGAAGGCGCCTTTCCCTTTCCCTCAAAGCGTTCATTTCATAGCATGGCTGCCATCTTTAGCGCTGATATAAACCCCATGAAATCCCTTAAGTGCGCCCCCCCCCCTAAAAATGGATCTGCCAGTGCACAAAAACTCGCAAACTCACCACTTTGTAAAAGAAAATGAATTTGTTATAGTGTGGCGCTCCAGATAGACCGTAAAACATAACCAAACGTAAATTGTGACTTTCATAATTACGTCTGCCCCCTAAAATGGTCTTACTATACCTTAAGATATAAACACAATAAATTGTAACCAATTAAATGATGGCTAACATCGGTTTTTAACCCACCAATCATGTTCTTGTCATCACAGGCCATGACATAGCATCTACTGCCCAAGCTCGTTCTATTAATATTAGTCCCATCTCCCTACTACCTGAGAATAAGACACGTGTGATTCTTAAGCGTGATTACTTAACAATGGTCACATTTAGGGGTAGAGCCAGACCGTACTTGTATTTGGGCGTGTGGTGACAATTTAAGGTTATCGTTAGTCATAACCGGTCACTTTACGTCGGTCTCTTTTTCCGATTAAACAACAGGCAGTCTGCATACCCTTTAAACCTGCTTTACACTATAGCGAATTCCACCTACGTAGCTCTACGTGCACTGGCGAACTGGCAAATTTATCAGTAAATTTTGAACATGTTTAAAAATTTTGAACGAACATTCAGTTTGGTTAAAATTTGCTTCTAATAGTTATGCTGCGTCTACGGATCGCAGAGCATTCGCACATATAAGTAACACTTCGTTTGCCTCAACAACTTATCGTACCATGCATTTTTACAACGTTCAATGCCGCCACAATACGGCCAAGTTGACTAAGTGACATAATACGTGCAATGCGTTGCACTGGTTCACCCATGATCGCTCAAGTTAAAGCGGGTTTTATTGAAATGTAATAAAGAACAAAAACAAGCTCGTCAGTTTTTACATTAATTCCCGCCACAAACGTCCGATGATTTTGTTTTCCGCTTGAAAGTAGAAAAAGTTAACTGACCAGATGTTACAAGCGGTTGCATTATGCTAATCCAATATGTCCCACTATACATGTATCAGGACCAATTTTAATATATTTTAGTCGGAGTAAATTATAAATCAAATTTTACGATGCAAATGTTTTCTTTGAATTCTTACCTACGCATGAAAATTGATTGGCTGGCAAAAGTACAGAATCAATGCTGCGTATTAGCAAATTAAGAACTGGGTAAAGTTGGACGAATATATAAAACGTATCAAAAAAGCGTACAGATGCATCGTATGTCATAATGAATTCAGATATATCCTACAGCGGGTCCTTGCATGACAACTTCAGTAATGGTTTGGACGTCATTATTATCTGACCTGTAACTATATATAACCGAGAGGCGAAGCACTTAAAATGATAAATAAGAGGAAATTGTGGTCATACGAGTGGGGGCAATATCTCATATCGTTTGAAGTTTAACGGAACTCGTTCGCTACGCATATTTGTTATGTCAAACTCCATACTCAGCAAGATACTATCTGATATATCCATAGGCAGATCCAGGTTTTCGGAAAAAAGAGGGGGGGGCGCACTCACGGAAAAGAGGGGGCGCACTTACGGGATTTCATGAAAAAACCTATGAAAATGAAGTATTTTGGTGAGAAAAGGGGTGGGGGCACCCCCTGCGCCCCCTGGATCTGCCTATGTATATCGCCCCAACTCGTATAATAACATTTAGTATAACCATCATATTAGTATCAGTATGTCACGATGTGCGAAATCCATACGCTAACAATTTATGCAGATCCAGGATGGGGTGTGGTGTGGGGGGCAGCCCCCACTTTCCCCACCAAAATAATAGGGTTCATGGCATGTCTGCCATCGATCGCGCATACAAAACTCATGAAATCCTTTCCCCCAAACCTGGATCTGTCTGTGAGCATTGGCTAAATAGTGAGGGCCCCGGTCCAAGACTGCTTCTTGCTTAATGTTACACTATAATTGCGTCGCTTCAGCAGCTGGAGCGAAAGCCTTGTGATCACTTTGTTTGTAAGTCAGTATGTATGTATATATGTCTCTGGACAAGCTAGAGAGTTTACCATTGAACCGATTTTGTTCAAACTTTACACAACTATGAGGTATGAGGCGACACCGAAGTGAGTCGATTTTGGGCCCTCTGCCAAATAAATAGTCGTTTCCACAGAGCCATTTATGGTCCATTTTGGACATTTTCTGCAGTATTTTCTATATTGCTTGGATGGACACATTCAAACTTGGTACAATGCTTACATGCCTAATGGCAATCACATGGATTCAATTTTGGCACTTTGCCAATTTAAGTGTGATTTATAGACGGCAGTTTTAGATCATTTTGTGCCATTTTCTTCAATACTTTCAATACAACTTGAACCATGAGCTCCAAATTTAGTAGACTGCTCATATACCTAGTGCCCATCATCAGTGGCCAAATTTGACACTTTGCCCATCAAAGTGTTCTCTCCAGCAGGCCATTGGCTGTCAATTTCGGCACTTTTAGCTTGACACATGACTTTTGTATTTCATACAATATTATGGGAGTGGTGACTACCAACTACGTTAAACTTTGGCCCGTTGCTAGCTAAATGAAAAGTGCTCAGAGAGCACAGCATTATGTAGGAGTTTATAGATATTTCAGGTTGTTTTTTATACTTTCTTCAATACTTTCAATACAGTTTGAACCATGACCTCCAAACTTCATTCTATGTTCACATACGTAGTGACAATCAAATATGTTCATCTTTGGCACTTTGCCAATTAAAGTGTACATTTTTGTTCCATATTCGACATTTTTAGTAATAGTATCAATGCCTTTGAAGGCAAAATCTTCAAACTTGGTTCACTGTTTACATTCATCGAGACCATCATGAGTTTTCAGTTTTGGCTATTTGCCAAGTAAAGTATAGGTTCCAGATAGCCATTTTATTTTTTTTCAAAGATTTCATTATTTTCTCAATTTCCACGTAAACTACAACCTTCAAGCTTATGGAATATTTTAATCGCCCATATGTCAACGTTGTTGTAGCGACGCTGTGTTCTTTGAACACTTTTGATCTAGTTATTTGTTTGATAGTTTTGCTGATTTTCTAATAGAACAAATGCATGCACCTATTTTGCAACTCATGCAATACTAAGTTTCCAGAAACATCCAATAATGATAGTGCTACACCGATAAATCAGATTGTGTTTTAAGGGCTGGGGGAGGGGATAATCCGATTGCGGTGGGGTGGGGGTGGGGTGGGGACGGGGCGTGAGTTTACGTAACAAAAAATCTGTATGTAAGATTATCAAGTTTTTTCCAAGGTGAAATTAAGACATTCAGACAGTTTCCATTTTTGTTTGACACACTAATTGGTCAATCTGTCTGACAGGCGAGGTTATTGCTCGCCGGGACATGGTTTTTGACGGCGTGTTTACATCATTTGCATCGTCTGCCGTGAAGTGCAGTGAAACATGAGCAGATCCAGCACTACGCGCCTTGTCAAAAGTTGTGTCTGAGAAACATTTACGTTCATTTTCTCATACTATGCCTGTATTGTCCCTAGAACAAGTTCATTTTTAAAACTCATCATAATAGCCCTGTACATACATAAGAGCGTATCTATTTACACCACATCTGATTATTAAACAGACAGATTTAAACGCATGTAATACACGAATATTAGTGCAAATCATGTCATCCTAACACAGTCCCAATCCATTAAACCGCTGGGTAACAAAATAATCGCCAGCTGAAGTTTGTTTAAGGATAACAATTTCTAATTACATTTGAAAGCCAATTATTGAGATACTTCATTTAACATTAGGTGGCACTTACTTATCACGTGTATGTAAGCAACAAGATATAACCGACACAATTATTATAAACTAATGTGCAATATTAAAGTATGTAAAGCAAATGGGATAACATATACCATAGTGTATTGTTTAAAAATGAATAAATATTGACATTCTTAACCGACTCTATAGCAATTGTAGCATAAACTATCATATCATGATATGTACATTGTAGGCCTAAATAATATATATGACCATGATAAGGACCATTACATCCTACTCATACTCAAAACATACCCAACCACCATACAACTCAGTTGGACAGTAATGGCCGTTAACAAATTATTCTATGTGGTGTTACAACTGGCGTTGATGCTTTTGTCAGCGTTCCAGACTTTCGACCTCGAGTGTTGGCGTACCAAGGCCACATTGTTGACGACCTTGACTGTAAAAAAATCTCGAGGATCCTCAAACTTTGTGCTATCCAGTAAGTCCCACGTACATTAATGTGATATCCTGACAACTTTTCGGATGGTTTTTAATGTGTTGGATAGAATATTGTACATTTCGTTAACATTGATAATGTCGGATTGCTGTAAACAAGTAACGGTGATGGTGCCCATGGATGCCAGATTAATTGATTAAGATAGTCTCAATATGAGGATGCACATTTAACCTTACATTTATATTCTATGTAATACACAATGATAAAGATATTTAAGTTAATAAATAGGGTACCAGCTTATTAATGATCATTGAAATGGTTGCCTTTCTATATATCTTAGTTCGCGCGAGATACTAGGGCAGATTTAAAATTAAGTGTAGTTTTGAATAGCTTCATCTTAGTTATTAAGGTTGATGCGGCCATTATATTTGTCAACACCGTATGAACAAGATGGTAAATAGCCAGGTCAATAAATTAGGTCAGATTTCTATGATTCAGATATATATTTTAAATCTCTAAATAGGACAGTAAAGTCTATGACGCAATGTAAGTGAAACAAAATTGTAAGGAATACTCACAGATCGTATTAGACCTATTAGCTGGATAACATTTTACAATTAATTTATGTAATCTGAGACGTACATTGTAGCACTAATAATTACATCAATGTTTATCGTCA
This sequence comes from Streblospio benedicti, assembly GCA_019095985.1. Classification (NCBI taxonomy): domain Eukaryota; kingdom Metazoa; phylum Annelida; class Polychaeta; order Spionida; family Spionidae; genus Streblospio; species Streblospio benedicti. The sequence continues at coordinate 13,462,721 of CM032664.1, read as the reverse complement.
ATATATTGAGTTTTGCCCCTGAGTCAAAATTAATTAAACGCCCAGAATACTGGTATATGTCACGACAAAACAAGACAAGTAAACGTGATAGATGCTATTGAACATGACCACAAGGATAAATCTGTTACTTAACGATGCCGAAGCCATTTGGTCAAATGCCCGGACCAAAGGGTCTACCTATCATAGGCAATGTGCTGGCGTACTCCAGATTTGGTATGTATTCATTCTCAAATCAAGTATGTGTATATATTTGTTTATGTTTTAGTTATTTGTTTAGTATTTCGACTATAGATTAGCCCAGTGTGCATTTAAATACCACGTTATATTTTGACAACGAATAGATGCATATTCGGAATAGATTCCACTCGTCGCCGCTTAAGTTAGAGCTCATAGGGATAGTTCCAATTACACGTATACTGTAGATCTATGTAATTGAATTAAAAGATGATAGCAGAGAGTATCACAACATGTCTATAAAACAACATATATAATACCTATTTACATCATGCCACTAATACATACAATCTTTAATATTTCAATTTCAGGAAAGCACAGCTTTGATCGTCTGCATCTGGCCAAACTAGAAAACTACGCTCGATATGGTAAAATCTACAAGGAGAAGCTGGGACCGGGCACGACCATTGTGCAGGTCAGATCCGAATATAGTTTTGTTATAATGTAAAGGACATTGCTATATTAGTTATATTTGAGGCAAAAAGTCTTTCTCATCTTGCATATAGCTAGCACAAAATATCTTGAATAGTTTGGACTTGTAAATCTAGAGCTCCTACTGACTCAATTTGCAAGGACACATGTACATGTTTGCTCGTTTCCGTGGAGATATAATAATTAATTCTCAAAATCTATATTCAAATTCTATTGCCACTCGTTTTGTGTGTATGAAAAACAGCTTCATTGAAACAACATGCACTCTTCTGACCCAGCGCTACAATAAACGTTACTTGCTTCATTGGCGCGGGTGGTGTAGTATGAAACCTGATAATTTGCCCTCTTCTCAAAGACTGCCTCTGTATAGGTGTTCTCACCTGAGAGTGCGGGCGTGGTGTTCCGGTCCTCTGGGCCTCTGCCCCTGCGCCCGCCTATGCCCATAACCGTGGCTGCCCACAGACGTGATGGTTGGCCCCTAGGGCTGGGATCTCTGTGAGTATAGTCACCAGCCAAAGCCTGTTTACACTTTATAGATTCACAATTTGGCGCAAAGCTGTAATTCCCATATTTCGGAGAATGTTCAAATATTTCCCCAAGTACCCGCTCTCACAGCTAGCTAGTGATTTGTTCATTAGTAATGTTCAACTGACACGCACGCTGCTCCATCGCCTGTCCCCAGTAACGGTCCGGCGTGGCTATCACTGCGCCGCGCAGTGAACCGGCCCATGATGCGTCCAGCCGCCGTGCTGCCATACTTGCCCGCGCAGAACGCCGTGGCAGACGACTTCGTCTCCCTCTTGCGGAGCAGTGTGGGCGTCAGCAAGCGCACACGGGAGGACTTGTACGACATCATGCTCAGATACGCCATGGAAGGTGAGTTTATTGTCGTTGACAGGTTTCTAAATCTAGGGTAGCACAGTCCTGAATATGAAGCCGAATTAGCCGCCGTTGTTCATTAGCACAGTATCTATACACAGACTTGTTTTAAAGGATAGACCAATCGTTATTCTCACGTATTCCTAATACCTAACACTAATGCACGTTTAGATTGTGTAACATTAATGGATATCAATATATTCACACATGCTTTTCTTCATATAGCATTCGCATTCGCGTCTTTGCAGCGATCGGCACCGTGTGTTTCTCGGCTCGGCTGGGCGTACTGTCGTCCTCCCTGACGCCATCTTCCCCTTCAGGACAGCTCCTAGCATCCACCCAGCGCATGTTCGATGCCGTACAGAGGTCCACGTTCGCGTTCCCTTGGTACTTCTGGTTCCGCACAGCGCTCTACAGGCAGTTTATAGACGGAAAGACCGGTTGCACAAGGTACCATTTTGTTGATGTTTATTTCCTATATATTAATACCCTAATTTTTGGATTTTGTTCGGCTATCTCCTCTTTCACCTGACTAGCTGGGCGCCATCTAACTACAGGAGGTCATGCATGGTACTGTGTAGTTTTTCACGAATATGTTTTTCATGGTCAAAATGGCCCTGGTGGTTGTTAATTAACAGTTTTATAACAAAAATAGCAGACAGCGGCAGCCATGAGAGCTTCATGTGGAGTAGTGTGATTTCATAAAGACGCCAAAGGCGTCACATCGGCTCAAATACTAGGGATTAAAACCACTTTGCCAATTGGGCTATGTGTACATCAGAAGTTTCAATCAAGACCACCTCTATAAATACACCACCTCCATTATAAGATGATTTATAACAGTCTCAAGTCTTCATAAAAAAGACCATTGCAAATATCGCTACAGAGACCACCCCAATATTAAACCACTTGACGCCAGTCCTTGGGCAGTCTTAATAGGGATGTTCTACTGATGAGTGTGAGAATATCTGTGCCATAGAGAGCAATCTGTTCCCATTACCCCCCCTTTATTGCTGAACATCCGGCCGGAATCTCAAAAAATCCCTCGCAAAATGGTTAAGTCAGAATCCGTGGACCATTACGGCCGGCGATTTTCAGGTTCCGGGCCCTGAAACGGAGGCTGCAAAATCCACTTCTCATGCGAAGTCATTTTTCGTATGCCGGCCGGAAAGAGAAATATCGACGTTAATCCCCTCCGGATGAGGCTCCGGGCGGACATAAATGCTCCGTTTTGGCTAAGTTTTGGCTAAGCTCCGGCCCATAGTAAAAACCTCCGGATCGATTTCCAGATCATACCCGTGAGCCTATGATCGGTGTCGGCCTGAGGGTTTTCAATCCGTTTGGCATTGATCCGTCAGAAATGTCTCCGTACCGTCATGGACGGGGATCGATGAGGATCTACCTACATCTGTATGGTTTTAAGCTGTATATATACCCACTGACTAGGCTTGACAGAAATGCTTGTGTTTAGAAAGTGGGTATCATAATGTGACACCACATCCAACAAATTCAGAACTCAACTTGAGGCATGCAATGTTACTCCCAACCACAGCCTCCCATATTCCTGGTGACCATGTTTTTTCCACTTGTATTCATATTAAAGTTCAACAAGTTTGTGGACCGTGCATGAGGCTGATTCACGTGAATTCCGCCCGTCATATATACTCTTCGTTTAGCATGACACCGTCATTTAGACTCCGGGCTGCATGTTAATTTGCCTATCTCGCACATTCCGCCCGGACGATTTTCAGCCTCCGGTTGTCTCCAGTTGCATGTGACCGTTATATTTTTACTACGGCGACGGAGCCTTTGGCCTCCGATTCTCGCTAAATAGTAGTCCGGGTACATAGGAGGACGAAATCATATTCCGGGGAGCAACTAAAAATGCTGAATCCGCCTGGATTCTTCCTAATTCCGGGCCTAATAAAATGGGGGTGAGGGTGGGGGTTAGACACAAATTTTTCATCCCATAGCTTTTGCATACTAGATGCCAAGTGCATTGTCAGTGATCAATGATTAATTGAGATCGAGATATCCTCATACGAGCTGCAAGTCGGAGTTAATCCAGATAGTTCTCCGTCTGCGCCAAGTATACTACATCCAAGCTCAGAAATCCATTGCTTGATCTGTTGCTTGACTTCTTGCTCATTCCAAAAGATTGTATATTGTGGTTTAAGAACCTCCCTATCTCAATTTACCTTCAGTCTTAAAGGTTGATCCAAAACACTCTTTCTCCACATCATACTTGATACTTGGAAGGTGCTAAGTTGTCAGTGCAATGAAGTGTGCCAATATTATTTATTAATCGTTTGTATGTACTAACTAACAAAAGTGGTCAGAGCCAACGTTACAAAGTACCACCCATGCCCACAGTTTGCACAAGGGTGGGTGCTGGAGAAAAAAGAGTGTGGTACTCATTTTATACACTTTACTCAATATATTCCTTTCCTAATTCTATGGAAGGCATGATTCATAAACATCAACTTTTCCTACCTTAGCTGTGACTAAAATGATTTGGCTGAGACCAACACATGTACATGTACATGGAGTGACTGTTCTTGTAGTCACGTTATAGTGATCGGGAGTATGGATGCTTGCAAGATTGATATAATTTATTACTATTATGGTTGGACGTAATGGACAGGACCTAAGTATTAAAAGGACTTCACTATATATGTGTATTGTGTAAGTATCAAAATGTATCGGTATCTGGGCTATGCCAATGTGTATGTGGCTTTAAGCAGGATGAGAGGTTGGTAAAGTTAGTGCTATCAAATCATGGGTGCACAAGATGGGAAGCATGCAGGACTTGGCGATCGGTGTCAGATTTGGGGCTGAGCTTTTTTAGGACAAGGGTGGGTGCTATCAGAACGATGGGTGGGATTGGATGGTGTAGACCACTGGGGAAGACCTGGACTACGTAATATGTATTTGTTGTTAATTAGTGGTCTGTGGATGGGGGGATGTTGGCAGGTACTATCAGGAAGTGGTTGGGTGGTGTCAAAATGCGGGGATTGCCGAGTGGCCTTTATTTTTGGATGGTTAGTGTCTTGACTTTTTTCATCATCGACTGTTGTTAAATGGTTCTGAAAACCTCCACCAATGAATCATACTTGATGCTTATGTTTGCTGTGTAGTTAGTGTGTTAACATTATTTAGGTGTTTGTAGTTTGTACCCTCTAAATAAGAATAATTATAGCCAACGTTAGGGGAAAAATCACAATGCCTTGATTTTCACTGGCTATTACAGGTGATGGTCACCCTGCCATGTTTTCATCTTGAATGTTGTGTGTATGGGAATGCTGTGAGGGTGCTTTCAGGATGGGTGATGGTGCTGTCAGGAGGTGGGCAAGTTTCGTCAGGACAAGGGTGCTTGAAAATAAAATTCCGTAAAATCATATTTATACACTCATCAAAATATGTCTTTTTTCTATGCCCATGAAGGGCATTGTGTTCCCATTTACATGGACACTAACATTTCTTCCCTTAGATTTTCATTTTACATGCCAAGTCAATGGATCTAACCAATGATTTAGTTGGGATCTACTTATGCGATTATGTAACTGGTGTGATTCAATGTGATTCTCAGCATTCCCCTTTGATCACACGGGTATAAGCTAGTTGTCATTAGGCCTAGAAAAAAATGATCCTGTGGTTCCGATAACCCTAGTTAACCCATTTTAACTCCACTAACATAATCTTTTTATTGAGTTTTTTTTATAAAAATTTCGAACCTATGGATTCAGACATAAAATAATATACTAATTTTAGCGATCCAATAAAAAAATCATATGTATATCATCATTTTTGTTTAATTTTACCATCATGTTGTGTGTGCAGTCACTTTCGTTTTCTATGTGGAGTAAAAAAAAAATAGGCCCCTACCCAACCTAATTTTTTGCGGTAAAAAATATGAAGAAAAAAAATTACCTACCTTACTAACCTATTCTTCAAAACCATGTTACAGGAACCAAACAATCATTTTTTCTAGGCCTTATTGTGGCTCAAAAATCAGCATGTGGCGGACTAACGTGGATAAATGCTTCCACGTTATACATTTAAGTACGTTTTATAATGCAATATGATTTCATTGTCCGTAACCTCTAGGATACTACCAAACACCTTCAGCAGTTCCGCAGCACTTATCACGTGTAAAGTGACTCTAAATGTGAGCAATTTCGACGAATATCATGGATAGCGTCTTCAGTCTTTATTACCTTCTGCAGTATATCCCGTGCATCGTTGTTTTAGGGTGGCGTCTGCATACGTGAGATCCGCCATGGAGGCCATGCCTCAGGGAAACCAGCCACACGACAATGGTAACAGCACTGAACGTTATTTTTATTTTCCCAAATTGGTTTTTTAAGCCGTTCAAATGACTAATTTTTATTAAAAAGAAATTTACCCGTGATAATTCAACGACTTTTCATTAACATTCAATGGCATGATGCTGTAATCAAAACTGACTTTTCTCAGAAGGTAGAAGATGGCCATGGAACTAGTGTGTCAAGCTGCGAAGTGTTGCTAATTAAATATTGCAGAAATTTAGACAGACGCCAAATGTACGAGCATCAACCACTAATGGTATAGTTTTACTGTAAAGTAACTAAGTTGTCTACATATTGTCCACCCCTACCCTCTTAACGCTGCTGTATTCAGATGATACTGAGGGGAACCTGCTGCGAACACTGATGGCCATTGGCTCCCTGAGCGAAGAGGACTTGGTCACCATAGTGATGGATCTCTTCATAGCAGGCATAGACTCCGTAAGGGCGATTCATTTTAAAAGATACTCAGCAATACTCTGGTGTTTCATCTAAACCGGTAGCTGGTTGAAGTCAAAATTCATCAATTTTAGTAGTGATGGGCGATCCTCGTCCACTCCTTCTGCCACACAGCCGCTAACCCATGATGTAATCAGTCCGTTTGCCCTTAGTACATTTGGAAAACTATATATATGAAAGTATCTGTATGATGTACACACAAGATCTTGACAATGACTGTGCGATGTTTCACTCCACTCCACAAATGTACTAATGCTGAGGATAAGCCGTTTCACCGTGGAGACTTAATTAGGCCAACATGGTAGTTTGTAAATGAGTTGTTGGTAAAATGAAGGCTCAGCAGTGTACACACGACTTAGAGTTCACCTCCATCATTCTTTGTAGACAGCCAATGCTCTGTGTTTCGCCATTTACAACCTTTCGAGGAACCCAGATCAACAGGAGCGTCTGGCAGAAGAGGTACGGGATCGCGTGGGTGACACGGGCCCAGTTACGGCGTATGCTATTAATCAGATGTCCTACTTGAAAGCCTGTGTCAAGGAGTCGTTCAGGTGAGCTATGAATATCTCTAAGATTTCAGGAGTCGTAAATACTGAAACAGGGATTTTGACAGCCGTTTAATTCCCATAGTCCACAAGTGGGGTACAGTGGACAGGTGCTCTATGAGAATGCAATAAAATACTTACAGTAGAGCATTAAATATATGTATTGGAAAATAAACAAGTATTTAGAAGCTAGAATAATTATAGATACAAAAATGGTACTACTGTCTACTTTTACTTTTCCAGGTTAAACTTTCCCATTGAAGGAGGTACTACCAGGATTTTGGAGAAAGATACTGAAATTGATGGATACTTAATCCCAAAAGGGGTACGCCATGAAAAATAATATTTTGCATTTGATCTTTGTCCATCTTATGATGACGAATATTATTACCCAGTTTGTAACTCGAATAGTCTGGCCATCCTCTCATACATTTAACAACGTCAGTATTGTTATTAAAGCGTCTCAACCACACTAGACCTTCGATACAGTGAAGTTGTTTTCTCTGCAGACATTCATCTCGCTGAATAACCAGACCATGTGCCTGCAAGAGGAGTACTTTGACAGGCCCCTGGAATACCTGCCCGAGCGCTGGCTCAAGGACGGCAGTGCCGCTCTGCGGCCACCACCCAACTTTGTCATGCTGCCATTTGGATATGGCCCTCGCATGTGCATTGGGCGTAGGTAGGTGACGTCACTTCATTTGCAACTGAGGCATTAGCCCATAACATTGATCTGGGAGTTTCTAGTAAATATATCGGCTGCTATGCATCCAACCCATGTTTTAATTTCTACATTTCTGTCCCGCCAGGTTTGCGGAGCAAGAAATATATTTGGCTTTAATCAAGGTAATTTTCGTTTTCCGAATATTCTATAATGAACCTATTATTTTACGATGTGCAAGTTTCATGCTTACATAGGAAGAGTTGATATTCATTTTGATGTTAGAGCTATATCAGAATATAGTCCAAGAATAACTAATGTACGTGAAACATGGCATTGCACCACTAAAAAGCAAATTCTAAAAACTATTTCAGCTTATCCAGAACTTTAGAATGGTGTATCGA
>CM032664.1:13384270-13454682 GCA_019095985.1 Streblospio benedicti | reverse complement strand
TACGTGTCATATACAGAAAATCTATTTACATTAAAATAAATCCATTCTTCGGTTTAGTTTGCAACGGCATCAACCTCCAACAGGGAATCATAACGTCCTCTTTCCTCGGGACGGAAGAATGCTTTGTCGTTTCATCACATGTTTTAATCAAAATTTATTTTGTTTTCTTTTTAATCATAGGCTATTTCTCCAAACAATTGATACATCCTTATTTAGATTGATCAATGGATTAGGTTAGTTGTCCCCGGGAGGTTGACCAATGGATAATAGCGGATTGACTAACAGCCAGTGGGCCGGAAATATGGCCACTTCCACTTATAGTGCAGGTTATTATTTGACCAATTCTAAGCAGTTTTCTCATAAATGATGACATAATTGAATGTGTGCGGCTTGTCAACCCATTTCTATATTACTGACGTAGCTCAAGTTGAAGTTTTTAAGTGACAAAAAGATCTTCGCCAGTATATGTTTGATTTTTAGACGCTTCTAAGGCATTTGATCGTTTGAATTATTGGATTCTTTTTAGGAAACTGTTAGACAGAGGTATACCAAATATGTTTATAAGACTTTTTTGCTATTGGTATTTCCATCAACAGTTATGCGTGAAATGGGATTGCTCTCAGTCGGAGAAGTTCACAACTGTGAATGGAGTCCGACAGGGAGGAATCATTTCTCCTATATTTTTTAATATTTACATGAACGATCCAAGTGATAAACTTAAGAATTCTGATGCAGGTTGTTGCTTCAATGGTTATTCCATGAATCACTTATTCTATGCTGATGATAGTTGTCTTTTAGCCCCCTCTCTTGCAGGGCTCCAAAGTCTTGTTAATATATGTGTCGATTATTCAATAGGTAATACTATAATCTATAATGTAAAAAGACAAAGTGTATGTGTTTCAAACCCTCTAAGAGGAAGAGTCTGAATCTACATAGGATATGGCTCAATGATAAAAGCCTTGAATATGTGGGAACTTTCAAATACCTAGCTGTATATATTTCAGACTCCAGTAAAGACCATGATGACATGCTACGCCATCGTAGCTATATCTATTCCAAAGGTAATTTCATAATCAATAGATTTTCGTCTTGTAGCCAACTTTGGTGTAATTTTACAAAATCTACTCTTCAAAAGTTAAAGGTTGCTTTTGATAATGTCTATAGGAAATTGTTTAACATCAAATATGGTCAAAGCATTAGTGAAATTTATGCGCACAACAATATTGATAGCTTCAATGTGATCCTGAGGAAAACTTACCATCAATTTCGAGCTAGACTTTTTAATTCATGCAACTCAATGATTTCTACACTAGTGAATTATGTTTTCTTTTATTACAACTCAAGTTTTACAAGGTTATGGAATGGATACTTATTTAATTTTTAATCTTTTATGCATATTTTCAAATGCAAGACTACATATTTATTTCATATGTATATGCATGTTTCTATCCTGTTAAATAAACTTATATTTTTATTATTACTTCTATCTGTATATAGTCTGGCACAGGTAAAATATGAGAGAGAAAGTATTATGTGTTTGGCAGATGAAATAATCGATGATATACCCCTCGGTTATTTCATCGGCCAAAAAGCGATGGTGCAGCGGTTGTTGTTTCTGTGGTTGTTGGTGCAGCAGTTGTTGTTTCTGCGGTTGTTGGTGCAGCGGTTGTTGTTGCCGCTGTTGTTGGTGCAGCGGTTGTTGTTTCTGCGGTCGTTGGTGCAGCAGTTGTTGGTGCAGCGGTTGTTGTTACCGCAGTTGTTGGTGCAGCGTTTGTTGTTTCTGCGGTTGTTGTTGCAGCGGTTGTTGTTATTGCTGTTGTTGTTGCAGCGGTTGTTGTTGCAGCGGTTGTTGTTGCCGCTGTTGTTGGTGCAGCGGTTGTTGTTTCTGCGGTTGTTGGTGCAGCGGTTGTTGTTGCAGCGGTTGTTGTTGCAGCGGTTGTTGTTGCCGCTGTTGTTGGTGCAGCGGTTGTTGTTTCTGCGGTTGTTGGTGCAGCGGTTGTTGTTGCCGCTGTTGTTGGTGCAGCGGTTGTTGTTGCCGCTGTTGTTGGTGCAGCGGTTGTTGTTTCTGCGGTTGTTGTTGCAGCGGTTGTTGCTGCCGCTGTTGTTAGTGCAGCGGTTGTTGTTGCCGCTGTTGTTGGTGCAGCGGTTGTTGTTGCCGCTGTTGTTGGTGCAGCGGTTGTTGTTGCCGCTGTTGTTGGTGCAGCAGTTGTTGTTGCAGCGGTTGTTGGTGCAGCGGTTGTTGTTTCTGCGGTTGTTGGTGCCAAGGTTGTTGTTGCTGCGGTTGTTGGTGCAGTGGTTGTTGTTTCTGCGGTTGTTGGTGCCGAGGTTGTTGTTGCTGCGGTTGTTGGTGCAGCAGTTGTTGTTGCAGCGGTTGTTGTTGCCGCTGTTGTTGTTGCTGCGGTTGTTGTTGCTGCGGTTGTTGGTGCAGCGGTTGTTGTTGCCGCTGTTGTTGGTGCAGCTGTTGTTGTTGCTGCGGTTGTTAGTGCTGCGGTTGTTGGTGCAGTGGTTGGTGGTGCCGCTGTTGTTGTTGGTTGAGCACCGAACTCATCCACTATATATACATATACTCTAGTCACCGATCAAATAATGCAAATATTGAAACATTTAGTATAAATACAGCTGCATACTGTTATTCAACATCTTGACGATACTATTATATATTACTCACGGTCGCAATCGTCTCCCAGCCACCCAGCATTACAAGAACACATGAAGCCTGAATCTCCATTCACACAATCACCATTTTGACAAGTAGAATTCACACAATAATCAACTGAAACAGAATTAGTATTAATTATGTATACATTCTTTGTTTACACATTCGATTAAATGTAGCTCTTGATGGAGTGTCTAAGTAGCTAACACGTACCCTCGCCACACGTGTCACCCGTCCAGCCAGACGTACACTCGCACTGGATGCTCGTTCCCTTGATGTCACTGGTACAAGCACCACCATGGTCACACGGCTTTTCCCGACATGGACCTCGAGTAATAATCATGAAGATACACCACAAAACTTGCTACATGTGTGTCAAATTTGATTCTATTGACTGCCTACCAATGCCAGTTATTTGTAAATCAATATTGCAGGTGTACAAAATCTACAGACATTGGAAATACGGTCGTGGGCATGATGTATGCTCGCTAAATACATATATGTGTAGGTCGAATTCATCACCTACTGTATAGTGGGGGTGAAACATTTTTATTGAGAAGAATACGCTATTTTTATTAAGAAAGAAACCCGCTGACTTCTAACTCACTGGGGATGGTACACTCAGCGCCTGTGAAGGCGGGGTTACACTGACACTTGTATACGCCATCGTCCTCCACGCATTTTGCGCCGTGGTTGCACAACAGCCCGTAGCATGGAGCTGAAAAGAAAAGTTGAATATCGAGAAGCACAATACAGACACTGCATGCGCAAAGCTGACCATGCACCAGAGACATGTGCGCGATCAGTAACAACTGTGACAAAAAGTTAGGGCTAAACACTTTACATAACGCCACACATAACAACTAGCCTACACCACACTAACCAGTTACACGTCATGGCGCCTAAGTTGAGAACTTGATACAGTATACGTGTGGCTGCGTTGGAAGGATCCGTCTACCATCGCTTATGTGTAAAGCAGGTTATAAACATCAAATACACAAACATACGTTAGAATTTCGCTGATCGCACTTTAAGACTAAGTACAAATATTTCTATATTGCTACTTTGTATCGTGCAATTTCATCGGATTTTCTGCTGGTCTAGATCCTAGAATAGTTTTCGATAAACCCAGAGTTTAAAACTTTCAATTCTAAATTTTCGGTCTTTGCTTCTAAAGACCATTTTCAAGAATTGGCATATGTTAACCCAATGTTATAAAATCGTGTTTAGTAAGACAGGCATGCATATATTAAAATTTGATACTTACTTGATCCCTGCGACTTTGCTTGATTAACCATGAAGATGCCAAGAAGAAGCAGCACAATTTTAGCGGAAGAAATCATCTTGTCCAAAGGCAGCTCAAAACACCAGGAGATTCTATCAGAGATGACAGTGACTCGACAGCGCTTTGGTAAACTGATTTGAAAAGAACAATTTCCATAGGAATATGTATCCACGCCAAATCAATGATTTCGACTTCAGAATTTTCTGCTCGGTCATCAGAAAGCATAACATAATGTCAATCTTAGCCATAAACGTCAAAGGAACGTTTCATGCATATGAGTGATGACATGTCGTGTGTTTTGAAAGACACCTGTAAACTGCAACCCAAAGTGTTTCTGTTGATTAAACACATTTTAAGCTGCTCAGTATGAAGATGATGACGAAGGAGAGTATCCTGTTTTGTAAAGGAACAACAGAGTGTTGCTAAATTTGGCTTTAACGACATTGTATTTCTTTCACTTTGTTTTGACTTGCTGATTAGGAGGCACTATCTGTCAGTGTACATTAAAACTATGGATGGCAGTTTTATGGCTCTGTTTTTATGTAAGATGGGCGTAGAAGGCGTACGCACGCGTACACGTATGTGTGTGCATATGTATGTGTTTGCAAAAGAAAGTTAATTAACATAATAGGCCCTATAATTCATCGTGATTGCGATTGGCAGTTGAGGTAGATAAGTTGTAATGACGTACAGGTGCATAGGATAGACAGACAAATGTAAATTATCTTCTGTTTGAAAGTCACTAAATACATGACTGGTTTGTGGATAAAATGCCAATTGACAACACAACAGTTTTGTTTTATTTTAGATTGATATAGACTGAGCCGTAGTCGCTTTGTACAGGTACAGTTATTGTTGTATTTGACAAAATATGGCAATTTTGAAGGTTAAAATGTCGTGATTACAATGAGCTAATTAACCTTCTCATCATATTCAATCACAAGTGTACATCTCAAGCAGGAATTGTCACAAATGAGTCCCTGCATATCATTAGAGTGTGCACATTAAAACTTTAAAACCCTTACACTGAGTGTGTCCTCGGGCAATAGCATATAGCCCATCACTTACTGTACATGCATCATAACAGGTTCAGGCCGAATCATCTTCACCACACAATCTACAGTGCCGTCCTTCTATTTTTTCTTAATTTACATAGTGTAATAAGACCCTAGATTTCTTGACTGAGGGACCAGCATGTTCATATACACAAGGAAAACATTATCCAGCTAACAGACAATGACCCAGACATAGGCAATTGACAAAATATGCATTTTACATGCATTGATCTTTGTACATTTAATATTGTGATTTTAACTCCAAGCTACTATGATGATACTGCATCTAAAAGCTCTACCCAGTCGTACAGATGAGAGATACCGGTACAAGGGATCAGAGTCAATGTGGGCAGGACTAATTGCAAATAACGTTAATTGACATCATGTGTGACTATTTCAGCACAGAGACAACCCTGGGAGCGGGTTTATAACTATGAAAGTGGGATGTGGAAAAAAGGTCAAAAATAGGGATGTGGGAAAAAGGCAGAAATGAGTGATATGGGATTTCATGGAAGTGGGATGTGGGACAAACGCCAAAACATTTGTGGGATATGGGAAAAAAGGCCAAAAATGTTACGGATGTGGGAAATGAGGCCAAAAAATATGGATCTGCAATTTCGTGACCCCTTATGACCCCTTATACCCCAACCCACCCTTATAACTGCTATAATAAGGAGGTTCATACATGTATGTTCATGACACTTATAATATAACCTGTATGTTACGTACTTTTCATACTTTTGAATATTACCTTTGCCAACAGAAACCTGATATTGCGCCAGCATTATAAAACGTTAAGAATGCGTCTCATCAGTTAGGTGTCACATAGCCAATGGTAGTTCCAGATGCTTCAGACGAGTGCAGAAACTTGGTGTTATTTTAAGGTAGATTGTGTTTGATTGGTATGGCCTCAAATTTAGAGTGCTCCGCCTGGTTTGGTAGGGAATGGCACATTACGGGGTGGTTTTATACTAAAAACATGTTATCCCGTCTTCTGAAAAATTAGAACGCAAGCGCCGCCAGTACAATTAAAAAGAATGCAATGGAAACATGGAACATAAGCATATGTTCCATCAGTTTGGTTGTGGGCAATGCTGCACGATTAATGCTGTATTCCTGGAGGAAAAGGCACACTTCTCCTTGGATCTGGGGTAATTTTTGTTATCGGTTCTCTGGAGAAGTACGAGTTCGATTTTTTTGGCCTGTGGGCTCACTTTATGGATTATTGAGTTGTGGATCTGGATCATCTCCTTGCTTTTCTGGGTTGTCTCCAAGTCTAACTCAGTCATCCTAAGGAGTTTCCTTTTAAAACGGGCTTTGCTGGCGATGTTCTTAAGACTGTTCCTGCGTTGTGGTTTGCTGTGTCTCAACGGTCCTGTGAGCCTAATCTTTCATACAGTCTATCTAAAAGCTCACAGACCATTATTACAGACGAACAATCAAATTTTAGCCTCGAAATATGCACACAAAGCACCATAAATAGGTGACAATATTGTTTTCTCATTGTGTGGCGTGTTGTGGAGCATCTGGAGTTACCATCGTCTATGCGAACCTTTGGGGTAATCGCAACCAAACCAACAAATGCCAGCCCCAACGGAGATGTAGTGATGACAATACAGCACAGACGACAGTTATATCTGTACCTGAGACGGGACCAATGTTTTATGCGTAAGTCAGTACGACAAAAAGTTGCTTCGATAATGTTGCCAAATTCTGTAGCATTCAAAGTCTGAACGCAAGGCACAGCGCTATTACATGCATAGGAAAACAAAGCAAGTAAATTTGCTTCTATATATAGTTGGCATCACCTCAGCTATACCCGGACGATTATAACAGTTATGAGTATAGCTTGTATCTTATATTGTAGGTCACATTATCTATTTATCATAGCTGTCATATGGTCATACACATTATGTGTATACAGACCAATGGCCATACCCCCGCACCGTGTTTTATGTATGGTTTGTCCAAATGATTGTAAAAAACAACAACAACAACAACAACAACAACAACAACAACAACAACAACAACAACAAACAACAACAACAACAACAACAACAACAACAACAACAACAACAACAACAACAACAACAACAACAACAACAACAACAACAACAACAACAACAACAACAACAAAACAACACAACAACAACAACAACAACAACAACAACAACAACAACAACAACAACAACAACAACAACAACAAACAACAACAAAAATACTCACACACAAAAAGGGGCTTCACCTACAACCGTTCTGAAACGTATATATATATATATTTAATTACGTGTTTGTAAAGTAGACTACGATGATACACTAATATTCTAATCATGTTGAGAAACAAAGAGATATACAGCGCATTAAACAGTATGTAACAACGTTTTTGAAAACAATATTTCATCGGCAAAATCTCCAAAGCGCCATCAAAATTGCAATGTGTCAAAAGACCACTTAAAACTATTTGCTTTGTATTATTCTTTCTTCAGTAACAATCACTCAAAAAGACATTTATTCATGAACTAAATAGCCTCCATAAGAATAATACATATGAATTTTGATTCTAGCCTAAAGAACACCCGGCCAGGTAAAGCGTCTATTTGGCAGCCTTCTAGGCCATGCTCTGTTTCGTGTCGTCTGCTCTTATCACATGATCGTGGAAGTAGAAAGCGATGATCATAACCAAGCCATAACCTAATATGTAGGAACTATGATGTATGTTCGGCAGGTTTCAGGCTCTTGGATATGTTTGGTTGTACTGCTCGTTGGTTATAATGGTAGGACATTTATTTATATATATTTTTTCCTTAACTATTAGAGGTCATTAGTTTTCCTATAATGCTTGATTTGATTAAGTATCATGCTAATAGCTCGAAACGTGAACCAAGAATTAAAGTGTTCTGAACCACTGGTACAGTGTTAACATGTTACTGGTAATGGTCTACATAATTTTACACTAGTCTGAGACGAGTATACAAGAAGTTCCTATTACTAAGTGATATACTTGAGAATATGTTTAAAAATATTTCCCGATTCCATTAAGATTCTGATCTGCGCAATATGATATTATGAGAGTGACACTTTTCTGCAAGTATGTATTCATGAGACACTTTTCTGCAAGTATGTAATTTACATTCAGTAGGTGTCTATCTCATAAGCTCCTGTTCTGGTATTCACTTGTCCCGACTGCACTTTACCTCAAATAATAGAATAGGCAAACAATTTTAAATCACGCATTCTTTATCTTGATCAATGAAAAAATATTCTAACGTAGGTGTGCTGGGCCACAGATCTAGCGAAGGTAGCAAGGAGTTAGATCTAGCTCCGCGTGAGACCACCACCGGCCCTCCTGTCATTATAGACGTGCCAGACGACGAGTCTAGATCTTCAGAAGATGAGTCCGATTCAGCGTCAGACGAGACCACCACAAAGCCAAGCAAGTCAACAAAGGAATTACCATCCACACATCGCCGCCGCCTGGACACGAATATACCACCGAGAGAATCTACCACATTTCTTGCACCTCGACGGACACCCGGACTGGATGCCAGCACAACTACCAGACGACCGCCGACGCCTTCTGAAGCCACCACTAGTGAAACTACTTCTACAATAACTACAACAGCAACAACGAACACGTATACACCAACAGCAACACAAACTGTCCCAGAAATAACTAAAAAGCAGACACCAAGAGAAACATCTTCAACAAAAGCGCATGCGACAAGTCCAACAACTCCCAACTTGTCAAAATCTGACGAAGATGGATCCGATGAGAGCGGTGGTGAGACGAGTCCCGGGCGTACAGTGGCCACCCCAACCGCGGCTCCGAGAATTCTTCCTCATCCACCTCCCAAACCACCGACAGATTGGGCAACGGCGCCAAGCACCGCTAAAACGACTGAAGAAGATGGTGACAGCGGTAAGACACGTATTACTTGTAGTCGCAAATCTGTCTCCATGATATGCAAAATACACTCGATTTGCGAAAAAGGCTACTTATACTAAAATATAAATCTACACGTGCATTGTGCTTCCGTCATTTTCTTTCCGTCTACTGCAGCGTGCATACCGGTTCCTATGCCCGGGTATTCTAATTACATGCAGTACATGTACACTCTTTTCAAAACTGACACCACCATGCAATAAGTGACACAATGAAAAAAAATTGATAATAACACGTTTAGTTATGAAACTGTGCGATACATGTTGACTAGAGAACATGGATCTATATAATACAAGTTGTTGAAATCGTGTTTCAACCATCCTGCTATTGCTTGGAATTCTTATAATGTGTGTTATGCTATATGATGTGTGCTTCTGTGGCCGAGTGGATAGGCCGTCGGACTCGTGACCAGAAGGTCGTGGGTTCGATTCCCGGTCGGGTCTGATGGTGGGCGTTGAGCAAACCTACCTCTAACAGGTTGCACACTGTCCCATGGTACCTACACGTTAAATAAGTACAGGTCAGGCGAGTGAACGCTAATGTGGTTGATTAGCACGTCTGAGCTACGGTAGCCAAAAATTGTGTTGTATGCTCCCCGGGGAGTTGAGAAAGATATAGTGTGACAAGGATGCCAATGACCTGGTGTAGATGTAGAGTCGTCTGATCCTTCGGGGAAGAAGACCATAAACCAGACATTTACATTCACATTTTCTAACCGATATTGTGACTGTAATGTGTATGTCACATAGCAGTTCAGCCATTAATGGGGATTGGATGATTGTGATTGAAAACCTGATACGATGCACTTCTAGAACAGGTAAACCCACCACATTGGGACACTAATTTATGAGTAATTAAACACGCTAGTACACTCTTCCTTTTGTCTCATGTTACCCCCAATAATTGGGCTCATTATAACACGAGATTCTGGTCACATTCTCAGCCCTGAAGAGAGAGAACCACAGCAATCGTCTGTATCAGTAAGACCCTCTTGAGTCTGTTAAACATATTATTCTCTATTGTCCGTTTTAATAGTACAGATGAACGTGTAGATTCATGAAATATGATTGAAATAAACTATTTGATATTTTTGAAATTATTTATGTACGATAGAACGCCATTAAAGTGATCAAAATTACCTTTTAAACACTGATCTTGTTATTTAGTGATACTACATTGGTAGCAAGATGTAATTAATTATTCTTATTAAGGTGTCCTATTCGGGTTTCACTTACTTTGTGTATTACTTGCAACGAAGCCTTTTCACTGCAATTGGAATATTAATAAATACGGGTTTTTTAATTGTAAAAGTGTAAACTGTCACAAATGTTATAAGCTAGTATTCTGTCCCCAAATAATTGGTCAGAAGATTTACGCTTGATAAAAAGTTATCATGCCTACTACATTGATTCTGATAACAGACACACGAGTCATAGTTTATGGAAGTTTATGAAAACATTGCTAAGTACATCAATTCATAGGAAAAAAGATCAAACAAGGGTGGGCCTTTTTCATCAGTGATGTCATAACACCGCTGCAAATTCATACTTCAAAATATAATCTAGGACAGCACTACCCTTAGGCTAGTAGTTATATCTAGCCATCATCAACACCGAAACTTGTAACTTGATGTACATAAGATATAGGGGTTTCAACATTGTAAAATCACATTTTGAAAACTTGAGAAAGGTATATTGTATGCTAAAATAGATATGTGCATAGGCCTGGCATTTGAAGTTCAGTTATGTATTGGCAGGATTTGAATATGCACCGCTTATATGCATATGCGCATAGAGGTAAATGTTTTATTACAAACGTTTTGCATCGTGTCCAGACAAAAAGTATGTTCTACCAGGTACTGTCAAAATAATTTAGCAATTGAAAATTCCATTCGTTTTTCCAATATTTACGGGCATTAAATGCAATATGCTAGGCCTAGTCTATGTCGATCATCATGCAATTATTGAAACACTACTGCATGTCCGTTGGTAAACAATCATTAATAATGTAGATAGCACTTCTGAGACATTTACTCTCGGTGAGAGGTGTGTTATGCTGAAAGTGTCAGGTCCCTGTTACGCTCTTCAGCCGTGGTAGATACAGTGCAATTTTGGTGTTCATTAATAAGGGCCTTGTAAGTAATTAACGAACATGACATTCCCGAGATGCTAGAGGTAAATAAAAACAAGGTGTCCACACAAAAGATTACGTAAGTCCTCTTGTAGAAAAGGGAAGTCCTGGTGAATTTATATGAACGTGTCGACCATAATGCAATCTATTGCTGCGGCGGTCTCGTTAAAATGAATTACAATTGATTTGTTTTCACCAAATAAAACCAAATTCTATGAGTTGAAGTTTGATTATTTTGTCACAGATAGAGATGCCTTCTGTTAAACCTTTTCCGTGTTTCAGATTGGTTCACGGTGATGATCATCTCTGTTTCTACGGCTGCAGTGATAATTGTGGTGTTAGCGCTCATCATTGGTATAATGTGCTATTGGCAACGGTTAGTTATTGTGTTATAAACTTCCAATTCTAGATCTATAGCTTTATATCATTTTAAAGTATTGCTCGAAAATGTATAGCCCATTGTGGTTTTCATCAAAATAGAAAGAATGGAATGTCTAGGTAACATATATGTAACAAGGCAAATTGAATATGTTAAATGTTGGGTAATAAAGATAATCTTACATTACAAGTATTCAGAAATAGACAATGAAATCCAAGTCAGTGTCGTGTGGAAAGAGTAGCTGGCATTCACTGACTATTGAGACCCAAGATCACATGAGCAAGGCTGTTTCCGTTTCTACAAACAAACGAATACAGCTAGCAAACACCAACGGATAGATTGTTCCAATGCCAACTTATATCATATATGATTTAATAAAACAGAACACAAATAATATTGAGCGATAGGTGTAGTAATACACTTGGTACTAATCGATGATAATTATTAATAATAGGAGTCTTTAATGCGGTTTATTATCAGGTATTCACCGACACTTTCAAATAACCTTTACATTTACTGGATTTGAATAACTCGTCAAAGATGTCAAGACCACTGTAATTTTGAACTAATTTGAATAAATGGATATAATGTATTAGTGAAATGCAAGAGTCCTTTACACACATATTTAATAACGTTGTTAAAAAGAGGTGCAATAGTCCCCACCCCAACCCCCCAACATGATGCAAATTTGCATTCCTGATAATAGAATTCCATACACACTACCAAGTTAGAGCAAAAACAAACATAAACTCTTCACTTTCTTCTTGGAACCTTCGGGTCTACTTCAAACTTTTTGCTATCATTGCAGGAAACGAATCTTCAGCAGCGAGAAAAAGTGTGGGTCGGTGCGTTCTGACCGGGCGGACCTGTTTTCTGTGGGCAGTGACACGTCCTCGGTCAGGTCAAGATACGTGGACACACCCACCCACACGCCAACCGGTTCATACACGGATTCAGACGGCTATCATCATCTACCAGGTACAGGGCCGTTTAGTCCGGTTGCGTTATGTTATAATTGTGGCTGCTTCCGCCATTACATAGTGTCGTCGATTTGTGGGATTCTATCTCACATTGCATATAGCCATTGATTCAATGTCTACGCTATCGTCGATAAATTGTCAAGTGAGTTATAGGGTCAAATATATGGTGTTATTACAGAAGTATTAGTATGATGACGTCTTGCTATATCTTATAGTAAGACTCTTATAGTCCACCACTACAATTGTGTATTATATTTGAAAGTTTTCGAGTGAAAATATATTGCTAGCCCACAGTTAGTTAACGTTGTGTGTTTATAATATTTTTTCAGACGGTATCCCACACTATTCCTACCTTTCTTCACCATACACGGGTCTTCAACCTCAATCTGCAAATGAGCCCGTGTACGCCCAAATAGGTGCTACCAGAAGGGATTCTTTCTCGGCGACTCGTCCCGAGTGTATATCTAATTCAGACCAAGCAACTGGTCCAGTGCATCCAGGAAATCAAACGCAGCCACGGGCTCACCAAGAACATACAGGACATTCTCAAACACGAACCACTGAAAATTACTCGTATGCATACGGCCATTTGAGACGCCCCCAGGGAGGTCACAGGGTGTCTGTTGAGCACGTGGAACCTACAGGACTAGATGGCAATGGTTACTTGGTTGTGCTAGAAGACAATGGTCAAGACCAGTTTGAACGTCTGTAACGGAACTGAAAATAGATGTAGTATTCTACTTTGGATTCATGCGCTTTTGTGATACGAGGTGCAGACTGTAATTACTGTGCACTTGCTATAAATCTATTGAGAAACTAACAAGTTAATCAATGCATCTATGCGTTGAATTCGCAATGGCAAACTAACTGCTGCCCAATATACAGTGCAGGCACTGGTACCACTGCTGATATAATAAAATGCACTCGTAGCTATATCATGTATATTCACGTAATCGAAATTCAATTAACACGCATGTCTGTGATGGTGATCAAAATTATTGGTCATAGTGTTGTGTAGTTCAACTAAAGGCATATTTTTTGCTAATGATGGTCTATAATTCTGCATTTATCCTTTATTTAGTCATGGCATTCACTGAATCGATGGCACACATTTGATTTTTTTTCTCGCGATTTTGTTGAAAACAAACATCACACTTGTTTATCTTTGTAATTGAAATAGTTTCTAAATATAATTACTGTGGCCATTTATCATAACCATATTGCACATATATATATATATCATATATATATATTACGTAGGGTGGTGTTATGCTTTTATATGAAATTGCTATAGTATAAGAATTGATTTTATAGCATATATATATATATATATATTATATATATAACAAATACATATGTGCAGGTTTTATAGATGCGTGTTTTCTAATATTCTAAAACATATATAATACACTATCAAAATCAAGGGAAACGGTCAATCTATTTAAAATCACACATATACGACCACCAGAATCAAATTCATGGTGAATCAAACCAAAGAATCATTGTACACACACCAGAGGATATTGTACAGCTATTTTACACCGACTATCTGACAACTATTATGCTCATTACTAGTATATTTTGAGTCCCGCACTGAATTCTGTATACCTTGTATGCACACCATGAAAATCATAGAACATATCCCAATCATGGATACAGTCATTATGAAGTGAGTTTTTAGTTGTGTAGTGCACTTATGCCATGATTATCTAGATATTTTACTAGCATATGTTAATAACAATCATACACTTTACGTGATCCACCAAATGCATATGAAATCACCGCAACTTGATATGAAAAAAATAATCTTTTAAAGATTCCTGCCAACAAACCTCAGAAAATGTGTGGGCCTGTTACATGAATGAACATCCATCGAGAAGTGGGCGGGCTCTTGGGTTCAGATATTGCCACTGTAGGAGCAAACTACAAATGACTGTTGTTGTCATTAAGTAATGGCTTTCTGATGTAGGGGATTGCAATGAATGATGACTCGTTGGGGATTCAGCGCATACAGCAAAATAACATATAAATGTATTTTTGCATTGTGACTTATGTGGTAGGTATATGATTATTGAATAGAGGGAGACGACTATTGTTAACTGTTAGCACACACGATGGTAACGACATTTTTGAATGAATAGTTGGGGTACAAAAAACGACAATTAAGTTCGAACTTGAATACAAATACGTGTGCTGCCCCCGAAACCCACACAAAGAGATTAAGGATACCGGCACTGACCGTTATTGACCAGTATAGTACTAGAATATATCGCAAAACTGTTACGTGCAAACATACAATAAAAATTCCGTCGCAGATGGCCAAACAACAAAACCAATTCCCTTAAGTAATATACAAAAAGATGTTTTTAGATAAATCATATAAACATGTTAATTCATATACGGTTCTCCAATGTCCAGTGTAGATTAATGTTGTTTTTAAAGGCAAAAACCAACAAACACAATAATAATTAAGTGTTTATTTTGCCTACTTAAATTAGCATATTGTATTATAGAATAGAAAAATCATACCAATAACCACACTATACAAAACTTGACTTCTACACGAATTCAGAATAGCTTAGATAGAAATGTGGCAATATTATGATTAACACAGCATGTGAATATTATGCTGCCAATGTAAAGTGGATACAATTCAACTCATTCATAAACTGCATGTTCTCACATATTCACACATTTGTTTCACATGTCATCCATTCACTGTAATTGCTATTAGTGGAGACATAGGACGCACACCGCGGCTTCCAAACTATTAGTTTCTGTCGTATGCATACATAATTCGTGAACTTTGAAAGGAATTTTATGCTTGATGGAAACAAACACTAACATGAGCTATATTTTGTCACTGACCACCGCAGCCTCATTGGTATAAGCCACCTGCGTATCACCATTAATCTTGTTCCTCTCTACTGTGTAACTCTGTCTGGATTTCTTGAGATAGAAGCACAACGCCCCCACCAGCACCACCACAACGAGCACTATGACTAGCACCACTATGCCCGCTATCAGTCCTCCGTTAACCTCTGGTTCGGGTGCAGAGCCAGCAGATTTTGGTTCTGTAGTCGTGGCTTTTCTCACTGTCGTAGTTGATTCTTGTGTCACTACATCAGGAGTTGGCGTTGCCTGACACGATGATCCGGAAACTAGCATGCTCTCATTAACATAGAGTTGTTCCACGGACACACCTCCCGCGCTACTAGCTGTGCACGTGTACTGTCCAAAATCTGTCGTGCAGTTCAGTGAATCTATCTGGTACATGACCGCGGTCTCCTGCACAGTCTTATTGTCGCTACCAGTGGCAGAGACTACTAGAGCGTTTTGAGAATCTGTGATGGTTATTTGCGGAGCGGGATCACCTCTTCCTTTGCAATATAAAGATAGCTTTTGACCAACCATGGCAGCATCTGGTTTTACGAATAGGACGATGGGACCTATGCACTTGAGTTCATCATTTTTCAGACTAAGAAAATATGTATCAGATGGCCACGCACAGTTTCCAACATACACAGATAGTTTGTCTTTCATTGGGTTTAAACTTTTTATCCATCGTGACAACCACAAGACTTCGCAATTACAATGCAATGGATTGCCAGTGATACTAAATTTCTTTTTCTCAAAGTCATTGTCAAAGAGTTGAATCAACGTTTCTTCAAATGTTTGGATTTGGTTGTCTGACACATCTATATCAATGAATGACAGACCTAGTAAAACTCCAGCATCCAGTTTTGAAATATGGTTATCTTTAAGGTGCAGTATTTTAATTGATGGTAAATATTGAGCTAGATTAGGTGGGAGAACTTGTAGCTCATTACTATTTAGCACTAAAGTGAAAAGATTAGGAAGATTTTGGAAATCTGAGGCATGGAAATTTGAAATGTGGTTATTAGCAAGAACAAGTACAGTTAATGATGGGTATTCCACGGCAACATTTATGTCAGTTATACCATTTTCTGTCAAAAATAACTCTTTCAATCCATGTACCAATTTGAATATTTTCCATGCATCATTCCCAAGCTTGTTATATTTGAGCTCTATCGTATTACAAGTAAGATTATCCAACATATCAATAGCGTGTAATCCATTTTGATTTAAGGTGAGTTCTAATAAACTAAACCCACTGAACATACCCTTCTCCAAATCGAGGGCAGCAATAGCATTAGACATGTGAAAATATTTTAAAGAATCTTTCAATGGTGCAAGGGTACTCTTTGATATGAATGATACATTGCACTTATCCAAATCAATAAGTTCTATTGAACTATTGGCAAATGTATTGCTCTCAATATACTGAAGACCATGATTGTCGTGCAGGTCTAGTCTTTTTAGCTTACAGTTTGCAAATGTTCCATTCACAATGGTTTCTACGAGGTTTGAATTAAGTAATATCCTCTCCAATTGTCTCAAGTTCTGAAAGGCATCTGGTTCAATATAAGTAATATTGTTAACCGACAAGTCAATAACCTTCACATCTGTTAGGTTTATAAAATCTACGCTTGTGATGAGCTGAATAAAATTTGAACCCAAGTTCAATGTGGTAACATTTGATGGTATGTCTTCTTTTGGTATAGCTGTTAAATTAGCGAAGGTGCAATCCATAGTTACACTGTGTTCACTGTGTTTGCAGCTGCACATTGCCGGGCATCCGTCTATTTCCTTAATCCAACACATCCATAACAACACTATCCACTTAATCCTGGCTCGCGTCACTGCGGTTGGAGCCATCATGCAGATATTAACAAATTGACGCGTTTAATATTCCTGGCAGAATCATTAGTCACATTAAAACTAGGCGCACCAACAGAAAGGCCTACATGATGATACATGTATTCTTCAAAATGGCCTATAGCAATAATGATGAGTAATCAATTGAATTATAGATGTCGCAACATGTAATGTATATTAATAAGCACATATTTATCCGCACACATGGTATGTTCGTCCACTCAGAGTCTTCTGAGGCATGGAATTTATGTATTTCCTTTTCCTTAGATGAGCGTAGCACTTGGCACTTCCTGTGATGCGGCCCTTGCAATTAGTCACATCTGCATTGTTAAATACGTAACGTGTATGTTTCAGTCTCCACTTTTGTGCAAATAGTGGAAACCAGAGCTGACGGTCCATTATCCATTATGTTACCCCATTGCCTTGTGGAATATATGTCACAGTTAACGTTCATTTACATATATCACTCAACTAGGCACATTAGCTAAAACAGATGGCACATCTTAGGAGAATAAATACGTTAGCAGCATTTCAAATCATGGTGTTTTTACAAGATGTTGTTTCAAGAGCAGAATGTTTTTGGCACACGTTGTGAGTAAATCCTGAAGTATGATCACCTGCTACCTGCCATACGTCATGTCCCATACTAGATGTAATCACACAAGATATATTGAGGAAAAGTCACATATACTTTCTCACGTACTCACAACATTAGCAGTAAATATTTTAAAAAATATATACCATTGTTTTCAGGTACACTATTGTATGCACGCACAAACAAAACTACCAACTACATCAGTTGATGATATAAACTATATGGGTTTCGTCACAACTGCCGATATCGTATTCACAGACAAGACTCCTTGCCCCACATAACCCCACATCATCCTCTCAATTCATACTATAACTTGGTGTTCCTACCACAATCTAACACTGACCTAGGCTCCCAAAAGAGCCTCATATTTCTCCACAACATCCATTCTTAATAGACAAAAGCCCATGAAGCGAGCACAGTGGGTTTCAATCACTCTGCCTTTTTGTAGACTCCTCCCCTTGTGTAAGCTCTACGATATTGATTTTGAAACATGTTGCAATGGGAGTTGGAAACACAGGTAAACGATGTTTTGCTTATAAAATCAATGAGATGAGTCAAAAGCAATGAATGATGTTCATAATGTTACCTTTTCAACTAGAATTTGCATGAAACTTTGCCGTAATCTCTACTGAAAGGTACAACTTATTGCAGCCAAAGTTTTGATTCCATCGCATTGAAATACTCATATCTTGTGACGATACCCGGTTTGAAAGCTACTATGATTTTGAATATGGGTCAGTTAATCAATAATAATGATATTATTGAGCACATGATCTATGGAGCACAGAAGCCTACTTTACAGCCTTCAAATTTGAATCATCTGACCAGTTTTTCGAGACACTAAAACATTATCTCACGACTTTCATCCTTACACGATGCACATTTTTGGTGCTCAAATATAGATCCGATAAAATCAAGTTTCAAATTCCATAAGGCATACAATCAAGAAATGACAATCATGAAATCTGCAGCACTCGTTTCCACTAGGCATTACACATCCAAATCCTCACAGCTACCAAATTGCTTGTCCCTCATGATGAAAGGAGCCAGTGGTTGTCCCATTTTGCCAAGATTCAATTCTTTGCCATTTTATGTAGCAGTAGTGCATACATTCATACATTTATTTGTTGAACTTCATGTAATGGCACGATTAATATTATGTGGCCTACCAAAGACGTGTTTTGGTAAGTCTATTTTAGGCTTCATTCTATCATATATATTTACTAATAGACAAGCATCTCATTTCCAGTTTATATTGCATATTGATTCGTATCAGTTGTGGTTTATTGCCATATAACAATAGGCTCTCATAAAAGATCATGTTTTGATTACAAGCTCTGATGACTCTATTGCTCCTGCAATGATGTCATTCGGCTTTTATTTTGTTCTTTACTGCCAATAGCGCCCCATTTGAAAATTATTGTATCACAATCAAGGTAAGAGAAGTAATATGCCGTATGGTGCTTTTAGTACCATTATGCTCTTACTGTCTAAACATGTGTTAATTTCTAAAGAAATCTCTAATTATAGAATACTGGATGTGCATCCATCCAAGAGCCTTTAACTTTGTATGATCCGGTCAATCATAATTTGGGCAACTACATTAAAACAACCACGAAGATTATATCATATGTGAATTCTACTTGAACTTTAGAAATTACTTTATAGTAATAGACGATGTGGGGTGAAATTTAGTTATCTAATATGAATATCATATATCATTTACATTGCTCATCAATATGAACAGTGTTTGCTTTGTATTTAAAAAATGTTAACACTTTTTAAATGCTACATAGACTGGTCGGATTTTTTCAGGACGTTATGGATGTTATACGAACTCCACTGTGATATATAGGAGCATGATTAATTTGGTCGATAGAATGGAGAATAGGCTATTGCGTCTGATGGTGTTATCTAATCCCATCTTGTCCTCAGTGTTTATGGACCACAACGCCCTGAGAGAAATCACTTAAGTGACACACAGTGTCACGCGCTGCAGTTTGTTGGTAAACAGCATTGCAAAACGCACGCCCGAATTTCGTTTCCAATACTATGTCGAAGTGACATCATACGCGTAGGTTTGGCTCTTCATTTTGAGTTTGAAATCTGAATATGACACATTAGTGTTTGGGGCAACTTTACCTTATTTTATCATATATGTCGCAACAATACTTATTTCCATGGAATATTCTGTCAATGATTTTGTAGGTTAGTCAAGTTTGTAAATGGAAATCAATCATTCTATCATTCCGTGCAAAAATCACCGCCAATAACCCACGCTGATTGGTCAATCAGCGTGCTCAATTATGCGATTGACTGCACGCTCCAGTGATTGACTGCACGCTACGACACCACCAAAAAAGTCTAATCACTAACATATAGTTGTTGTATTTATTATTTCTTGGTGTCAAAAATCAATCGCATATTGGTCTTTTATCATTTACAAA
Source organism: Streblospio benedicti (assembly GCA_019095985.1). NCBI lineage: Eukaryota > Metazoa > Annelida > Polychaeta > Spionida > Spionidae > Streblospio > Streblospio benedicti. The sequence continues at coordinate 13,434,472 of CM032664.1, read as the reverse complement.
TGTTTTTACAGTGGATAATTTCTAAACTACGCTAAAATCAAAGGTTTTAACCGAATACCAGTCTCATTCTATCATGACTAAAATCCACACTAAATGAGTTTCTGATTCGTTTTTATTTTGAAATAAATCATATCATAACGGTATCATTGCCATTTTGACCATGCGATGTCACGGACCACAGTCAACACTAGACTAGTGCCGTCACATTTTCTACGGCTGCTGACGTCCCACGGTCAAATGACAATGAGACCGTTATGATATGATTTATTTCAAAATAAAAACGAATCATACACTCATTTAGTGTAGATTTTACTCATGATAGAATGGTATTTGACCACTCGATTGTCGTGTCAATCTTGAATTTGAGCATGCTGACGTCGGATTTACCCTCACTTCGTTCGGGTAAATCAGTGGATAATTTCTAAACTACTCTAAATGAGTTCGGGTAAATCAGACGTCACCATGCTCAATTTCAAGATTGACACTCCAATCTCGTGGTCAATTCCTACATTGTATCGCGGGTATCTATCAATATGTCGTGCAGTGCATTCCAGTAGGACCTACATGTGCACCGTACACCATTTCTCTTTTGCTAACCACGGCCCTTGGAACTTAAGCATGCAGTATCTAGCTCTCGGTGACCTTGTACTGCTGATTAGGTGCAGTGTACAATGAATTATGCCAGAATGCAATGAGCCTTTCTCCGACTTGATCTCCTAAATTTAGTCCAGTAGAGAAGTTACATATTATAAACCGGTGCGAATCACACACACTATACGGTACTGGGTGAATACACCATGCATACATATTGACTTTACAAGCACATCTTTTTTCGTTACCAAAGAACGAGTTCTGTAGCTACACTTCCAAAATTTTGCAGATTTGGTATGGCAATCAGGATAGCCATTAGTCGTATCTAATGAATGATACCAGTCACAGTGGGTGTATACATTTACTTCATTACTATTCCTCGCAGCTAATGCTATACTGTTAGTCCTTAGGCCAGACAATCAAATGTGCTTTTAAAATGTTGAAATTCACACATATATTACCGCGTGTACATTTTTGCTTGCTCTTTTGTACCATCAGTGTTATTTGCAGCAAGTCTATGACTATAGAGAGAGTAGCTTGACTTGAAGATCGTTTGTGCAAACCAATAGCAATAAAATCCATACCAAAGACAAGTTTGATTAAATATAAGTGCACTGTACTCCTGAAAATGTGTCACAGCAAACTCAAATGTGGCTTCCTTACAGCACAGACGCCATCTCCCTGCGTAAAGTAGCGTGGCCAAGCACTGTATGCACACTTCATTGATTGTGTCTTTGCCTATAGTGAGCATAGACTCATCTCATTCACATTATGGCATCGCTCAATTGCACGCGTCTAGCAGTGTCGTCAATTGATGGCGAGTACTAAGGGGGGAACTCTAATGTCCATTACAATGTTATATGTGATCATTGATTTAGCTTTATAGATTTTCTATAGGTTGATTGTATCATGGTAGTGTTTTGGAATGTTATGTTATTATGTGATGGTGTGTGGTATTGGTCTGTTTAGTTAAACGGCAGTATTTGTGAATTGCAACTTCTTGTGATCGAGCTATCAATCAAATGGTGATACATTTATAGTGTTAAATAGTTACCACCCGATTTCATGTCGACGATGATGGCTCCAGATGCTCCAGATGCCGTACAATGAGAGAAAATATATTGTCAGCCTTTTTATGGGGCCTCGTGGCCAAAACTTAACTGTAATAACTGTCTGTGACCTCTCAGATGTATTTTATGAAAAGGTAGGACCGTTGAGAAACAGCAAACCATAACACGGGAACACCGTCATGAACATCGCCAACAAGGCCAGCTTTAAGCTTAAGATGATCCATTTATATACATGATTCTTTACATCACAACACATTTTTTCCCCTTACATTGACAGTTTCACCAACTATCTGTTGGCATCGTCGGAATGACACTTCTGCGCATGACAGGAGGTCAGTCCCGGCGATCCCCGCCGAGAACCGGATCGTAAACTCGTGAGAGTTGGTGGCCCCCCTCGTCACAGTTCATGACCTGCCTGTACGTTCGGATATGCACTGCCTCTTTGATTGTCCTTGTCTTCCAGTCACTCTCCCTGTCTATTACACTTGCACCTTCCCAGTCTATATCGTGATTGTGTTGGTTCACGTGGTCCGTGATAGCACTTTTGTTAAGTTCCGTCAGAGATTCCTTCTTTGTGGCTCTAGTAAATGCTCCTCTCACGAGTTTACGATCCAGTTCTCGGCGGGGATCGGCGGGACTGACCTCCTTTCATGCGCAGAAGTGTCATTCCGACGATGCCAACAGATAGTTGGTGAAACTGTCACTGTAAGTGAAAAAAATGTGTTGTGATGTAAAGAATAATGTATATAAATACCTATTACCAACACAATGAACACGTTCAAGGATTAAGATGATCCCGTTATTCTTGCAGACGACCCAGAAAAGCAAGCGATCAGTAGATCAATAATCTATACATGTAACAATAGTACATAAGCCAAACCGAAGACACATCACTTTTCAGGAGAGGGACAGCATTTTTAGCCTCGCACCACTCCAAATTTAAGGACAGATTACCCATGATCCACCTCAAACTCGCACTAAGCTTCTGTCGTCTTCTGGAGCATCTGGAGCTACAATCATCTATGTGCAATTGGGGGTTTAAAGGGTTAGAGTGTAACATCGCGCAAAGTAAACGGGCTTCATTGGATGAGCAAATGTGATAATCAATGGGACAAATTTACTTTTGCAATACTGCTTATTGTTATGTTAAACAATACGTGGTCGATGTTATGTATTATGTATTATGTATTATATATGATGTATTATGAGTGTTCAGGTTTAACTACAATAATATTTCCGCAACTTATATATGTATCCGTACAGCTTTGTTTAGAATTGTACTATTATAAGATTCCATTTATTTATACATGTGTATTTTATCCAATGATTTCGAATCAGTAGTATTCCCACTGCTAGATCGTGGGGTCCACCCGGAAAATGTACGCCTCCTTGTATTCCTATTACTGCTTGTTTACAATTTAAATAGCCCGCCATAGATGGTACTTCCATCCCCGCTGTAATAAGACAGAGGGACGGAGTCCCATTCACACAATACGCGTCTTATAAACCAATAGTAACGACTACGTTACCATATAAAAAGTTATGTAAGAAACTCCACCGATAGCGAAAATCTTTGTCGATGAAAAACACGTGTACAACATGAAAGATATATACATATACCAGTTATGCAAATTTTCGAACATCTTTGGTTGTATACTGTTTGGTGTTTTGGTAAACATTTGGTACAGCGCAGAACACATAAAGTAAAACAGTTGGCATGAGTTGACAAAATAATCTTAATTCTATTCGTGCATTTCTTGGTGTGTTTCATTCAATACAGTTAAATCATGATCCAAGCCAATAACGTATTACTTGTTCCAAGCATTTTCGCAAAGAAGAGAGGAAAGACGGCATACAACTCAAAGTTATGTACAAGCTACATATAAGAGTGAGTTTTTCCTTACTAAATATGTTAATATAGATGAGCTATCATATCGTGTTGACTTGAATGCGTGTTGTTTGTCAGATAGAAGTCCACAACTTAGTCCATATTTACCACGCAAAAATGGGATTACATGTTTATTCACGAAGAATAACAGTTTGGCCGATAGATTATGGGTTTAGGTTTTCTCTAAGGTATCATATAAGTTTGTGGATTTCAGGAAGCTATTAATATAATGTGAAAAGATAGTTTATTTTGTTTGCATAATATGAATGGCCACGAATAAGTCTACTTCCTGTACTTAATAATATGGCAGAATGAAAAAAGCCTCTTGCTGGTGTGCGGAGCTACCAAGTCTCGACAACCCCTCATGTGGTTAATCTTAAACGCTTCCATCACTCGCACGAATACGTTGGGGCCTACAATGCAAATCATCTTTACAAGTATGAATTGTATGTTACTACATCTCTTCGCTGGTCTTCAAGTTGAAGATTCATGAAGCAACGTTGAATTTTCAAACATAGATAAGGTGATTAATGATTCCACACAGAAATACATTGTGAGATATAGAAATCCCCTGGTAACCATAAATCTACCAAATGTCTGGATGCAAAATGAACCATTTCAGGGGATTGGCCTCTCTTGAAATGTTGGTGAATTTCAAAGGCATTGTTTTATTATCCTTTGTTGCGTAGATGTCACCACCAAAAAACATCTATAATTGTATGTAGGGTAAAAATATTTGCACTTGTAGGAGTTGATGTTGCCAAGGACACACGTAGATCCCGGAAATTCAGTCCGCTAGTATCACCCTTAGTTTCCCCTAGTTGCACTAGTAAAACTGATAGTATTGTCTGAAGCCTGCCTGAACCGGGATTCTTTTAAAATTCTACATTGGATGTCCTCACACCCAATTTGAAGAAACTCGGCTTCCATTGAAGTAATATATCAATTTTTATATTGTGTACTTAATCAAATATATCCTGCTTACCAGTTTTAAGACTTTACATAAAAAATGAAAAGCTCAATTGCACACGATATAATGTATGTCTCTACTGAGCATCAAAATCAATGTGCTGTTTCCTCACAAATATTGAAAGTGTTACAAATCGATTTGGCGACAAACAACACTTGGGTGTGCAAGTGTTTTGAAAAATGAGAACACATTATAGGCTTACCTATGGATTCGTAACTATTTTCAGGACACCTACACACATGTACAGATCTATGATGGCAATAACGCGAGGAACTGGGAAAGGTAGGATTGATGGTGGGCGGAACTAGTGTCATATGGACACCACCGCCTCTGTAAAGGGAATGAAAGAAACATGCATACATATGTTTACATTGTTAATCTAGAAATAGATGCACACTAGTTAGATGTACTTAGTTATGCTGATTGATAATGGGGATTTATCACATTTGGTGATTTTTAAATGTCAAGTTTTTGTTGAAAATATATCTACAATTAAGTGGAGTATTATGCTTATCAGAAACATGTGTCTGCAATGCTTGGGAAAACGGTCTCTTTAGCAAAGATATGCCCCATGTAAGTTGTCTTTACCCGAACACCAAGTATGTGAATCATTGGCATGCAATGGTCATCCCGAAAAAAACTTTTTACGTTGCGAATGTGGTTCTCGCTGTTTGTCACGTAACATATATCTCATACAACTATTAACACCATTAGCCTAACTGTCCCCAGGTTTTATTTGTCACCGGACAACATTTATGGGATAAACAACAACAACAGTTTACCTTCAGCGCTAAAACTGCTCTCAGGCAATGTGTTATAAAAGAGACCAGTCGACGCACCAGTGTTGATTATCTATAGGGTAAAGGTGTACACAGCATGGTTCAGAGATAAATAAAGTGCATCCGCATGTTGGTTTGATGCTCAATCGGTTCAATTCGATTTCTTTTGCATATATTAATATCCACGATAGTCAAACGTAGAACTGAACTATCTATTGTCTATCCTCAATTGCACAGCATAAGGATGCAGGTGAAACCTGATATGATTGGAAGCGAGCAGTAGGTTTAGGAAAATGAACCCAACCCTCGTCTTGTAAGAGGTAATTGAGTATGCAGGCGGCAGTGACATTGGTACATTGACAGGCGTGAATGTAAATGATAACAGTATATTCATAAGATATGCGGATGTTTGATCAAAGGCACTGCATCATTGGCTTTTATATGATACGATTGTGGAGATAGAGTAAATGCGAAGATAAAAATCAGGGGATTGCAAGTAATGATACCATAAAGTCTTTTGTCTACATTGTTCTCCTTCTGAAGCTACTTCAAAACCCATCACTTAAAATCCCTGGCGCCCGTTTTTAATTGCCCGTTTTGATGGGAAATTACAGCAATGTTTACAGTCGTTATATTTTACTGTTCAGCATGCCTTCTACGGAAGACGTGACTCATCTGAAATGTGCAGTACTCTTTTAAATCAGCATGTATTATTTGCTACGTCTAAACCCAGATTGACAGTTTAAAGTTATACGTTGCCCAACATAACTGTAACAATCATTATAAATAAATGATGTGATTTACTTTTGCTATTATATTTCTAATTTCCTATATCTTTGAATGGTATTTTGTACTGATAATCTCATTCAACCGGGATCTATTGCACGCTTGTTGAGCGCAAGTCTGTTCAGCGTCTGGTTGATCGAGACATATATGCCAATAGAATACTACCACCAGTCTTTGTTTCCACGATCATGGTAACAATACATGTATAACCCGTAATAGACTCACACATCGTGTGTGTTTGGGCCTATCCTTGAAGTACAAAGCGGGAATTTAGCCTGTGGCAGTCACAGCCGACATCTGTGGTTACAACCATCGATTATATGCACGCGCAGATGGTCAGGGCTCGCAGTTGCATGAATAGACATCTTTGTGTCCACATTGCACATAGTTATGCATTTTGTTATTGCCGAGAAGGCAGGCAATGGTCTGCAATATGTAGTATATATCGAGCACTCAGTGTTTAACAGTACGGTGTTCCGAAGTTATTAATTATAAGACCCCAGTCTAGTCATTTTCGAGCCATAACTTACATTAATGCAATATTACGCTTTTTTACCATCCACATCATTTGCTTTAAAATGTAACAAGAATGTGTGAGCAGTATTAACTCAATACGAGAGTATGTTACTCAAAGAAATAATTATCAATCAAAAATTGTAAACTAAATGAGAGTGTCAAATCATTCAAGTATATAAAAAGCTGTTAACATAATCAAGTCAAGTGGGACACAATACAATGCGAGAACACTAAAAAATCTCCACATCCACGAATAAATTTCCTGTCACCCACACAATTATCCCCATTACGGTGATTCCAGCAATGCTCGGCACTTAGTCAATAGAACCTCCCCAGCTACTCGGTAAGGGTTGTTGGAAAAGGTTAAGCGCACCCCTGGGTGTAGGATTGGCACGTTTCACACACCATTACATGATTTTTGGATTTTCACTTATAACTTATACACCAAGCTAAAAAGATGTTCTCGTGTCTCACACAAGAACACGTAAAATTCATATCTATTTTCATTGTTGGTTTACACGTGTGTTTTCTATAAAATAATATGGTTATTTCTTTTTCATGTCCTACACCCCCTGTGCACATATTAGATATTTACATGTACCTAACGATTTACTAAATGTTAAAGCACGACCTTTGAATAAAACCTTCAAACTAAACAGGATGTAAATGAAACAGATCTATCAACATCAAGCCTTAATTGCAAATCTATAAAACATTTACCACAGACATTTAGCTCCCAAGTATTGCTGGTATTTTAAGTGACAGTGATTCACCAAAATGACTTGCAAATTAGAGAGTGATGCTCATTTCTTATTGGATTAGACGGAACCAGTGGTGTGTACGTATGAGATAATGAAACAGCTGGTTGTGTATGGGACAGCACTTGAGAACAGAGAGATAGTGTTAATTTTGTATTTTGTTGGTTTTATTGGTTTTCTGTACTTTTTGTTTTTATTGTTTGCTTGTTTGTTTATTTGGCTGGTTGGTTTGTTGGTTGGCTGACTATCTGGTTAAGCTGGTCAGCTGGTTGGTTGTTGGTGGCTGATTGGTTGGTTAGTGGGTTTGTATGTTTGTTTGTTTGTTGGTTGGTTGGTTGGTTGGTTGGCTAGTTGTTTGGTTGGGTGGTTGGTTGGGTGGTTGGTTGGGTGGTTGGCTGGTTGGTTGGTTGGTTGGGATCGTGGATGGGAGAATTAGTGCGTGCTTGGGTGGATTGGTGGCTAGGTTATTATTGGCTGATTTTGTTTGCAGTTTTTGTATGTTTGTCAAATCGCCTGGTTTTCCCAATAAAACGATTTTAATCTAATTGTGAAAGTCGTCCTTATCCCCGCTCACATCACGAAATAAATTAATTACGTGTAGAGCAAGAAATTTCCGTAATCATATAAAACAATGTAACTGCACGTCCAAAACATTAACATAAAATGCCCCGTAACTTTAAAATTACACAAACCAGTGCACAGTGCACCTCGCAGAATGCAAGAAGTGAAATGGCACTAAGTGTAGGCGTGGACCACACTCTTCGGGGCCATAAAACCCGTGTAGGTCGTGATGTTCATCACACCCCGACCTAAGATCACCGAAGTGAAGGCCCGTCAATCCATCATGCTTTACCCGCGCGGGCTAACCCAATTGACTTAACACCCGCGCTGTATCCTCCCGTTCCCTGGGCGCCATTTCTCCGTGCAAAAGAACAGGCAGTTGTTTATGACAAGCCTTGGCAGGGTGACGCTCATCGGCTCAACAGAGCCATCGCCGTGAAATTGAGCCTCGCTGTCGGATTTATCGTCTGCCATTGATGAACAACGCTCGTAATGGTGCCATTTTCTTCTACCATTGCGGGGGATTTTTTGTTTAGACATGGCGTTCGCTGAACTACGTGTAAACTAGAGTGTTGTGTATATTTTATTGTATTCTGATCCTAAGTCTAAATCAATTGACGTGTTTTTTTTTACCACAGATCCACTGACTCTTTCAAAGACACTAGTTTTATGTGGACGCTTTTCACTTACCCCAAATCTGTCCATATAAGACATCTTTGACTCTACTCTTCTACTGATATGCACGCAAGTACTCAAGAATGTGCTCATTTGTTGTGTGCCTTATGGACCCGACGAGTTCTATTTTAATTTCGTTTTTTTGACATTGATTGACGTCAAGTAAATGAAGTAGTGGACCCGGGAGATGGCTTCTCACGTTTCTTCAGACAATGTGCTTGCACTGGTGGATTTAATTTTCTGATGCACTGTTTATACTATGCACTGTAGAATTGCATGTATAAGGAACCCGTATCGAGTACGGCGTAAAACCCATGGTATGCTTAGCTTAATAATAATCTGAGAAACAACATCACACCATAATTGGATAATCTAGCTAATCAATTGATTACATCTACAGCATACTGTGGTGACATTCATTTCAGCTATATCGTGTTGATAATACGTTTCACTTGTTGCATGTTATTCATACAAATGAAAATGTAAAAAAATATGGGGGGGGGAGAGATTAGTTTTTCCTATGTACCTTTACCTTAAAGGTAGTAGAATATTAAAAAAAATGCACGACTAATACCGTAGTCATATCCCATGGCTATATACGTAGCATATGATATTATGAACATGGACTTGTAAAGGAAGTAAGAATAATAAAGCTGCGAAACCGACGATGGAGTTATTCACTCTAATTGTGTTGATGTTGAAGCCACACTCTTCAGCTAAACTGCGCTGTGAAACTGTATGCCCTATTAGTTTGCATTATGATACGGCCGACATCATCATTCTGTATGTTTAACAGTTAGAGACTATCTTGAGAGAACACTGACTAAATAGTACCCAAGTCAAACTATATAATTTCACAATCAACTTTACTGTATTCATGTATTATTACGTTACGAGACATACTATTGAAAAGTTAGACTTATACATCTTACAGTTGTATACATCTTCAACGGCACATCAAATGCAAGTCACTAACCTTTAAGGATCGTTCACAAATTACGTCATCGCATTTTTTCATCCCCCCCCCCCCATTGTCATCATGCATCATTATTCTTCGCCGCCCCCTCATTATGACACGTCATTTTTACGTACTCGTGTACAACCCCGCCCCCCTGGACTTACTATTACCCATATAAATGGCATAGGGAAAATCTCATAGCTCTTTTTAGAGGTATTTTGTCCAACACTCAGTAAAATCCATCATATTTTAGCTTTTTGTGACTATTGATATATTGAATTTAATACAATTTCATTGGAATATTATCAAAAAGATCACCCTTGACGTCACCCACAATTACCCCCACCCACCCCTCCGCAATGACATCATTTGTGAACGACCACTTATTGCGTATTGTAATTTAAGTACATTACTAAAACTGAAGTTAAAGACACCGATTTGATCATCTAATTAGCAAATTTCCAAAATCAGATAGATAATATAGACAAACCACACGATAGTATACACAAATCAGAGCATAATAGTATAGATAGAACCGTAGAATGTTCAAACACAAGATTTAAAAAAACCTCTTGCGGGTGATTGCATTATGATTTGTAAACGACTGTACTGTAATGGTCAGAGAAAGTGAATGGTACTACGTATATCGTTTTTTCCATTACAGTTGCCAAAACATCATCCAAGTAATTCAAGTGGCGTGTGGGAATGAGATTCCATAGATTGAAAATGTTTATAGACCTCCAAAAATTCCGTCTTTTTGTGGGATTCGAACCCGCGACCTTCTGGGTTAGACGCCAACTACCTATCCACTCGACCACCAAAACTACAATGAGAGATTACAATGATACCATCATTCAAATTAGTAAACTCATAAAAAGTACACGCACACTGACGCATGCACGCACAAACCCATGCGCCCCCCCCCCCCCCACACACACACTACCTACATCCATAAACTTGTTTAATTATAGAACTGGCAAGTTTGGATGATGAAATGAGTCTGTTCTCAGAACCATGAGGTCAACGTCATGAGTTCGAGCCCCTTCAGGGTCGCTTTATATTCTAAAATTCAGTCAATCCTAAGGTGCATTTTCAATAAAAGGTGACCCCCTTCGGGAAACTGACTAGAATCTTTGCATCTTTGCACGTAATGTCGGCTGAGTGAGGTTGAGATGGGGCGGTTAATGTTCACGTGTTCTCACTTGTCTTGACATGTCGGTCTGATAGTAAATGTTAGAGGGACGAGTGAAGACGGGAATCGGCCCAGCATGAGACGAGTTGAAGTTTTGTATATGATTTATAGGCGCAGCTAAAGCCGGCTGATTACACGCATAAAGAGGTGAGAAGAGTCGAGAAGGGGCGATTCAGACCATCAGGGACAATTGGCTCTCAATCGGCCGATTTCTCAACAAGAGATATGATTGAATTCGATGATTGAGGGATGAATCAGCACTCAATGGATCGCCCAGGCATTCGTTTGGTCTTTTAGAGCACTTGTCCCTACTTGTCTCATAATCGCCTCACAAGGGATGGGGCGTGGGTGGTTTCAGCCGAGTGTGAGCCGAGTGCCACTCCCGAGCTCGTCCGGCGGTGAAATGGGGGTTTACGACACTTGTTTCGCCAATGCAGCAAGTACATGAATGTAGTCACTACGTATACACTTATTCAGAAAAAAGACAAAACAATTTGATATTGAACTTGATATCTGGCTTAGACAAGAGAACATTGAGTCGTATACATTACCAGCTGGTGCCAAGTGCTGATGGATGGCATTGTGTGACCACAAACTGAGAATTAATATCTCTATAACAACCCTGAGCGCCCACGCCGCTGTTGAAAGTACAGCAAAATAATGGCTTTCGTGTGTTAGATGGACATATCTATTAGGATGAAAGATGGCTCAACTTGAAATGAGTTATTGCTTTTTAACTATGGACAACCGGGCACGGGATTGTGATGCAGTGGCTAATACTGTGCAAGCAATATAGATGGGTCAATATGTGACTGTTTCCAACTTGGTTATTTCATTAATTACTTCCGCGGAAGCAGAAGCTTTGTTTTTGTCTGTTTTCTTCTTCTTTTGAATGCGTGTTCAAGCTACAGAGTTTACTTATCAACATATGTCATTCAAGCTTAACACAACAATTAGGTATGAGGCAACACTGAAGTGAGTCCATTTTGAGCATTTTGCAACCTATTAATGTCTGTCTTCCAGAAACATTTTCTGCAATAGTTCCAGAAAGTCATTTTTGGCCAATTACCACCATTTTCTGCAATTATTCCAATGCTGCTGAAAATGGATTGCTAAAATTTGTTGCATATTTTGCATGTTTATTCACAATCATCAGTGTCCCATTTGGTTGCATTGAGAATTATCGTCTCGTATATGTTAATCGCCCGGTATTAATCGTCAGTAGAACAAAACTGATTCACTTATAGTATTTCTTTTTTACTCTTGCCTATTATCAGTTCTATACTATAATCATCTATAAACCTGATGTCATATGTTTACCCTATAAATACGTCCATGAAAAATCCCGAAAACTTCGAGAGGTTAATATTACTTTCCCCAAGTGTTCATAGTAATATGATCTGTGTATTTTAGGTATTTATTAATCCGTGACAGGAACATGGCACAGGATGAGTTATTGCTTTGGAACAATGCTTATTGAAAGATACCCATCGGAGTCCGCTGTCATCACTTCAGCTTATGGAATTGAAAAAATGGCCCTCAGAATCACACTACTTTTGCTTTTTGTTGTACTCATTCAAAAATAAATTCAGGCGGTAGAATGTTCTTAGTTGTAATGTACGGCGCTAATGTGAAAACTTTCCAATGTGACCTATACATGAACACATTTTTACACTAAAAATACTCGGCTCAGAATGCCCAATACATGTAGTGACGCGTTCTTTTCAATGTCAGTCTGTAAACCAATGAAAATATAATGTACGACACAATTAGCAAGAGCTTGAAAACAGAAATGAAGCAAAAACATCTGCAGCAAAAAAAGACGGCGTGTTGGCTCCGATTCCCCTGCCTCCGCGCGGTAACATATAGGTCCCATACATCAGGGTATTGACCGCTCGTCTCCTGCTTTACACCACCTTTCATCTTTACAATACACGAGTCACAACATGCGCACTAATGAATAGTACTACACCACAAGAGTCTTGTTTCTTGTCTCTCGGGTTGTAATAGTATTCCATTGAACGAAGCGTTTACATGTTTACATTGGCACTGGTCATGTCATAAGCATTATCGACTTTAAATTCTATTTTACTTAGGGGAAAACTTGGGCCTGCAGAAAATGTATGACGTTTCAGGTTAGGAATGGTGCATGATGTAGAATATTAGTCCAAAATAAAGAGGGAAATCCTTCAAACAAAGTCCTTTTTACAGATTATTACCGATTAAATCAAGGTAGTAGGCATACGTGTACCAAATCACCCTATAAGACCACGTAATTCATATTCATATCAGGTTGTCCAATTATCCATAAAAGCAATGGAGAAAGCAGTCGCGATAGTTTGTATCAATTACTTCCATATTTTATAGCTACCATAGTCAACAACCTTTGGCCATAATCATAGAAATGGGATATTGGAATACCCCTGGGTCTTCTCATATGGTTTATCTCTTGTTAACATGCACACCTAAGGACTCTGGGCTGTTTTGCAAGATAAGCGCGAAGCATTATTTATTGGTTGAGGCCAAAGGATTGTCTGGTCATAATTTGATGGTTTGGGGGTAATCCACCATAATGATTTTACATATAAGGTACGTATACAGTAAGTCGCCTATACAAGAAGTTCACATTTACAATATTAGAAAACTGACATAGAACGCATTGATAACTATTGTGAGTTTGTCAAATGGTTGACGTTAGTTGCACGCTTACACAATATACATGTACATCTGGCAATGGTGACTGTTAATTACCTTTAATTCTTATTTTGCTCTAAACATAGGCCTATTAGCGCTTCAGCATCAATTAGAGTATATTTACAGACAGCATAGCTGATGTAATGTTTGAAAAATAGATTTACATAGATATGTAAAGTATGATTTGAAAATAGTTAATTTTGGTTGTGAGTTAAAATGAGTGTAATGATTGTGTGTGTTTTGTTTTTGTTTTTTTGTTCTTCGTATTAAAATAACTATAATAATTTTTTGTGCGAATTCGAACTACTATTATATTGTGATAAACAAAATATATGACTTAAAAATTAATTAAGTTTTTCTCTGTGTGTTGTGTAAATATGTGTTTTGGGAACTGGGCTTTTTTCTCAATTCATTTCATGGAACGTGGACTTTAAAACACATGGTTGGTTTGGGGGGAGGGAACATGGGTCAGAGGACATTGAACACGGGCATGTGGACATGGGAAGAGGACACTGAACATGGGACTTTGGGCATGGGAAGAGGACATTGAACACGGGGCTTTGGGCATGGGTCAGGACACGGGGGACATGGGTCTGGGGATTGGAACACAGGGCTTGTAGGGTGCACGTGCAAAGTTGCATGTGCGGTGCAAATTAGCGAAATCATAAAACACTTTCCCGAATTCAAAAGAGGGCCTTTGTATTGGTGGGGGCTATCACCTCACAGGAAGTTGCCGAACCAGTCGTCATCCTCCTCAATGCCATCGAGGAACTCATCCCCCGGGCACATATCGGGCACCTCGATTCCCAACCACTCCATCTAGCGGATCAAGTCCTTGACTTTGGTGTGGAGACAGGTGTCTATCTGGTCAAGCTCGGCCTGGGCACGCTTGAGAGGCTCCAGCTCCTCCGACAAGAACTTCTCCACGTCGTCCTCGTCATAGCCATCATCGAGGATGTCCAGGCCTTCCTCTTTCTTCTCGTAGAGAGCCTCATTGATCTTCTTCCTGTCCTCGTTCACCTGAATGGTTTCGACGTGCACTTGCACGTACGTGGGCACCAAGCTGGCCTTCTCCTCCTCGGTCATCGCCACCGTGGTCTCCAGGGTGGGCGCAACCTCTCCGGGGAAGCGTGGCTCGATCACGGGGTTAGCGGCATAGTATTCGGCGTAGTACGCATTCATTTTCTTACGATGTGTTGCTCTTATGAACGTGCAGCAAAGACTGAATGCTGGTGGAAAATCCACCCATCTTTTATAGCGGAGGCCTTAATTAGGAGTTTAGTGACACTTAACTCAAGTGTAATTTACCTGTTGACACGTGAGCTTGGCATCAGTGATTCAATTAGCGTTAGTTTTAGTGACACGCACGTTATAACCGCCTCGCCTCCAAGTTGACTTTGTTCTCACTTGAGGTAATTGAAAAACGGTCAACCCCTGGGATCACGTAATCTTGTGTTAATTTCCATTCTCCTAGATTGTACATGTAAATGCGTTAAAATGTACTTATTCAATACATTTAACATATGTAGAGTATATCATTGTAATTAATTAATTAATTAATAACTAACAATAAGCACATTGAATAAAGTGTTACACGAAATGACGTGTATTTGTATAAATGAGACATGATTTTAAATTCACTATTTACTTGAATTTTGTACCATATAAGTATTTGTAATTTGAATAAAAATACGCATTAATACAATGGTCGGAATTACGAAATCATGTTGCCTAATACTAAAACACGGGACGTTATTAGGTTGTACACGTACATGTATGTCCTTTATGGTTTTGCATACATGTAAGTGTAATTAGAAATTGATATAACTATGTATTTGGTATGTAGCATATGGCTTTAAGTATAGTGTTGTTGTTCTTCTCTGCTAATTTGAAAAAGAAAAGATTAAAAAAAACAGACTTCAGCCACAGTTAAATTAAAAGATTATACAACTTCAAAACTTTGGTAATTAATTATTTTAGGCTAGAAAAGTGACAGAAAAGAACAACAAAACCATAAATGAGGCATTAAGAAAAACAATAAAACCGATCAAAGAAATAAAGTTAAGAAATCGAATTAAAAAGTAGAGCTTCAGTCTACTTGAAATAGATCACTATACATTTCATATACTCATATTGCAACTTGCATCTTAAAATGTTACTGCGAAGAAATTTTTTTATGAGCCATGTGAGCGATGCATGCATTGCGAAATGAACAGTTGCCATACCAGCCTAATGAGAAATGTGCATGCTGTGACGGCCCAGCTTCATCAGCGTACTCGGCAATTGATTGTGATTGATTGTCAGATGTTAATCCTGCATCAATGTATGAGCTTGGTATGATTAGAGATTAAAGAGGAAAATTGAGTCCGGAGTCAACAAGACCTCACTTCATCACCAACCACTCTCTAGTCACTACGCTATACCACCAACGCCTAGCGATAGAATTTTTCACAGCCTCCAGTTTGACCTAATGCGGCGTGCATGTATTTTATAGTTACAGTTCTCGTTCCTCAAGCATTTTATTTTTGCTCTCCCAAACTTAATCAGTCAGCCAGATAGCCAGTAAAGCTGGCAGTCATCCAACCGGCAAGACAATAAGCAGGTACCACAGTCACAAATCAGTTATACACATAGAAATCTTACCACGAAGTGCGACTCGTTTCAAAATATCAAAAACAACGATGCAATATTGGGCCAAAGACCAAGACCAAGCAGTAGCTTTTCCTCCAAACGGTATATGTACTAAGTGTGAAGCCCGCCTGGAAATCACATTGCGCCCATGGACATCAATAAAATTACCTATCAGTCTTGGCAGGGAGGTTGGCACCTTCAGGAGGGAAATGTAATTTCAGGGAGAATGGTGACATCCAAATGTGACTTAGGAATCCGGCTATTTGAATCAGTTAAGCGCATACAGTATGCATTTGCTCCTCTATCTGATTTGTTAGATATGCAAATTTAGTTGCTGAAAATGGCATTAGGTCCTTATTTCCCCTTGATTACAGCCAGTATGTTTCTTTTTCATTAGAGGTAGGTAAACTGATATTCACGGGTAGCACCGTGGCTTATTACCAATGTGTTTTTACTGATGACAATGCAATTTTATACACTGATATTTGAAATAAAAGGTTTATAGAGCAAAAACAAAACACCAATCATTATGAACGTACGAATAGCATTTTCTTATCGCGTGACAAAAAGATACATCTATGATTATCTGAAGGAAGTTTGACACTTGGTGAAAGAATAGCCCGTCTGAAAATATCTAGTGATTAGCCATTTTTTTTGCATGACTTACATGGCAGGATATGGTATTTGTGAGTCGGGATTTTCACAACGCTTTCCAAGAGTCATAGCTTGTAAAGTTCAAGCGATTTAGTAATGTGAATCATAGCAGACTCCGCCCTATTATTAATAGTCCGCCACCAGTTGGACTGAGAATAAAACGGCTATTTGTAAAGTATTAAATTCTGTTGCTGATACTCCCTCATCGAGACAACAGACACGATTTGTCCGGCCACAAGTCTCCACATCAACTTGTGCCCGTCACCAGATGCGCACGATGACAGCGCCGGACATTGCACGACATGGTATGACTGACATGACTCAACTCATATTATGTACTCAATTTGTTCTACTGTCTTGTTTATGACGAAGGCATTTTTAATATAGACAGTCTTTTTTGTTTCGCTTCAGCTGCTGAAGCAAAGCCTTGTGCTTCGTTCGGTTGTAACTTACTATGATGCAATATGATTAGACAGTGGCACATAGATTATATGTGGCTGATTACATAAATTGTAAAACATGATTACCATAAAATTTTAGTAAACATCTTTATTGCCCATAATTCAATGGTGTTCTAGCCACGCTGCGCTCTCTGAGCACTTTTGATCTATTTATACACAGTTGTCTACTGTTCTTCTCGAGACAAAGCCTTCTCCATCGTCGAATGATCTACCAAATATCCACATTTTGTATGATTTTTAATCACTATAGCAGAGCTATACATTGTCGTTTGACTCGTATACTAGTTGTTTCGTACGTTTCAACGATATAACGGTGATACACTTGTATTGTAATTTATTCCATTTTTAACACCTACAATCTGCCGATGGCCTCAATCAGACAAGTTAATGAACAATTTCCTTCAGGGTGCAAATGCTATTATAGGCCGTTATTAAGGCACGCGAATTCGTGATACGCTCAAGGACCTTCCACCCCACCATCTACCTTGGGGCGTTTTATGTCAAGATGAATACAAACTCGTATCTTGCAGTCATTGTTATTGTAATAACATTATGTCAGGTATTTTTGAACTAAAACTATACCCATGACGAGTTCATACTCTTAATATAATATGTGTCTTAATATATCTAATGATCTTATAACAAGTAGATTATATTCATAATGGCAGAATAATGGCTATTCCGATCTTTTAAAACCCCATCCTATTCCCCCATCCCATTTCACATAGATGATTATATATCTAGATTTTCCAGAATATGCCTGATCTTTCTTTGTGATAACGGCTGGCCTGTTCTGGAGGCATTGGGAGGCGGTATGATCGACATATTCAAACCATACATGTAAGTGGTATTATCGGCCAACAAGCCAGCTACGAAGCATCTCTGCTAATCTAGTCCACCTGCTTGCTTTTCTGCATCGTTTCTAGGGCTATCTGAGCATTTGGAGCATCTGGAGCTCTGACGGCTTGCAACACAAACAAATTCGGCCCGCTTCGAGTTACTTTGTCTTCAGACTGCTCGTAACAAACATTGATCCATATCAGCAGATCCTACCAGAAAATATATATCTTGTGTTGTCTGGAGCATCTGGAGCTACTTTCTAGTGTTGATGAGCCATTAGGGGGTAAGTGCCACTATCACCGATGCGTGCAAATGATAAAACAACTACACTGATCCGGACCATCGGCTTGCTTTTCTGGATGATCTGGAGGGCTATGTGGAGCATCTGGAACACCAGCTTTTAACACCGGCAAATATGACCTGGTTCGATTTCTAGTTCAGAAGATCCAACCCGAAATGACTTATCTAGCGTACACTGGAGCATCTAAAGCTACCATCATCCATGAGAAAGGGATTGGGAGTGTTACAAGAAGGCAATGGGAATTATTATTTGTTCTATATAAACCTTTTCGGTCCAGCATGAACTTGACGCTCCTGTAGCAGTATCTAGTAATATCTAATTTGGTGGTGGGAACACTGAGAAATTTTCTTATATCTTAACATTAGTTTTATGGCCGTCCTTCAGAATGCATTTGCATTATTTTAATAATTACGTCCCTGACGGCATCATGACTACTGTGCTATTCAGGCACCAAACTGCAACTGTTTTTA
This sequence comes from Streblospio benedicti, assembly GCA_019095985.1. NCBI lineage: Eukaryota > Metazoa > Annelida > Polychaeta > Spionida > Spionidae > Streblospio > Streblospio benedicti. The sequence goes on along the minus strand of CM032664.1, from coordinate 13,415,677 downwards.
TAAATGAAAATAAAATCTAACGTGGATGTGTAACATGGATTTTGCATTTAATACTACACCACCAAACAGCTGACCACCATCCCAAGTCTCTATAGACAACTGCTAATACAAAAACCATTACCCAAAAGAGCTTGTTTTATATAAACGTTATACTTCTCATAAAATAAAACGTCCCAAACAATCTGTTTCATTCAAGCAAAATGCTTCAAACGCTAAATTGATTTGATCAATCTTTGATCACCACAACAAGAACACCTCTATATTAAATTGCAGTTCCAAGACTCGCTCGAAACTCAATTATAAAAGCAGAGAATTGCACTCATGCAACAAAGTCACTTCTTTAGAGACTAATACTCATGGGATATAGAATTGTTTTGGAGAAATGAGTCACTTTATAAAATTACACCAAGTAAAGCGTATAGATTGTGCATTCGTCGCGTTGTAGAAATCGAAGGATAATGGTTACTGTAGTGAATATATGTAAAATTTTAACACAACGCTCATAACTTTATGATTTATCATCATAATTAAGAAGGGTATAAATTCAAAATAGTATTATGTTTTGGAATATTCTATTACGAATAGTGGACTGACTGATGGTAATCATACACTTTCACACATTTCTTCACCACATCCGTCTATCGCATAAAACTAGACCCAACAGCGGCGGTAATGACGGCCCCTCACGTGAGAGCATTTCCTTGTCGAGTGGCGGGTGAGACATGGGACCGGATTGACACACACGAGACGCTAATGCAGTGTTATGTGAATGGCACCCACGTCGTCATTAACTATCACGTCTTTTTGTGTAGATCTACAAGTAAATATGCACATTCGGTGTTTTGATAATAAGCATACGTAAGTCGTGCAATGGTGTAGGAGGTAAGTGTTAAACATAAGAGAACAACATAGACATTTTCCGAAAACCTGCAGACAAGACCACAGTTAAGCAGAAAACCCATAAATAGCCACACGTGCGCCATTCCCAAAGGGACCAACCAGATAACTCCAAATATGAGGCCAGAACGCCCACGATCCATCCCGAAATGACATTAGGCTTCTGTTGTCTTCTTGAGCATTTGAAATTAACATCGTCTCTGTGAAATTGGTGGTGGGGTGGGGGGGGGGCAACCCCTTCCGAACCAGCCAAATCACTCCACAGTTGAGGCCAAATCACGCACAATCCACCCCGAAATGACAAATCGGGCGTCTTTTGGAAGATCGGGAGCTAGGATCGGCCAGTGAGCTCGTGGGGGCGGCGGATGGCAGCGGTGGAGGCTTTAGCCAATAAATGTCCGTTACATCGTTGGTATGAACAGTCTGGCCTGTGTAATAAACTCTGCAAACGTCTATGGTCATATTTCTCACGTGTAGATGTAGATACTACGTCCACGTAAACGACTAATTACCCATTCTCCAGATAAATACCATGCGTGTGTGTAATTGAACATTCTGCCCATGCCCTCTATTATAAGTTGCTGGGGCTCCTGGGGAGTACTAAAGTGTATTTGTATTCTCCATTACCAATGCAAATGCTCCATTGAGCCTTGGACAATACCCAGATGGATTAGATGAACTGGAATGCTAATTAAATCACCATTTATCTTCTTCGGTGAGTGTATATATTATTCACATACTAATATATATGGTGCACTGAGATGTCCACACACAACTTGTCTAAAGGATGCTATAGCCGTCTAAATGAGCACATGTCGATAATCAGTAAATGTTCATTCATAACCCCGTTTTGAAAGAGAACAGTGTGTCCCCATATAATGCACCCTGAGCCTCAGCTTCATTAAGGGTATATGTATATGCTATTTCTAATATACAAAAGCTGCAAATAAGAATATTGTGTTTGTTTTAATAGTAAGTATAGTGTATATGTGTATACATCCTCCCCGTACGCGATTCTGGGGCCCTGCACTACATGACTTCCATCTCCCATTATATACCGCAATGCAGAATGACACTATTAGAGGCTATTGATGCTAATGCCATGCGACACTGGAGCTGTCCCTTCCCCTTCCCAATGTCTTCCCATTCGATATGTGAATTATTTAAAAACTTTATACTGCTGTGACCTCAACTTGCTGTCTTCCTACCACTGCACAATATCACGTCATCATTTGATAGTCAATACGTGTAACGGGGTGGGCGTGTTTAAAAGGGTTGCCAATCTTCCATCACCTATACAAAACACACACACAATGTAGAGACCCTCTCAACTTTCTCAACTTTAGGGGCGCCTGGCTTCAGCACATCCAGACTCCAACTTTAAGGCTGAATCACATAAATCAATAGTGTTTAACCGTTGCCTACGCATTCGACAAATCCTGTGATCAGGGCAATATGCGAACACTGATTCTGCGCTGCAGGTAGAAGTTTCTGCCTAATGCAAATTGAAATATGCACAGCCACTGCCCTTGGCATATCCAGGGTTTTGCAACAAAAAGAAAAAAAATAAAAATAAAAAAGGGTGTGTGTGTGGGGGGGGGGCGACTAATGTATCTCATGGATTTTACATGCGTGATCGATGGCGGATATACCAAAAACACCGCGAAAATGAAATATTTTGGTGGGAGAAGGTAGGTACGCTCTCACTGCATTCCCCTAGATCTGCATCTATGCTTGGCCTTGAAGTTCTGAATTTTATAGATGTGAAATGGTTTCAACCTTATAGGTAAAGTATATGCTCTTTCGTAAATGTATTGCGGGGGTGTATTTCATGCTATATACATTCTAGTCGTGTCTTTGAACTGATGGGACATCTGACCTAAACCAATGAGCAATAAGTCAAATACACTTCAAAGCGCCACATGTACAATGTCCTTCCGGTACACACGTACGCGCATTTTCTACATAAATCTTGTACGCAACTGTTTTGAGGAAAATCATACGAAGGTTAATTATGGATACATAATTTTTTTCTGTATTCAGAGATGTTTACATATACAAATATTATAGTATCCTAAAATTGTGGACGCTCTATCGTCATACGTGTGTGCCAAAATGCCAGCATTTCCATCTGAACTAGTGGAATGTTGGCTCTCGTATTAGGCTATTTGTTAATTAGGCCTACACATGTACATCAAAAATAGGTCGAATGCAAGGTACAGCTATGTGGGGTGGGGGTGGGGGTGAGGTTGAATAGCGATAGAGAATCTAAACAGACTGGATCCCCATGAAATTGTTAGCTTAGTGTATTCGCATTTGTTCTCATGTCATTAAGTTGATTATATATTTATGACCTTAATTGCATAAATGAAATAAATTAGCCGACGGCTATACAGTAAATGTAGTGACGATTGAAATCCTAACTTAAAGATCAGGAAAAATGAATTCGAAGCTTTGCCATTTTCACGCTTGTGAGCAAATCCTTTTTTGTAAAAAAAAACAAACCAAATTGCCCTGCACAATACTGCACCATACACCAATCGAATTCCCATCTTAGTTCGCATAGAGAATAGACACAATAAAGCGAACAATTTAACACAACTTCAAATACCCAAATGAGCGGCTAAATGCCCCTATGTACAGTAGACAATGCCCCCGTGATGTCAATAGTCTAGCCTGGTGTGTGCGCAGCCGACATCTCCGTGGCAGTGCAGGGTGGACTAGGCCGGAGACAGGGAAGGATGGTATGATAGGCGACGGGCACGACCAGGAAACGCAGATGTGCAGCTCTTAACAAATCTCAATGGTCCCTATATCGCTGTGTTTTTGGAAATACATACTATGCGAGACTATATGAAGTGACGGTTGAATCTTGTGGTGAAGGTTGTGAGAACATACTTTTCAGCCGGGATGATTTTATCCTGGAATATTGGATATGTGCAAACGGAAGTGAAGGGGTCATCCTACTGTTAAAATGTAAACTTGCCACTGTGGATGTGTAATCATGATTGGGAATATGCAATTGCTTCGAATGTAATGTTAAATGCGGTGTGCATAATATGTGAGCAGGCTAAACATTTAACTTGGTGAGATATCCGCAATGCACGGGACTCGAGTTTGGATTTTATTCTGAGTTGAAATATACACAGTTAATTATCATATGGGTTGAATAGTATACCATTCAATTAAGATTGGACACTTACTTATGTCCTAATATCTTAATTATCAGCAGTTGGGTTGCCAGATCCTTGCTATTGTATGGTCAAGGAAGACAAAAGGATGACCACGTGCGTACTTTTGCAGCTGTGTGCGCTTTCATAGAGGGATCAATTGTAACTGGACTGGATCATCTATAATATTAGCATTACAATTGCGCTCGGCTATAATTGGATAAAGTATGAGCATACACTTCGAACACAAATAGCGGATACTGTATACGATGAAACTAAGCGTCTAGTTGGTATTGGAATATAGAACTCACAGAAAGCACATGTGCAAGAACGAAACAATAAGGTGAATGCAAAACCACTAACCAAACAAATATTTGAAATAAGAAGCCAGTATCTCTGAAGATGGATGTGCAAAGAGCCTACACGGTAGCTCTCGTAATGCTGATCACGTCTCTATCAGCTAACTCATGCCCATTAAAATGCACCTGTAATGGGGCAGATGACATGTACATAGTGGACTGTTCAAATCGCAGTTTGGCGGACATCCCCGCTAAGCAAATCCCCACAAAAACTACCCTTTTAAAGCTCAACAGCAACAATATAACATCTTTAAATTCCGAACATTTCAGTCGCCTTCAAAAAGTTACTGAAATAGATCTGAGCGACAACCTGATTTCACAGATAGCAAACGATACTTTTCAAGGGGTTTCGCAAAGCTTGCTGATTTTGAGGCTTGGAGGTAATCGTCTGCGAGTGATTGACAGTGGAGTTTTTGCAGGACTCAGTCTCAGCAAATTGATCCTGGCCGATAATGAAGGCTTAAAGAGCATCAGCACTAAAGCATTTACCGATAGCAGCGTGGAGGAGGTGAATGTAGACAATTGTCGCCTGCAATTGATTAACAATCAGACGTTTGATGAGTTGAGGGACTTTCTCACGTATTTATACATATCTGGCGGGGCAGTTGAGTTTGCCAGCAACGCATTTAGCGGCTTTCAATTTTCAAAGGTCGTTTTGAATGATAACCAGTTATCTTCAGTTGAGATGCTGTACGGTTCATTTTGTGAAGTCGTCGAGATAAACGGAAACAGGATAAGAAATGGAATTTGGAAATTGTTTGGTAAGGTCATTGGGGTAGAGGATTTGTATGCACAGAAGAATGGGATCACGCGTGTAGCCACTCAATTAACATCAAACTATTCCTCTTTGTATGTGCTTGACGTAGCAGAGAATCAAATCAATTATATAACTGCTAAAGACTTCAAGTGGTTCCCAAACTTAGTGACACTAAATCTGCATGACAATAAGATTGAAAGTTTACCAACCGACTTGGCTGAATACTTGCCTAATTTGAATGCATTGGATCTTGGCAAAAATAGATTAATCGAATTGAATCCTCTAATCTTTAGCAGCATGCAGCTGAACTATCTAGATGTATCACTGAACAAAATACAAATCATTCCAGAGGAATTTAGATACGTTTTAAATCAATCACAATTGGACACCTTTAACATAGAGAAAAATCCTCTTCACTGCAACTGTGAGATGTTGTGGTTTTCTGAATGGCTGGTTGAACGACAGCTTGCAACCTCATCTGTATATATTGACAGGTGTAACTCGCCAATTACCAAGTCATTTGTGGATGTACAAAAGCACGAATTCCAGTGTCAACGGCCACTAGTTCTGTTTGTGATGTCAGAAACAGCAGAAATGGGAAAGCCCATGTCAGTGTATTGTAAGGCTAGAGCCGACCCTGCACCTAATATCACAATATCATACAAAAACAATATTTTAATTGAAGCTCAACCTAATAACAACAGAGAGATACAGATAACGGAAGCTCAAGTACATATTGATGACTACAATTGTCAAACTGCGATGGCTGACTTCTTGTGCATTGCGTCTAACATTGCTGGTACCACCAGAGAACCTCTCCAAACAAGCCAAAAGGCTAAAACACAATTTTCAGTTTGCTCTCATACAAAAGAATACAGCACGTCAAAGGCAGCAGCAGCTAACCACCATGACCAAATCAAGCCCCCATATCACTATCTAACAACCACAATGCACTCAGCTGAGTACTTCAACCACACTGTGCATTCAGACTACAACGATACAGAATTTGTGACGATGAAGAAGAATCCCATGAAAGTGGACCCCGAGGTGGCTATTGTGGCGACCGTGGCGGCCATCTTGGTGGTGCTGGTGCTGACCGGTGTCGTCTGTCTGGCCGTGTGCTACTGGGACAAGAAGATGCGTCGCAAGTACGTGATGAACCCATCGATGAGCGTCGACACTCAGGTGTCATTCACAAACCAGGGGGCGGAGCAAGCAGGACTCGAGATGGGCAAAACTACTTAGATTGAGCTCGAATTCATGGTGTATGCAGTTTGATTTTGTATTTGTACGTTGATATATAATTTGTGTATACCATATCATTAGTCGTGAGCTAGGTGGATGTAACTGTACATGCATAAACATATCGTTATTTAAGCTCACTTGTTGCATTGACTACGTCCTAGATTTACCATTGATAAAATTGAATGTTTTTGTTTCCTTATTTAACAAGGTAGGAGTGTGGAAACTCTCGACATACCCTAGACAAAGTAACAAGAATCGCGATCAATTCTGATTAAGAATACTTAGACATACATAGCATTTATGGAATAATACTATTGTCACAGCGCTAATTAAGGTTGATATGGATGCTTGCAAATAAAAATCTGCAAGCATCCGCAAGAATACGTATCCTCCGTAAGCATACGTATCTATTTGTAACTCAATACCAGGATACACAGACACGCAGATCACAAACTGGAATTTTTTAGTTCTCAAAACATTTCTGCAGACTAAATTTACTTAAAATAGACGTAAAATGTGTAACTTTATCTATCTGCAGATGCGTATGCTTGTCTGCCAGAATCCGTATCAGACGTAAGCACCCATATCTATCCGTAACCCATTCCGCAGGGTCGCGATTCGTACGATGGACCACCTAATACTGTGAGTTCATATCATGTTCAATCGTCTTTCCTTACTAAATTTTATGTTTTAACATACAACTCAGTGGTAAGGAAAGACAATTAAAACGATATGCGACCAATTAGCACTCACTTAGAATATATACAATATTGTTATTAATGCACTGAGTTCAGGTTTACAAGTGGAAATTTGGCTCTCTCTGCTGCTTATTTCAACTGGATTTGCGTATTTTCAATATATGACTGTCCGCATTACCGTAATTGGCCATGTAACTGTAGCTATCTTATCTGCTGTCCATATATGTTAAGCTACATGTATGCACATGGCATGATACAGACCTGCAGATGATTAAACACTGGAAATTCGTAAATAATGTGAAAATACGCAGAAGAGAGAGCCAAGATCCCAGCTGTCGACCTGATCTCAGAATCAAACTGAAAAAGATAGATCATGAGATTGTCGTAATACTGCGCATCCTGCTTATTGGGTTACGGCTAAATGCGCATGCTTACGTACGATACGGCGCACCGCGGATGAGTATACGTATCTTGCAGATTCGTTTACGTATCTTACGTAAGAGTTACGCAGTGTGCGGAGTTTTAACGGACATTTCATCCATACTAAAGTATTGAGAATTTCAACATTACAGTTGCTGATCTGCGTATATTTACGTATTCTGCGTATTGAATTACTGGTAGATACGTATGCTTATGTATGCTTACATATTTTCGCGGATGGTTACATAATTTTCTGCATGTTCACAAATGTTTCAGCGACGTCCTTATACTGCAGCCGCTGTTAAAAGTAACCTTGAATATTTTTTACTCCTTTCACAATATAGCAAAACATATTTCAATTAATACGCGTTTTTTATTACTCCTATCACAACTTCAAACATCAACAAAAACAGGCAGAATGTTTGTTCACCATAATAAACACATTTGTATTTCGAATGATTTGTTATCTATTTTTGAAATTCCATTTTTGAAGAAAGCTGTTGAAAAAGTTTGCATAACATAGGTATGATTTTTCTTATGATGATCTGGATTCATCATGTAAGAAGGCGAAACCCCTACTCAGATGCTTCGTTTCCCGCTAGATGCATTAAAACAACCGGCCGGTGCTATTTGCCATTCAAGTCTGAAGCAGAAGTAATGTCCTCAGGAATGTTGCTTCAAAAAGAGAAAAGAAGCTTATGACTATTTTTTCACTTTCTCACATAAATATTTGCATAGGTTGCGTCCGGATTTAATAATGGAACTTCCAGCCAATATTTATATTAAACTCACATTTTTGAAGCAACCCAGTCCAAAAAACAGTAATATGAATATTATAAGAATCAGCATGTGCGCGTACGTACTTTTGTGTACATGAAAATATAAGTAGTTGTGTGAGAGCGTGCTTGTGAACCAGCATATTCAGGTACTTAGAATAAACATAGTTATTTTTGTTTGGTCATTAAACGTTACCTCTGAAGAGTTATAAGATAAAGTAAATTGTATTCACACCGTCGCGGATACTAGCACTCAAACCCGCTTTACACTTGAGCGATCACGAGCGAACCCCTGCAACACGTCAGCACGTAGTATGTCACGTAGTCAACTTGGGCGTATTGTGGCGGCATTGAACGTTGTAAAAATGCATGGTACGATAAGTTGCTGAGGCAAACGAAGTGATACTTATACGTGCGAATATTCTGCGAGCCGTAGACACAGCATAACTATGTGAAGCAAACTTTAACCAAACTGAATGTTCGTTCAAAATTTTTGAACATGTTCAAAATTTCCTAACGAAATTGCCAGTTCACCAGTGCACGTAGAGCTACGTAGGTGGAATTCGCTATAGTGTAAAGCGGGCTCTATGGATGTTGGATAATTGAGCAAAAGTTTACATGCATTTTTGTTACAAAAGTTCATGAATACACCAGACATAAGACAAACATTAATGAAGTCCATTGTAAATAAACTAGATATCAATATATTCACTTTTCAGCCGCACAATCTGTACACATATTGGCCACATACATGTATATTGAAGAAAAACGCACTCTCGCAAGAGACAGTAATTAGTGCTCAAAAAATGAGTTCTCATAAAAAGCACACCAATCGTTGACAGAGACTAAACATTGTACGCAAATCAATATAGACAAAGAATTGTAAGTGCGTGTATTCATGTATGAAAGATGTTGTATTCAACTAGTATGGTGGACATCACGCTATAATCGTCTCTCATCTAAAGCGAGGGGTACATTCCACCTTGCGGCCGTGGTCGCCGCAAGGCGTCTTGAGGTCTTGTGTTCCGCATGCGGCGTCTACGGGATCCGTGTTCCGTCATGCATGGATCACAAAAACGTGCGTACAGTTGTTGGCACATACGCAAATGGATCCGTGTTATGAGTGCGTCGGCACAGGAAGTGATTTTTATTGAGGTGGCCGTGCGATCACGCGATCAACCCAATGACCAGCCTGCATAGAACGTGCGTTGTACTCCCCCGAATAACCCACGACCTTCTGGTCACGTTCTACGCACCGTGTGACCGACGATACAAAGTACGGGATCCGCACGTTCATGGTACAGGGAACGCACGGTCCAAGTACTGTGTCTGTGCCGACCACGTGAGGCTAAATCCTCTGTGTTTAACATAAGGTGTCCGCACTGCCTCCTTGCGGTTAGGCCATGACGTAGGGTGGTCGTAGAAGAAGTTTGGCAAGCCAAACTTCTTCTACGGCGACCCCACGGTTTTAAAAATTGCTGCGTTTATCGCACTTAACACTCACGGACCTTTACGATATCCGTGCGTTTTTGGTCGTAGACTGGCTGTGGACCCACCTTGCGGTGGAATGTGCCCTAGGCATAACATTTACAATAGGATGCTTGTGTAAATCAAAGAATTCAATTTGTAAAAACTATGTCACAAATGTCACCCTTCTTTTATGTGGGAATTAAGATAATTGCTTCCTTTAAATATTATGATTTATTTGTAAAACGTGTGTTGTTTCTCATATTTGCTCATGGTTACACAGTGGTTACCATGGTGGTGCTGGCCTCAACCTGTGATAAGGCCTTCTTTCTGCACATCAAACATAGTTCCCGCCGAAAACGTGCGCTTCCAAGCGTGTAAGTGAAGAAGTTTATTGCAAAGTTGCTGTAGTAAATGAGTTGCAATGCAATATCTGCTTTGTTGAAGTTAGCTAATCCCTGAAAAAAGAAATCACAATTCATTGTGAATTGGAATTATTACAGTAGTGGAAAATGGACCATCCGTGCACTGGCTGTCTAGGTACATCCGTTTATTTTCTAATTACCAAAATTCACTGTGTAGTTAGATCAAATAGTTATTATTCAGAAATGTTATTGGCTATATGATAATGCACAATACCAAAGAGTCCTCATTCTCCCAAATAGGATTGGACCATACGTCCTGAGCTGCGAGGAATACCGCCATCGGTAATGTGGTGACAAAGAAGATCATGCAGCAAATCATCATCATCACAGTGATACCTAGAGCATGATTTTCATTATATATTTGTTGTGTTTTTTTCATTTCACGTAGTTTGTTAAAATACTCTCAACCTGCAAACGCATTAAGAAGGGAGTTTTCCACTCACTGCTTATTGGTGCCTTCCTAGTATTAGAACTGGATCCCTGCATCTGACCTTTCCTTGCTTGCATTCGAATAATTTTGGTCGCAATGGCAATGTTGGTGATCAGGAGTACACAAAACGGTAAGAAGGACTGCACTAGCAGGTCCAGCCAAGGATGAATGTTGCTTGAATATTCGCTGAATAAGTGATCTTCCGGTAAACCGCAATAGAAGTACTCCTGGCATAATAAACATCTGGGTTTATAAATCGTTGAATTCCAAATTAATTGGAGTGTCAGCCAGCTATCTTAGATATTGATTGCACTAGTTTTACAATTGTGTTATATAAAGCCTACTGATTCTTCACAAATAGAATTTATAAAACATTTGAATACTGACAAATAAGTGGAAACTACATGCCATGAATGAAATAGACTATATTATGTTATGGAAATGGGAGACATCCCTGCTGTGTAATTATTTGTTCATAATGAAACAACAACATTCAAATAAAAAAACAACTAAATCTAGACAGTATCCGTATCGATACATAATTTACCTGTTCATAGTAACGGTGTACATAGAAGAAGAAGTGGATGTTGAGAAAGCCTAAAACGACTGCCAGTACAGCCAGTCCGACGGCTACTCGTCTGTGTGTGAACCACTCCTAATATAATGAACAATGATAGGCAGCATAGGGTTTTAACCTGGCTACTACCAAAGGGCACTGCGTCAGTGTACTTTGTAAAGAGACTAATATTCGAATGAGAGAAAGAATGACACGTTCAGTCTTGCTCTATAATTTTATCATATCAAAGAAACTAATCACAGTTTATTCGGATGCCATTAAGCAGCAATCTATAGTGCTATATGTTTGCACGTGGGGTCTCGTATTACAATGCGTTTACAATGGAAAGTGTACAGGCACACCCTTATTATTGACAAACACTTACCTTAGCTTTTATGGGGAAGAAGATGGCTACGAAACGTTCGATTGAAACAGACACCAAAATCTATGGGAAAAGCAACGCATACTTGATGGTAATAATCGGTAATCATTGTTAATGTTTGTTTTCTAATTTACATTTGTAAATGTGTGAAGTACGTAGACTAAATTGAAGGAGATGTGCTAGCTCCAGAATTTCCTACATGTAGCACAGTTATGATGCGGAACTAATTTGCCCTGCATCTCCTTCCCATGTACCCACACATTGTCCGGGGCATTGTGGCATCGCCCACCGATTTCAACTAGATAAGTGTGCTTAATTCACGATAAATCGGAATGCATATATTAATGGACTGCATTCCTCGTCATTTCGAACAGTTTCCGCTTATGTTGATTGGTCGAGTGCAGCAAGAGATTAGTACGACGAGACAAATTATTTATAACTTATGCTAAACAAATGGGTAGGTACGTAAAGCTTTGAAATTATCGCCTGTAGACTGCAGACCGGTCGTTTGTGCGCAGACAGGCACTCTTATTCATTGCACCAACCTCCCACACGTTTCGAAGCGTCACCTAGCCATACTTATAGACAGACAGGCCTGTAATTCCAGCCGAGATTATCAGTTCTGCTGAGCCCCGCTCGGCGATGGCACTATGATGAGTATATTAATCTTAGTGTGGATATAACAACAGCTATGTGCGCTCGATGTTGTCTACTGGAGTGAGGCATCAGCGAACAACTACGGTCCCATTAAACATATATGCAATTAACCTCACTGCCGCTTGTATAAAAAACTCATGGCTCAAATCGAGCTAATGCATGACAATCAGACACATACCCATGCTTCATACTGCGGAAGGGCGTAGACCAGGTAGATTTGCAATTTACACGAGAACTCAGAGTGGCTTCTGATATCGTGGTTGAATGTGTGTCTGAAATAGGGGCAAATAATATTCATCAGGCAATAGTCATTTGTTTGGTTTTTCAAACACAATTTAGCACCCAACCCCCCACCCCTACAAAAAAACACATCTGCAATGAACACTGATTTATCTGTACACATAATGATGATGGTAAGAGAAAAACACTACATGCACTGACATAATCCACCAGCGGAGCAGACCGGTGAGCAGGCACGCCGTATCCACGAGGGCCAGCGCGATGAGGTACACGCTCGTCACCGTCCTGCGCAGCGCCGGCCGCAGCATCACCACCACTGTCAGCATGTTACCTGCAGCGTCAGAGGGTCAGTGAAGACCAATGGTAAGACCTTATCCCTTGCATGAATTTGACACAATTGTGTACCTATATGGTAATATCGTTTATCAAAGGAGAAAACACCATCCTTGGCAAGCAAATAACATTATTATTTGAATCATTTAGAAATCATGATTATCAGACGATTCTCTCTTTTTGATAAAAAAAATCTACCATAAGCCTCCTTCTTAATAAAATATGCATCAAGTCAAGTTTTATATCTCCAGTTTTAAGAGGTGAAGCCACCTACCTGTTGTGCCGATAATGATGATGAAGGGTGCCAATATCGTGTACGAGATGTAAGCGGGCTGCATCAACTCATCATAGAGGTCCCAGTCCCATGCCGCCGTTTCTACCTCTATTGCTGCTGTTGTTTCCATAAGTAATGCTGTAAATGGCTACTTGTACTGAACATACTTAAACAAACCAGAGCCATTCACCTTACTTACTACATCAGATGCTATTAATACATGTAGCTAGATCATGAGTACCATCAATACTCTTCAGATACATCTAATTAAAATTTTGTGAGCAAGGACGCCATCACCTTATTAGACATGCAAATGTACGATATATCTCTTTATCACCAGAACATGTGCCCCCCCAGACACACACACGCGCGCACTTTCCCCACCAAAATACTTCGTTTTATATGTGTTTTGGCATATCCACCATCGACTGTGCGTACAAAACCCATCATATCCTTTAAGTACGTCCACCCTTCCAAAAACCTGGATCTACCATTGCCAGAAAAACACGTTTGAAAAAAATTCGAGCCACTACATTTGCAGCGCTCTTTATATATCTACTTAATTGTATGACCCGTATTTGCAACAGTTTATATCAAAGGAATACAAAACTAAGAAAGTTTTTAGAATCCTTTAATGTTACAAACAGTAATGCTACAGTCACACGGCCACTTACGGCATGATACGGACCTGCGGATGCTTGCTTGATAAAATACGTAAATACTATGAAAATACGCAGCAAAGAGACCCAGGATTCCAGTGGCCAACCCGGATTCACAGTAAAGAGATAGATCATCTTATTACTGCGGACCCCGCGTATTGGGTTACGGATGAATACGGATGATTACGTATGATACGGAGCCTCACGGATGACTTTACGATCCTTACCTAAGAGTTACGTATTTAACGTATATTTTACGTATGTGTGATCCGCAACAAAGTTTTGTGAATTTCAAAATCTTGGTGACGAATCTGCGTATGTTTGCGCATGTCTACGTATCCTGCGTATTGAGTTACAGATAGATACGTATGCTTACGCGAGATACGTATTCTTTCGGATGCTTACGTATTTATTATCCGCAAGCATCCGCATCTACCGTAAGTGGCCGTGTGACTGTAGCATAAGTGACATTCGCACTTACCTGCGTATGTCTATTGCCGATATCATACATTAATGTATACGTATTTGTTGTACAAGAAGTTATGGAGAAGTGGTCTCTGTACCATACCTGTGTGTGATGTAAACAGGACTATTACATTATCGTTCAATAAGTTTCCGTACGCTAAGTGTCTGTTTAAGTGGTATGACGGAGGTGTACACATTGTCATTAGACACGGCAGGCTTTAATGCCTACGTATACTGGTGCTAAAGAAAGCATGTCTCATATTCCTCAATATTGCATGAGTGGAGTATATCTGAGGTTTGAAGAACGCATTAAAATAGTTAATGCAAATACAAATTAAAGGACGGGGGTGGGGGTCCATATGCTATCCGTTATTTGTTTACATGAGAGACAAATACAAATGCTTCTCAAAGAGGGTAAGAAGAAAAGGAGGCAACACTCCTGAGCGATGAAGATTATTACTAGTATATCTATATAAATTTAGCCTATAACAAATATTATGGCTCTGTTTATTGTTGTACTATTATTGTTACCATTTTCTTATATCGTATGGGTAAGAATTGTCTTTGTTTAGTCTATGTATTATATACCCACACTTCCCACCCCTCCCACCTACTAATACTGGGGTCAATGTAAATGCACACGTGAACATGAACTAAACAACTATGCAGTCTATTATCCATCACCCAATGTTTTGTTGTTTTTGTTTGTTTGTTTTTTCGTACAGAATTCTTGTCAAGCATGTGGCATTCGGGTGCTGTAAGGTCATTGTAGTAGCAAGCCTATAAGAGACTGCACTTTATACATTGATCGTGGGGCATCTAAGGTTCTCGTACATAAATGAAATAGTTGTAAATGTGTTCACTAATACATGTAATTCACGGGTCATTTAAATGTACGCCTGGGAACTCTTCAACCACTTTAGCCTTAGAAAAATAAATTAAAAATTGCGTTACAGTAGGAGGCAAATAGGAATCTGGGATGAATGACAGAACAACAACCAACCGAGAACGATCTTAATAAATTCATTCATAATTTGGAAGTTGGCCAACATTTACAGATTTTGCTAGTCTTTCAAAAGACCATATATCTAATAGTTTTATTTGTATCATTACATAAACCACTCATGTCAACCATATATTAAGTTCAAAGATAAAGAGCAAGTACAATTGTGACAGCATCTAGCTATTATTAGAGATAAACTTGATTTTGCTAGTGTCACTATGTCTAGTTTCGTCTATCTGACAAAAATAGAGAAATATTTCATAAATTATATTGTTGAGCTCCATTGCAGTTCTTTAACGTAATTAGAAAATAGAAATAGCAGTGACTATTCCAAACCTTATCATTATGCTAAAATACATATACATGATCGTTAATGGCTTTCTTATTACAGTAAGTAAACAATTATGGACATAGTGTACACACACTTCCAAGTACATCATAATTACACATACGCCTTTAATTTTGGTACAGTATATTCTCATAGTTTGTTACTATTACTCCTGCAAAGAAAACAACAATCCATCTGTTAAAAAAAGAAGCCGAGTGTATTGAAAGTTTGTACAACTATCCTGCTCTTAGGACCTGTGTCACATTCAAAAACGGATTTGGGGCAGAACAGTACTTATTACATATTAAGGACTACAAACTTAGGACATGTTTGTCAAAGATAAGGTAAAGTTCATATGACCTCTACATTGAAAAGGGTAGGCACTTAAAAACAAAACTTGACGAAAACCTTTGTATTTGTCAACAATGTAAAAAAGGTATAGAAAACGAATTTCATTTTATTCTAGAATGTTCAATACATAACACAGAAAGAGGAGTTTTATATAATGCTTTAAACAATGTGGAAGGCAACCTTCATAATTTAGACAACAATAGCATTTTAATAAGATGTTGATGTCAAAAAATGAAAACACATTTTATTTATATTTGCAAAGTTTTTGAACAAATGTTTTTAAAAAAAGACATCATCTAATGTCTTTTCTCTAAAGCGAACATTGTGTTACATCATTATATATCATTACTTTTCTTGTTACAACACTGTACATTATTTATGGTATGTTTGTTCATCACTGTATTCTATATGCTTTTAAGGTATTATTCATTGTATTGTATTATGTTCTTGTTGTCAAGGCTTGACAATAAATGAAATTTGAATTTGTAAACGAATACCAACATCGGTTACACCCTAAAAAATATAACCAACCACAAATTTACGTCGTTTCTCTATCTTACGGCCTAACTTATTTCACTCAAAAATGTTAAATATCATACATGTACACACCCAAAAGCCATTTGTAAATGCTTTTCAAATGACCCTTTGTATAATCATCACGTATCAATGGCGCTGTACAATTATGTATGGCTTATATATTAGCAGAAATTAGTTTTAATACGTGTAAAATCAAACGAAAACAATGGTGGTGGAGGCACGTGTGGTGTTGATTGGAATCTACAACTGCAAAACGTACAGACACCCAGCAAACCACAACACACCGCCCCCTTTGCAAGACACCTGGATGAAACCCTGGGCATGCACGTCAACACAACAAACTAACTACATGTACATTACATTTGCAGTCACTTAATCTATATATTAAATATCATTCTCACATGAGTATTTGTCAAATAACAAAGACCATTAGAACTGCTCAGCTAGTGCTTCAGCAAATGTTTTAGGAGCGTCCATATTCTCCTGGTGGAAGTGTAAACATGGCTCTAGAAGTTCCACTTCCCCCAGCAATAACTGTCCATCTTCATCTTTTAAAATGTCCACTCGGGTATAAACAGGCGGATCAATTGAGTGAATCACTCCCATAACGTTGTCAGCGAACTTTACAATTTCTTCATCAGGACTCTCAATAATCTCTATACCTTGCTGCATGGTCTGCAATGTTGCTAACTCGACTTTCTTTTTTGCAACATGCGACATTTGTCTACCAAAGTACACTACCGACCATTCGCCGTGTATTGTGATTCCCTTTACAAACCTCTGCAGAATGTAGCTGTGCTCCACCAGGTCATTTTCAAACGGCTCTTGAAACAGTTCTGCTTCTTCTGTGCTGTACAAAAATCTTGCTTTGTAATTTCGTGCACCAACGGTTGGTTTCATGGCCATGCCCACCCAGTTTTTGTCTTCCATAAGCTTCGTGAGGTTTGGAGCCGTGGTTCCTTTCTCAACCACTACGAAGTCTGCAATTGGAATTCCTTCCTTAACCAGATCTAACATGTATGTCTTATCTAAATTCCACTTGATGAGTTTTAAGCTGTTGACCGTTTTTACCCCTTGCTTTTCCAGACTATCCAACCACTCTATGAACTTGTCAACTTTGGTGACATAGTCCCATACTGACTTTGGCACCACTAGATCATATTGGGTCCAGTCAACGTCAGGGTCGTCCCACACCTCTTCATTCACCTCTATGTTTGATTTCTTGCAGTGAGTTCTAACTGGTACATATTCTTTTCCCCAGCAGACGTGCCGTTCGCGCTCAGTGCGTAAATCATGACTCCTCACAAAAGCAATCTTTTTGGATGATGTACGCTGAAAAGAAAAGAAAACTATTGTTTCGGGGTTAAAACTAGGCTATTTTAGTGGGGTTCAAGACTCCAACATAATATCTCTATGGCCAATACTCTCTTTATAATGTGTAATACCTGTAACATACCGAATAAAAATTATGACATTAGAGGTCTACATGCGCAGGCATACGTATAATATAAATATTTAAACTCCCAATTTCATTTCTTCAAGCTTGGAGTGATTGGTGATGTGTGACCTAAATGTATATAGACTACGCATGGCAAGCCAATGTCCCATTTATGCTTTATATGGTTTGGAATAGGAACAGCAACACATATACGTCACATTCATATAATTGTAAAATGGTAGACACATACATTAGAATTAGGCCTAGTAACTGATGTTATTATCATTACCAAATATGTGTTGACGTAAATACACGTTACTGCTTGGGGGTGTGATGTATTCACAGAACAAATGGACCCTTACTATAAAATGCTAATGATAAATGTAATGAAAATTCTAAATTATGGTCGCGTTTCAACACTTGCATGTATCTAAAATATTTTTCAGGGAGCTTGTATGTTCTCTATACTTGGTCATGATTTTGAAGACGTCATGTCTATCTGGAATTTGCTCTAACCCTGACATCAGTAGACATAAAATGCACACACATTAAATCGGTGATAAATATTTCCCTTTCTCTCTCTCCCCTTAATCTATAGAACATCATTTAATACACAAGTACGCTTGGGAAAACACATTTTACAATAGTAATGAATACCTCATTACAGTTTATAGAATTAACATTAAACAAATCCTTCTATCTACCTCTTTGTCTCCGTTTTGTAAATCCTTAGACATGATTATCACGTTATTTTTAGATGGTTTGCTTGGGCTTCTGCACAGATATTACTACTATAACGTCCAAAGGACCTCTAGCTTTTAAATGACGTTTGACCTGTTTCCCTTATGCATAAGGACATACCATTGACATTGGGGAAAACATCACCCCTTCGTGTGCATCACGTACTTAACCTATTTATAACCTGTTAACATAGGTGCACAACAGCAATTATGGCGAGATGTAAATAATAATGGATTTGCAAAATATAGGGGTTTGAATTAGTACTTTGCCGTTTCCGAGGTCGAGATTACGATGAACATAACATATTACTCTTTCATATACATGGGGGGTTTCAAAGTCATATTTAAGATATCATCAAGTAAACATGATGACTTTGTAATCATTTTACACGTAGGTGTTAATAGAAATAAAAACTATTAGATATAAGGTCTTTTGAAAGACTAGGATAATGTGGATTTATTGTGGTCTATGTCAAAACGACTCCGTTCTTATGATGCGGAATCGTCTTGAATTAATGGGGTACTTCTTGATTTCTGCATTTGCACCATGTCGTTACTTCACAGTACACACGTACACCCATTTCTTCCCAATGTCATATTCAGTGGTCATTATTGTTCCTACAACAATGACCACTTTTAAAGTGGGGTATCTCTTCCAACACCAACAAGTGTAACATGTATCATGTTACAGTTGACGTTTTGGTCTTATAATTTCTTTTACATTACCAATAACATCACTATTTTTTATGTATGGTTTGAGTTGAATTGTCATGTTTATATTATCATTGCACACATAATACGGCCGTGAAGGACAGCATACTCTAATAAGAATCCAACGACATGTGTCATGCATTAAAGCACAGCATGAACACATGTATTGTTTAAGCCCGGCACATCACAAACAGCGTGGGTGCTGTATTCCCTCCAATAGCCGGGAAATAAGGCGAGTATTCATAGAGAACCAGATGGTCCTGTGTCATTAGAGGATTGAAGCTGTATGATAAAGATCAAGGGCTCATGTGGAAGCGTTTGGGCAATAACAATATGCTCGAACATTTTCAGAAGCAAAGCATCTTTAATGCTACTTGAAAGCAACAGATAATGTAGTGATCATTACGAAACCTACACATCTTGTAGGATTGGTTAACGAAAAAAGTAGAGTTTACTGCAGTTTGATTTGATGAGTTACTTTTTATTACCTAACAATGCCATAAATGCATCCACAATGTGGGTAAAATCTTACGTGATGGTGGTCGAAATAGTTAGCAAGCAATGAAATTATATGAAGTATGAAATATGAAGATGAAATATATTATGAATCTATAACCCCAACACAACATGTTGTTTTGTAAACCGGTCAAGGTCATATTTAGCTCAATGTGAATATTTCTATATAATTTCCTCTTTCTATGAAAGATTATGTCCACATTTTCTATGATCAATGGTAAAAGTTACGGGTCATTGCGTTTGCATACCGGGATCACTAGATTTACCGAGAATTTGTTTCCATAACAACTCATTGTGCCATATATCGTTTGCCGTCCAAAGAAAAGTGATTGGTCTCCAAAGGGCTTCACTTTTGAAAATGACGTATAGGCAATTACACATGAGTGTATTCTCATTGCAGTGTGAATATATACAGTATATGCTACATTACATTGATGTTCTTTTTATTTTTATATGCATGTCGAAAATATCTGTAATATCTATGGTTTATCCACTTAAATCCAATGCCAAAATAAAGGATTCAAGATAGATACCTGTCTGGACTCAAAAGCTCGGGGATGCGAATGAAGTTTTACCCCCCCCACCCCCACCCCCACCCCCAAATGCATGTGCCGGCTAGCTCGGTCTGTTCTACGTTTGATATACGTATACTAAGTATGTAATGATGCATTTATGATTGGCATATCTATCAGAAAGAATTAGAGAGCTTCTGAGTGCTCTAACACCCTAAGTGCCACACGGCGAGTGCAAAAACACACTAATATTGACACATGGCTATAACACTTAGCACCGTGTAGCACTCAGACTGCAGGCATGGAGGTCTATCTTTAGCCTATTCATATCCCTCCAACACGTTTTGCGGATATATATACGTGTTAAGTTCGTTACATACATTTCTTTTTGGCAAAGAGGCCAGTAATACTTCTGGTATGAACCAGTTCCTATAAAGTTCGTTACATACATTTCATTTTGGCAAAGAGGCCAGTAATACTTCTGGTATGAACCAGTTCCTATAAAGGTTAGCCTCATTCGACACCTGTCATTCTAGTAGGCCAACTTATTTAATACGATATAGGGTTGTCTTTTTTTCCTTGAAGTTATACATTAGACCATCACATCCACCGTTCATTGTGTACGCCACTGCCAGATCTAGGTGTTTTTTTTAATAGGGGATTTTGTATTCACGAAAACTCATTGAGATGCCAAAACCTCCATCAAATGAATGGCGGGTGGCGCGGGTGGGGTGGGGGGAGGGGGTGAAAGTGGCTGGGTGGGGGCGCTACTTGCGCCTCCTGTATCTGCCTATGGTAAGCCGTGATTTTCTGCATGCAGCCTCATTTTTATTTGCTGTACATGTATATAAGCATCAGTATTGTGTTATTGCGTATGTAAATTATATATTTGTTTCTGAGATAAATTGTTGTAAAGTGTAGAACTATCACAGTGTTGTCCTAATTTTTTACGCAATTATTTGCGTGTATTTTAATATCCTATGTTCTGCACTGCTTCTAGCAGTTATCCTTAATACGTATAGACATGTACATCCATAAATCAACTCTACTATCTTCTGATCTTACTTCCGATAGACCAGGGTAGTCACTTCTAAGCTCTTGACTGTCCTGAGTAATATTCGGTCAGACACAATGCAAACAGAGCTCTGAGAAAAAGTGAGGACTATTTTAGATCAGGCATATCGCAATCGCTTCAAGGGAGAAGCCCAGACATTTTTTTACTTTTCTAATTTTTAATTAATATAGATGATTTTCATAATCATTGGTATAACATGATTTAAGAATTTTTCTCAATTTTTTTCAGAACTGAATTGTTTTTAATGTTTTTAAAGGGCATTTTTTGTGAAATAATGACCGCATGTTTAGGTACATACACTGAACCACTGATAGTGTGCCATTAGATAGAAACACATCTCTTGTATAGAGGAGATATTGCGTTAAATCGCCCCGGCCTTAGAATTTTTAAATATATCCTTTTAATGCAAAAATAGTAATGTCACATATGACTCCAGCTTTTACGACAGATATTACAAAATGGCCTTTCCACAGCTCATTAGTAGTTCATTATGTGTGTGAATATTCATGAACGAGATTCGGACTACTTTTGGTAGGCTCCAGAAAACATCACATCACACTGATCAAAACGTATAACAAAATTATATGTATCATGATAAGTTGATTCAAGGAACAAGCACATATCTTTAACTCTGTTTAGTATGTAAAGAGCAATAAAAGATTGGAGGATGATAATTATCAAACTCAACAGATCATCAGACAAAGCAATATGTGATTCATTGAAATGTTGATAGCCTCCCATTAGACTTTATTAATGCCTCACTGCACTATTGTTGTGAAATAGTGTGGGGCGAATATTAAAGCCATTAAGTAGTACAATGAAATACAGTAGAACCTATCCCATGTGGATACCTTTGTAAAAAATGCAGAAGAGAAATGTGTCCATACAATACGGATCTCCTAAATATAAAGGTGCCTACATAGACAGGTTTCACTGTATCTCTGACCTTATTTCAGCATTTCAGCAAGTATTGCTGCGTATTAATTTCATAATACCTGAAGATTTAAAAAAAATGCATAAATAGTTTTCTGTTGAATTAACATTTTATAAAGAGAGGTGGTAGATACAGTTATCATCCAATCAATGGAATAAACATCTTTGTTGTGTCAACACTTTAAAAATGGATTGACAACATTGGATTATGGCATAAACTTGGTAAAATCTTGTACCTATCGTAATATCGTTCATGACAGAAGAAACACAATCTCATATATGGATGTTAGAAAATTTTCATCAATTACTTGGATACAAGGTCACAAAATGAAAAAAGAAGGCTGGGGCGACGTTGATAAACAATCTAAGATAGAACCACAGAATTTATAGAAGTGACACGTGGCTGACTGTTTCTATTTATGTACCTAAAGATATGCCTATATTTCTGAACATTTTGTGTTTAAAAATATTTAGATTTTTTTTTTTTTTTTTTTTCGGAAAAATAAAATTGCTTATGTGGTGGGGCTATCTTTTGTAAATGAGTGATGTAAAAAACATGACTATGTGATCTGACGTAAAGAGCTAGAGGCTTTCACAATTGCACTTGCTCTTCTTCTTTACACTTGATAGACGGTTTACATGAGCATTTTTTGTAATAATAGAGGAAACAACTATTAGATATAAGGTCTTTTGAAAGACTAGGCCTTCAGTGCGCGACGAATTTTAACATCGAATGTTTACTATAACATAACTGGCCTAAACCAAATATTTTGGGCTTTTGAAACGACCTATATATAGTCAGCAGTTCTAAAGCAAGACTTTTTTCTGAATTTAGACGGATTTTTATCAGATCTCTTTATGTTCGAGGCCTAGAAGGGATCTCATTAGAAGTGAACGCAGAGATACTATTTTATATAATAGTAGTAATATGTATTGTATAGGGTTTTAAATCATAGCTGTATACATGCCATACACACCCTCTAATGATGCTGGGGCCCAGCGTGTGGACGGGGCTTTATTCAAACATGCTACGAAAATGTTATTACGTGTACACTCATTAAGTAATGATCACAGAATAAACTTTTGAACGGATAGAGCACACAATTTCTATAATACATTTGATAATCCACCTAAAATTTATTAAACAACGTACTTTTTGAAGAAGAATAGTCCCGATGTGTTTCATCATTTTAGTCATGCATGTGCAAAAAAGGGTAAAATACACAACTAAACAAGGCCAAGTCCAGCAATATGAAAATCGCATATGTCTAAATGTTTCAAACTGTAAACAACATTTCACGGGTGTGGTAAACTCGCGTGTAAACTTTCAAATACCTCAACATTCTACAACGTACGCATTGTGTGCATGAGATTTTATAGTAAAGTTTGCATTGTGTATTTGTCCGTTGCGCCTTCCCTGTACTCACGCTTTTCTCCAAACTTCCTCTCTATCGTTATTGGTAACTGTTTATTTGCTTGACAAGCACAGTTTATGCAGCTACAGTCTCTTTAATTTCGAAAGGGATATCGACCAGCACAATCTACGGAATTCTGCACAACATTTATGCTTCCGCGGTGAGTGTATCATCATGAAAGACGTTGCCCCACTGCCATGGTTTGCATTATAATGAAATCAACTCTGACGCAATGTCTGATGGAAGGCAATACTAAAGCGAATGACAATTTGGGAAATAGTAATTAACTAGGGGAGCAAATGTAAAAAGAGATTGCATTTCTTTCCTCTATTTGCATTTGTTCACTTGTTGGGTGTGGGGTGTGGGTGGAGGCTCCCACTTTATATATGTGTACGGTTATGCCCCCCCCCCCACACACACACATACACTCACCCACACACCCATACACATTCCACTCACCCGCCCATCGCAAAAGAAAAGAAATGAAAAGAAAAACATATGGTCATGACCACGTCTTTTTCCATGACAGATTTTAAAAATACACCTTTGCCTGGAGAGATTTTAAGCCTTCCTTCACAATTCCGCTCTTTTTTTGGACAGACGTATTTATGACTTAGTGCCCAGCACTCATCGGCTATTTATTTGCTACAGGATTTGGTTAATACTATTGATTGTGCCCGTTTATCAACACATCTTCACTAATTGTGGTCAGAACCATCAATAAACAATTGATAGATGTTACCTTGTTTAACGCAAGATGTATCAACGTAAACCTTGTAATATCTAAATTTACTTCTCAATGTACCCACGATGAATTAGTATTCATTATCGAATATAATTTGTAACTGAAAAGTGGAAAATCTACACCATGCTTTTAAGAAAACTTCTAAAGAATGCAGGGTTAAATACAACAATAACGTGACATAAAGGAATAAGTTTATACTTTATAAGAAAACGTTGGTGCATGTGCGTGGGTGCGTTAATATACATGTGCGGTGGTGTGCGTATCATATTTGATGTTTTCGGGGTGGGAGTGGGGAGGGAGGTGGGTAAAATAGCCGCATGCAGTTCGGTGACAAGCATGGGCCACTCCACAGGTGCATATAGGTGGTCATTCGATCACTTCGGATGGTCACAGAACTATAAAGAAAATGCATAACACAATCTCATGGGTATACAACACCATAACCATGGGACGCCAGTCTGACACCAAAATCAAATCATAAAGGGAAACACTGTAGACTTTAAGACATAGAGAACATGACTTCCTGTCAACTTGTAGCTACGTCTATTGAATATATATGTTAATACTGACATAAATGAAAAGCCTATGAAATCTATCAAGTCACCGGACACGAGTGCCATGTCTGACCAGGATGCAAACAGACCAGATCTGATTATGAGGGCTGTAAAAATGAAATAAACTTGGCCTGGTCGGCAACATCCATCAATAGGCGGGTGTTGAGTGTGTTACGTTTGAGTGATCAGTGATGCAGGAGGGGGTGAGGTGCATTCATAAGTACTGCAGTGTATGTTCTCTAGCTTTCTCTGTTTGGTGCACTATGGCGGCCTCGGAATATGCTTAGACTAGAGGATAGTGACTCTATTAGTCAACAAGTGGCCAATTTCACATTTGTGAGTTAAATATGCACTTGATACTTGTGATAGGCAATGCGAGAAATCAGCACAAAACTTTCCATGTGCTGCAAGCAAAATTATCACCCCAGGTAACAGAAAAAGAAGCAGTATCTCCACAGCGTGCACCTGACACGGGAGCAATTTATAAATGCTTCGCCGTCAATCAAACATGCATAGATTACTTTGCAAATTGCTCCTGTTGCACCAGAGGCCTCATGTATTGTAGAATTATAATTCTCTTTTAATACAAACAATTAGTGAGTCACACGGAGTCAACACCATTGTAATTGAGAATGAATGAGTGTTTTAAATTAAGTTGTACTCAAAGAGTATTGTGCAGTGCATCCCCAGTACAGCTTCCCAAGCCAGAACAGCAAGTTCACAGATAAAAATCTAAGCACGGCATTGGATATTGAGTTTTCCTGGTCAAGTGGCCATCGTCTAACGATAGCATGGAAATATATATATATACATGTATGCACCACCAAATAATGTTCTCGACGTATCATGATTCCACCGTCTAGGTTAGAAGTAGTTCATGATATCCCACGAATACACACAATATTTATCATTTCGTGGATCAATTTCAATTCCAAACAATATTTGGAGAAGTCTATGAATGTCATTGCCATTCTCGTAAGCAGTGTATCACACGCAAGGTCACATGGAAATGGGTAAATTTTGTGGATTTCATTTTAGATATAACACGATCTACTTATGCTATGATATGTATTTATTACATTGCATTTTACTATAGCTAGTGTTTTACACAGTTTTTTGATAGCCATTAAATTAACATATCGTTGCTATTGCAGTATTTATAATATCAATTTTGTATCTAGATACAATTTCATGTACCTCATGTATTAGACAATGTTTATGATTAAATAAAATCAACTACAACTACCCAGTTTTACCATCTTGAATGCGTTATAGAAAAGCACCACAGAACTACTAACCCCATTGAGCAAAGTCATATTTCAAATCCTAATAGAACATGATCTACAGCAAGAAGCCCAGCTCCCCATTACAGAATCCGAGGCAATGATTTTCTGTTCCTCTCCAAACGTCAGCAGGAACTTAAATTTCATTAGCCGTTGCCAAATTTAGCCTGGAGTTTGAGGGATCAATTGAGACTTTGTTTGCCTTTTCACCTGCCAATATTACTGTAAATTATTGTTTCATACGGATTTTGTGTCCACATTTTAACAATCTCTCTTCATGAAGACACTGCTGTTGTAGTATCTAAGAAGACAGACATAGTTTATTTTGTGTAAAAATGCATTGGATAATTGTGCACGCTTAAATTTGTGAGAATTTATATACAGTGGCTTGGTTCCCGCACCGGAACCTTGACTTTATTTAGTGTCTTTGAGGGTAATAAGAGTCTGACAATTAGACAGAACTGTTATAATTAAAGATCTACTTACACATATAAAAACAGCTAAGATCTATCAAGAACCAAGACAAATATCAATGAAAGAGCCATTGGCGCTGTGGATTCACATAAACCTAAATAATATTACTGCATACTTCATTTGCACATGTAAAAATTATTAAACTTTATAACACATTATTCCAAGCTGTTTATGAGGCTAATAAGGAATGTGGTCTAAATCAGTGCTGTGATCATATTGCCAATCATAATTGTGGTATACTTGGTGGCTCCATACACTTGCCTAAATTAGTGCATCTGATCTCTGGTCTGAGGAGTGATGTTCTTGTTTCAGTAATTTGAGGCTAATGACCAATTGGGGTCAATGTCCTATGGATGCTGTTGTCAACTTCCTTCACTCAGGGTGCAAATTCTTTGCCGCGTGCGTTAAGTTCAAGTGATGAATTGTGATTTATAGAATGCGAATGACGTACAATACAGCACGATTTAGTCTGCATGTGTCCTTGCATCAACACCAGCGATTAATACATGATGAACAAGACATATAACGAAAATATGTAGAATATGCCGAATGTGAGTTCAGTATAATCTTTTTGTACCATGTTTGTGGTGGCAATGATCTCCCCGGGTCATAAAAGTGGGTCCACCAGGCCGTAACACACGGGTTGCGACCATAAATGTGTAATATTCATATCCACAACACTGGCAGCATGTTTAATAATTCAGAGGTGCTCGAAGATGAACACACATAAAATTGTGATACAATCACGGATGTTGAGGAGTTTCTACAATGGTCCGAGATATAAAAAAAATACCGTACCAATCAAATCTTATTTTGAAGATGTATGCCTAATGTACATAAACTATCATCTATAGCTATTGCTCAAACTAGGAATATACTAGGGTGCGTGTTTTCCGTCACAAACTCAGAAATTCGTAGTTCACAATCTTGACAGACGAAAGATATGTAATAATATGAATATGCAATGCTTAAGACAGGCGGAGCATGTTTATAATCTAGGGATTAGAAAAAGTAAACTAAATTTGTACACATGTGTATTTACATGATAAAACAAAATAACTACTAAAAAACATTTGGGGTATTTTTATTACAAAATGTATGATCTGTTCTACTTGTTGGTAAAATGTGATAAGTCCATAAAAATCATATTATAAGAAATATTCAAAATCAACATACAATGCTGCTGTGTACATTTAGATAAAATAAAATATCATTGTTGCGTATTTGATGGACTAGTTCATGTTAAGGGCCAAACAAAATATCTACGTTAATTAGAAACCAGAAATTTTGCGTAGGTGCAGCATATTACTTTAAATCATATCTAATAATATTTAGAATAAGTGTTTTAGGAAAAAGTTTTTATTCTGGCAAAAAGCAGTGGAATATCTGCGAAGTTGTCACACACGCAGGATCCGTGTCTACCCATCTCTCTGTTTATGTCAGATTTCAAGTCTAATGTTAGAATGGGCATTTGAACTACCGATGTTCCACATCCGCAAAACACTATTAGATATGATTTAAAGTTGTCATTTTTAGTAATGACGTCTCTTATCTTATTCACATTAATCCATATTGTTCGTCGATTTATAAAAGTAGGATGGAAATATTTCCTCGTTAATAGATACATTTGTTTACTATTATGACACTGATTTTTCTATGCACAGTTTCTGATTTAATTAACAATAGTGTTAACATGATATCTTGTTGGAGTGATTGGTTTTGAATTTCGTCAATATTATCGGTGTACATGTGTAATAAGAATTCATTATTCTGCACACAATCTCTCACTAATTTTGCAAAACTCCTGTACATGTGTGATAGTCTAGGGATTGGTGAACGTGGTAGTATCGCCAATCTTATCAAGGGACGTGATAAAACGTAACATACAACAATCAAATGAGAGTTTCACTGGTCAAACCAGTTGCTGGTGGTAGAATTTCAATATTAATATATTTCATAAGAATCATGTTGACCTTGTACTTAACTTTCTTATGTGGATTCCTTTTTGTTGGCGATGGAGCAACAGCCGAATCCTGCTCCTGCGACCATCTTAACAGGTAAACTTTACGAAATACATGTATATCCTCAAGGACCGTCATGGACCTCAAGTGTGAAACTTAATTTCTGGTCAAATATTATTTCAAAGAATTTTAGAGTTGGATTACCATGCCTTGCATTACTCAGGGGAAAAATCATAAGATGATACACTCTTTGTATGGAAGTATCTCTAATAATTCAATACACAACATCAGACAGTGTAAATATAGATTTTCCTGAATTCTAACAGTTGCACAAAACCCCATAAAATACTAGGAAAAATATAACCTGACCAGACGTCTTGATTTTTAGTATGTTGTATATAATATCTGTTCTTTAAGCACGCTAGAAATAAAAGTAGGTTTCCCTTTCCTACTCAAAAATCTTTGTTTTTCCATTATGCACTCTAGCCATACAGAATTGAATGGACCACAATTCAACTAAACAAAAATTCTAAGTCCCATCATGTGTTTTAAAATATAATGCCTGGTAAGCACAATGCATTATTCTTGTTACAGTGATTCATATTATGCGTATATTTTCAGTGATATAATGGAGGTGGTCAAAGAAAATATTCGGCGTGAAGTGGGTGATGATTTCAAGAGAGAAATCAGCAAACTGTATGATGAAAAAATGAATGAGCTCCACAACTATGTTGATTATTTGAAGACTACTCTTGTTGCGCAATCAAGTAGGTGTTGCAAAGTTACATTATTTTACACTACAATGTATTTATCACCATAGATAAAAAGCTAAGAGCATGTATACATTTGCGTTTTGTTTTTGCTGTTGTAGACATTGTAGATGTCACATAGGCAGCCATGGGCCCAAGCATCACGGGAGGTGTTGTGTGGTATGTACTTTACAATGTTTTATAAATATTGTACGATACACATTACTACTATTACATAGATGTCTATAAAATAGTAGTAATGTGTATGGTGTAATGTTTGTAAATCATTGTAGTATACATACCACACACCCATCCCATGATGCTGGGGCCCATGGTGGCAGCAACGTATTGGCGCCATTGACATTATTGTTTTGAGAACTGTTCAATTTATTGTACATGCATAGTACTTTGTAATGTTGCTACCAAAATAAAAGTAGCATTGATAATAACATAACATTCTTTTATTTTAGATGTACAAGCATTCACAGCGGGTTTGAACACTGGAAGTGGCAGCTCCTACCGCTGCGAAGCTGGAAGTAAAGTGCCCTTTCCCGATGTGATTACTACTGCGGGTGGAGGCTATAACCCCCTCACTTCGGAATACACATGTGTGACAACAGGTTACCATATGTTTCATGTTGCAATAAGAGCATTACTTGAAAATGACGGATTTGTACACATCAAGGTATATAACCATAGATATATATATTTAATTTGTAACATATAATTAAAATTGTAAGATAAAATACCGACACGATTTTTACCTTCACGTAAGGAGTAAGTGATTACACCAACTATAACTTACCATAAAAAATAGTTACATCCTTAAATCAAACAGTCCTGGAGCCAAGTCACTGTACAGCCCAGTACCACACTGACAATATGTGGGATTATTGTTCTTGTTTCATATTTTTGAGCATGGGCTCTTTTAAATGTATAAATAATTGTTTGCGATTACTAGTTTTTTACTTTTAAATTGTATAATATAAGGGTTATTTTCTTATTAGGTTGATGGAGTAACACATGCCACTGTGAATCCTGACAGCAGAAGAGGCACTCAAGGTCCATTCAGCAACACGGTGGTGGTTGATTGCATCACAGGCCAACGTGTCTGGGTGGAATGTGACTCCACCTTCAGTATTAGAATTGAAGAGGGGGGAAGTGTTCAACGCCTTCTCAGGCATGTTGATTTGATATTTTCAAAATCATTGCAACATGTCATTGATACAATAAAGTAATTTCTAAACATGAACGAGTGCTAGGATCGATTTTTCAAATTCACTGACACTGTGATATATAGTTTATTGACCCTGTGATATAGTAAAAGATTGTGCATACCGACGAAAGCCTGAATAAGCACACAATCTTTTGACGACGATCTTTGATGACAACGACGTTCACAACCCAGGTGATAACGAATTCAATGACGAAGGTAATGATGACTACAATGAAAAAAATAATAATGCTAGGAAATGAAAATTAATGGGCAACAGATGCTAGGTGGTCTCTTGAACTAACGTCAAATTTAAATATGTACCTAGTCTGATGATTGTGCTGTTTTAATATTTGGAACTAAATATCATTTTTACACATAATTTTTCTTTTTTGTACTTTTCTTGCTAATTAGAACAGCCTTCAGAGTTGTATAATCCAACAGCATAGATAATGGTAATACATGATATAATGGAAAACTGTATCTCGAATTATCCCCATATGTCTCTCCCATTAGGTGACAGGATGATGATTAATATCTGTGCAAACTGGTGGGCTTGCTCTAAGGGCACTGTCCGCAAAGGAGCACAGCGGGACCTGTGGAGGCAGTACTTAGAGGGGGGGCGTGTCAATCATCGTCTACCAGACTCATGATAAATA
>CM032664.1:13344981-13377551 GCA_019095985.1 Streblospio benedicti | reverse complement strand
GTATATAACGTTCAATGTATATTTTAGTTGTAACATTCCATTAAAGTTGTAAGATAAAATAACAGCATGATTGTGTCCTTCATGTAGGGGGTTAGTGATTACACTCACTATAAGTTACCATGAAAATAGTAACATCCATAAATCAAACAGTCCTGGGGCCAAGTCACTGTAAAGGCTGGTACCGCGTTGACAATATGTGAGGTAATTGTTCTTGTTTTATATTTTTGAACATCATGAGCTCTTTAAATGTATAAATAATTGTTTGAGAATACGAGTTCATGACTAGTATTTGACTATTCAAACCGTATAATATAAAGGTTATTTTCTTATTAGGTTGATGGAGTAACACATGCCACTGTGAATCCAGACAGCAGAAGAGGCACTCAAGGTCCGTTCAGCAACATGGTGGTGGTTGATTGTATGGCAGGCCAACGTGTCTGGGTGGAATGTGAGGCCACTTTCAGTATTCGAATCGATGAGGGCAGACTAATCAACACCTTCTCAGGTGTGTTGCTTTGATATTTTCAAAATCATTGTCATTGATACAATAAATTAATTTTTCAACATGAATGAGTGCTACAACGTTTTTGTTCAAATTCACTGATTATTCTAATGATAGACAGCGGAATCATATAAGATGGTGCATACTGATCAAACCTGAAAATGTACACAATCTTTGACGACTTTGATGACAACGTTCACGACCCAGTTGATGACGACTTCAACGACGATGGTGATGATGACAACAATGAAAAGTGATAATGCTAATGGAAATGAAAATAAATGGGCAACAGATGCTTGGTGGTCTTGAATTAATGTGGAAGTTAAATAC
The DNA here is from genome assembly GCA_019095985.1 of Streblospio benedicti. NCBI lineage: Eukaryota > Metazoa > Annelida > Polychaeta > Spionida > Spionidae > Streblospio > Streblospio benedicti. The sequence continues at coordinate 13,376,719 of CM032664.1, read as the reverse complement.
ATGTCTGATGATCGCGTTGTTTAATATATGGAATTATATATAAATGTTTACAGTTGATTTTTGTACTCGTTCTTACTAATTAGAACAGCCATCAGAGTTATGTGGCCCAACAACAATAATTTTCAATTCAACCTTCAACAACCACCACGGGTTTGAATATTCTGAACGTCGTGAAGAAAGTTCAAGTTCTCACGTTGGCGTGGCATTTAACTACATGAATATTTATCTAAACTAGAATACTATACCTGAAGTTTATGTACAATATCAACTAGCAACATATATTTAATATAACTTTTTAGCAAAGACTATGAACTGCTGACAAACTCATGTTAACACATGTAAAACTAGAGAAATATTAGAAAGAAAACTATTGCAACATACATCACAACATTGAAAAAAATGAATGAGTAAAAGTGTACGTGTTGTAAATGTGCATTTTGGAAACAATAGCTTAAAAATAATTTTGAATGAAGTAATGCTGTAAAATGATTTGTATTATGTACAATTTCGGGTATGACTTTTTACATTAAGTCAATTATACAATGGAGTTATGATGTATTGATGCCACCCTTATATAAACTATGCGTTTGGTATGCATGTATCTTAAGCCTTTCTTCATAGGAATTGTGCTATAAATGAAATGTACTAATTACGTCGTGGAAATTTTCGGTGCCGACGTAAGCGCCACTTTCGTCGTACACACACACACACACACACACACACACACACACACACACACACACACACACACACACACACATACACACACAACGTACGGTTTAAAATCTTTAACAACAACACCCACCAACCCACACCCACACAACATTCAAATTTAAATATACAGTATGATGCACCCCCCCCCACCAACACCACCACCACACACACAGAGAGTTTTTGTTTCAAGAGACGCATGCCATTAATAACAATGACTCGTCCTTACTCCCATGTTAGAGTGAACACGCTGAACGCGGAGTCCGCGGTCCCAACGCGTGCGAACACCGTCCAAGAGCTAGGGCTAAAAAAAAAGAGAGAAAATGTCCACTCCTGGCGGAGTAGAAGTGACGCCACATTCGAAATTGCAAGAAATTGCACCGCAGGGCATCAACAGACGTTGACTGCAGCGTGATCACGGAAGTAGACGGAGTCCGCACTATTCTTGGTGCGGATAGGTCTTGCGGAGGTGAACGACGTTCATTTTACGTGGGACTTAAGCAGACGGAGTCCGTAGGGGCCAAATACGGCATCGTGCTTCTCCACTTCTCCAGAGAAGTGGAGGGACTTGTATAATTGTATAGTGACACCCCTATAAATGGACTGCCACTTTCCTTCTCACTGTGCATATTCTATTTGTTTGTATTGCCCCAACAAATAAGTCATCATCACTAGAGTGGTCATTACCATATTCAAAGTCATCATCACTCTCTTGATTAGCACTTATCTTCAAAATCTTCTTTTCAACTTCATCTAATTCATACTGAGTCTGAATTGCATGTATAGATTTGTGCCTATTTCTGAAACACCTGCTAGTAAAATGGTCCAATGGAAGAAAAATGGAAGAAATGTTACAAAGATACCCAGACCTTATCAATGATGATGAACTTGGTACATTCCCAGGTGAACCGTATCACATAAACATTGACACTTCAATTCCACCAAAGAGGACTCCTCCAAGACCAGTTGAAGTTGCTCTGCAAGAAAAGTTCAAAGAAGAATTGAATAAAATGATACAGCTTGGTGTTATAGTTCCAGTTAATAAAGCAACTCCATGGATCAGTCCATTTATAGGGGTGTCACTATACAATTATACAGGACTCCGCGCAATATTTGCTCACGGAGGTGATGCGGAGGTAGCACGGAGCCTGCACGGGGCCCGTGAGAGTCCGCTGGGCGACACTTCGTAGCCATCCAGCGCCGTCCACCCTATTTTTCACAGAAACGGTTAATTTCCCAATTTTTCATCTTTTTTACGGGACTCTGTCATTTTTTCGACTAAAAATTTACGCGGAGTCGTCACTCTAACAGGGGGTTTAATGTCTAAAACAACAATCACGATAATTCAGATAACCCCATTGGTTATCTATTATGACAATGATATAAATTCTATGAACAGTTTCTCATTTCATTAACAATAGCATTAGTATGATATCATGTTGCAGGGACTGGTCAACGTGTAGTGTCGCCAATCTTATCAGGCAATGTGATAAAGACTAACATAGAACAATAGAATGAGAGTTTCACTGGTTGCTTTGGTAGAATATCATTATAAATATATTTCATAAGAATCATGTTGACCTTGTACTTAACTTTCTTGTGTGGACTATTTTGTGCTAGTGATGGAGCAACAGCCGATTCCTGCTCATGCGACCATCTCAAGAGGTAAACTCTCCATGATATATCCTTCAGGGTCGTCATAGACGTATTTTCTGGTCCAAATTATTTTTAAAACTTTATGGAGTTACCTTTACCATATCTTGCATCACACAGGAAACCAAACATGACATGATTCCCTGTACAAGTATGGAAGTAACTCTAGTAATTCAATGCACAACATCAGTGTAAACATATGGTGAGTCTCGTGATTACTAACGGTTACACAAAATCCCATAAAATACTAGTAAAATAATCTAACCTGATCAAATGTCTTGATGTTTAGTGTACTGAAATAATATATTTTGTTTAAGTACGCTAAAATATGAACAATTTCCCCTTTCCTAGCCCATAAAAATCTTTTTTTTTTCTTTTCATTTTCTTCAATTATGCACTCTAGCCATACGGAATTGAATGGAGCACAATGCAGCCGGAAATTCTGAGTCAATTCACGTGCCTTGTTATTTTTGCGTCGCTTCAGCTCAGCTGCTGAAGCAAGCATTGTGTTTCGTTCGTTTGTAGCTAACTAACTAACTAACTAACTAACTAACTAACTAACTAACTAACTAACTAACTCACCCACTCACTCACTCACTCACTCACTCACTCACTCAGTGTCTGTCAAATGTAGTGAACCTCTATATTGAGACCACCTCTCTATTAGGGCCACTTCAGGCCAGTCCCGTGGGTGGTCCTAATAGGGAGGTTCCACTGTAGTGTAAGTTAGGTCTTGAGGGTCACTTACTTTACCATGCAGTATTTCTTTCGCGTAAGCTAGGGTTAAACTAGCATATATTGGTGCCGTTTTGGTACCCAAGGCTGTGCCTTTGGTTTGATGGAACATTGTTTTCTCATATGTTGTTGTTAAGGATAATATCTATAGAGTCTAATTAGATACTATATACCTGTGTAATATTTCTGTAAAAAAGACACATTAATATAACTGGTTAGTTAAGTAAAATTAGATTTTCTCATACCTGAATAACAAAAATCTAATTAATGTCAGTTATAGTTTTGGTCAACGGATTGCCCCAAATGGAACCATTTTTACTCCAATTTTCAAAAAATGTCTGGGAGAAATGCCCCCAGACCCCGTTGATGGGCTTCGTGCCTACGGCACTCGCTGCAGTGCCTTTGGCACTGTTTTTTTTCAAAATGCAGTTGTGCATACATATCAGCGAAATCCTGACTACGCCACTGCTCACTAACTAACTAACTAACTAACTAAATAAATAAATAAATAAATAAATAAATAGCCAGCTAGCTAGCTAGCTAATTAACTAACTAACTAACTAACTAACTAACTAACTAACTAACTAACTAACTAACTAACTAACTAACTATGCATGCATGTACATGTATGTATGTATGTCTCAGGACACCGATTTCGTTCAAACTTTACACGACTATGGGGTATGAGGCGACACCAGAGTGCTTCTATTTTGGGCACTCTGCCTATTAAATTGTGATTTCTAGAAGTCTATTTGTGACATTTACTGTAGGAATTGACCACGAGATGGAGGTGTCAATCGCAAAATTGAGCATGCTGACGTCTGATTTACCCGAACGAAGTGAGGGTAAATCAGACGTCAGCATGCTCAATTTTGCGATTGACACGACAATCGAGTGGTCAATCACCATTCTATCATGACTAAAATCCATTTTCATGATTTTATTTTAAAATAAATCATATTATAACATTCAACATTCAAGTCAATTTCGTTTGTTTTGAGCGCACGGAGACGTCAATTCCTACAGTTTTGAGCGCGCGGAGGCGTTAGTCTAAACTGTTGCACTCCGCACAGCATGAACACGCCTTCATGGCCTTACTACGTCAGCGGCTGTATTGATATTGTGAGGAGGTTAGACTAGGGGCGTGGTTTTTTTTTGAGCGTTCATTCCATCGCAAAATTAAGCACGGAGATTGACCAATCAGCGTGGGTTATTGGCGGTGATTTTTGCACGGAATGATAGAATGATATTTAATGCACTTACAGCAGCAAGAAAAATCAATATTCCAACCAAGCAGCAAATATCGATTATTGAGTTTGAAACTGATGTTGATGTGGTCTTCGTTAGTACAGTGGTTAGCGCGTACGACCGACAAACAGTAGTTTCCTGCGTCTAAGTTCTCGCCCTCGCCAAACTGTTACGTTGAGCGTCTGCCCATGTACTGCAGATTTCCATACATCGTGTCGCTGATGTCTAGTATATCATACAAGACAGTGGCGACACCAAGCCTGAGGTTCGGAAGCCTCGTTAAAAGGCGTATCCCGTGCAGAGGACAGTCATCCCTCTGCACGTAAAAGAACTCGCCTAGTTTGAAAACTATAGCTAGGGTGATCTCTCCATTACACCTTGGCTCAGTTGGTTACCTAACCTGACAAACAAACCCTCGCATTCACGAATGAACCTTCGAAAGGAGGCCCTTCCAAAGAATGGTTCGGGGATGAAATAAGTTCGGATGGAAGCTACCTGGGCGTCCAGGGTTCTCCTGATAAAGAGGAGGAATTTACAAAAAAATAGAAATAGAAACAGTTGATTATTATCTGATATTCAAATAGTACTATTGTATGGCAATACAAATATCTTTTGCTAGATATATTGATTCTGATTCATTCTGATGTTTTCTCCTAAAATTCATAAATTTCTTTATTGTAAAGTATGCATCATTTCAGTAAATATCTTAATTGCCCATAAGTCAGCGCCGTTCTAGTGACGCAGTGTTCTTTGAACACCTTTGATCTAGTGTATGTTTGTATCGTTTCAGTGATATAATAGAGGTGGTAAATGAAAATATTCGGCTGAAACTGGATCAGGATTTCAAGGGGCAAATCGACAACGTCTATAATGAAATAAACAAGCTTCATAACTACGTTGATTTTTTGCAGACTAGTTTTGTTAAACAATCAAGTAGGTGTTGCACATTTACAATAGTTTACACTATGTATCACAATAGATAAAAAGCCGAGAAAGAGCATGGATATACATTTTTTGTTTTATTTTTGCTGTTGTAGATGTTGTAGTTGTCACGGTGACAGCTACGTATTGGCCCCATTGGCATTATTTATTTGAGGACTGTTCAATATGTGTATTAATGTACATTATTTGGAATGTTGCTACAAAAATAAAAATAGCATTAATCATAACATGACTTCTGCACTCTTTTATTTTAGACGTACAAGCATTTACTGCGGGTTTGAACACTGCAAGTGGCAGCTCCTACCGCTGTGAAGCTGGAAGTAAAGTGCCCTTTCCCGATGTGATTACTACCGCTGGTGGAGGCTATAACCCCCTCACTTCTGAATACATGTGTGACGACAGGTTACCATATGTTTCATGTCGGAATAAGGGCACTATATGAAAGTCACGGACTTGTACACATCAAGGTATATAACGCTAGATATTATATATTTTAGTTGTAACATTCCATTGAAACCGCAAGATGAAATACCAACACTCTAGTAGTCTTCACAAGGGGAGTTATTGTAGGAATTGACCACGAGATTGGAGTGTCAATCGCAAAATTGAGCATGCTCAATTTTGCGATTGACACGACAATCGGGTGGTCAATCACCATTCTATCATGAATAAAATCCATTTTCATGATTTTATTTTAAAATAAATCATATTATAACATTCAACATTCAAGTCAATTTCGTTTGTTTTGAGCGTGCGGAGACGTCAATTCCTACAGTTTTGAGCGCGCTGAGGCGTTAGTCTAAACTGTTGCACTCCGCACAGCATGAACACGCCTTACTACGTCAGCGGCTGTATTGATATTGTGAGGAGTTTAGACTAACGCCGTGGTTTTTTTGGGAGCGTGTTTTCCATCGCAAAATCAAGCACAGAGATTGACCAATCAGCGTGGGTTATTGGCGGTGATTTTTGCACGGAATGATAGAATGATTAACTTAGCTTTATTAGTAACACCCACAAATCAAACCTCTCTGGAGCTACAATGTAACTCACCGTAAAAGTCAGTATCGCTTCATCAATATTGTGGTGTAATTGTTTTTGTTAAATGATTTTGAGCATGGGCTCTTTTGCCAGTATAAATCTTGTTTGCGAATACAAGTATTTGACCATTCAAATCATATAATGATATGGGTTATTTTCTTATTAGGTTGATGGAGTAACACATGGCACTGTGAATCCAGATAGCAGGAGAGGCACTCAAGGTCCATTCAGCAACATGGTGGTGGTTGATTGCACCGCAGGCCAACGTGTCTGGGTGGAATGTGGTAGCACCACTTTCAGTATTAGAATTGAAGAGGGGGAGGTGTTCAACACCTTCTCAGGGGTGTTGATTTGACATTTTCAAAATCATTGCAACATGCCATTAATATAATAAAGTAATTTCTAAACATGACCTAGTGCTAGGATTGATTGTTCAAATTCACTGATCATTTTATGACACTGTGATATTGTAAAAGATGGTGTATACTGATCAAAGCCTGAATAAGCACACGATCTTTGACGACTTTGATGACAACGACATTAACAACCCAGGTGATGACGACTTCAATGACGAAGGTAATGATGTCTACAATGAAAAGTGATAATGGTAATGGAAATAAAAATGAAAGGGCAACAGATGCTAGGTGGTCTTGAACTAACGTGAAAATTAAATATGTACCTAGTCTGATGATTGTGCTGTTAAATATTTGGAACTATGTATCATTTTACACATAATTTTCTTTTTGTACTCATTCTTACTAATTAGAACAGCTTTCAGAGTTGTATAGTACAACAGCGTTGATAATGGCAATACATGATGTAATGAAAAACTGTATCTCGAATTCTCCCATATGTGTCACCCACTAGGCGACAGGATGATGATTAATATCTGTGCAACCTGTGGTGGGCTTGCTCTAAATACTGTCCGCAAATGAGCGCAGTGGGACTCGTGGAGGCAGTACTTAGAGGGGGCGTGTCAATCATCGTCTACCAGACTCATGATAAATACATTACAGTTTCACTCAAGGCCCGATTTGGAGGCCTTGATCTGGGTGTGTGGGTGATGAGTTATGACTCCGTCGGGAAACGAACGGGTTAGCTGATGTAGCACAAATAAGCGACTTGCAGACTCTGATGCACTGAATTTCATATTACGTATATAGGTGCTGTTGGCGGTGGTGTCGAATGTTGGGACAGAGACGTTCACAAGTCGGGCGATCCCAAGGAGTGTAAAGTAAGTGATGAGATACAGAGTGTCATCTTTATACGGCTGGGAAAATTAGAAAACTCTTAACTCAACTGGTGAAAACACTAAAACTATAAGAAGTCTCCAAGTATTTACTGTGAAAAGAGTGATTAACTTGAGTATCCCGGGCAGCCTAGATGAAGTTTCTGAGGAAGAAGATCCAAGCCCACCACACTGCGGACACTCTCCGTTAAAAAAAAAAAAACGAACCCACACCAGCACACACACACAGGCACGCATCCTATACAGGTCAATAGAAGTATTCAAGTTACACTTACAATTACCACACAGAGGTCGCTCACACAACAGCGGCCGAGAAAGAAGACTCGCCCTCCAAGCAGCAGACGATATCCTGACGTTAATAGGGCGTGTAACCCTGCCCGTCGGCGGCCATCTTGATTTCGGGCTTCAGACCACAGACAGTCGATCACTTCCGCATTGCTTGCGTGCCGCGTAATTTAATGGCGCATTGAAGAAGCTATAGTTTATAATGGGGGCAATAATTGAGGTCAGGGGTTGATTTTGTGAAAAGCGATCGTTTGTTAGGGTGCTATAGTTACAAGCGGTGCCTTAGTGCAATGAATAATGATGTGTGAACCTTGGTGTGTGGCTATGAATTGTTAGGGTACTTCTATTCGATATGTATGTATTATGAAATTTCTGAAAATTGAATATGACAGTAGTAGCCTCTAATAGTATCAAATCATATAGTGGCATGTATTGTCAGGACACGCATGTACCGAATAATACGACTTTAACAGAAACTACATGTACTTAGATCATTGTATAGAGGGTGTACATGATCAGTAATGTAAAACGAGACTAATTTAAAATATCACCACTTAATAGTTACCATCTTATTAGTTTGATATAAAATAAATATTGTCAGAAACCATTGGCGTAGGAAGGCTGGGTGGGGGCGGTTGCAACGGTGGTCTTTCCTCCACTAAGACTTATTCTCCACTGCATGCATAGTACGTGAGTGAGGCCATGGGCAAATTGGTGTATTCTCGTGTAATGGATGCCACCGCGGGCCATTTTCACAAGTGAGCAGCTCTGGTGAATAGGGTGTAATTGTAATGACTCGCACAATGATCGTCGACTCATGTGATAGCCGCTAATTCTACTGACCCTATAGGCAGATGCTGGGAATTGTGGATGTGACCGGGAATGGGGGTGGGTATTCACTCATTGCATTCTCCCATACATAACATCTAACCTCTACAGTAATTGGCTGAAGGTACTTTGATTTCTTAATTTATTTGATGCTAGAATAGTGTATTTACTTCAAATATTCTTTTATTAATTTTAAAATACAGTAACTTGTTAGTATCAATTGTGGATTCCTAAGCGAGTTATCTTCAATGAAGAACTTTCATTTTAAATATTACAATAACTCTCATAGTTATTGATATAGAGGTCGCGCTGATATGAATATCAGATAAGATACATTGAATGTGTCTCACGATAACGTATCACACATCAAAATCGACAGTTTACAGGAGTAATAATCTAGTCAAAGTCGCGATAAAAAGGCATTTCGGTTGATGAGTCTATTAAAAAGTACACGGATGTGATATAATAGTTATACTTATGTAAGTTTTTTGCGTCGCTTCAGCTCAGCTGCTGAAGCAAGCATTGTGTTTGGTTCGTTTGTAACTAACTATGTTTGTAACTATGTTTGTCTCTGGACAAGCTAGCGGGCGTACCAATGAACCGATTTCGTTCAAACTTTACAAAACTATGAGGTTTGAGGCGACACCGAAGTGATCCGATTTTGGGCAATCTGCCAATTAAACTGAGCTTTCTAGAAGCGTTTTTATGACATTTTTAATAATATTCAACGCACTTAGCCTTCAAGAAAAAATCAATATTCCAAGCAACAGCAAAATTGATTATTGGATTTGAAACAGATATTGATTATCATCTTGTTAATTATTCAGTACTATTGTATGGCAACAGAAATATCTTTTTGTTGGATATATTGATTCTGATTCATTCTGATGTTTTCTCCTCAAATTCATAAATTTCTTGATTGTAAAGTATACATTATTTCAGTATATATCTTAATTGCCCATAAGTCAACGTCGTTCTAGCGACGCAGTGTTCTTTGAACACTTTTGATCTAGTTGGACTTGTACACGGCTCCTGGACCTGGTACTGGTCGAGGCGCTCACACCGCCTGGGTTCTCGTTGTGTTTGTCCCAATGATACGTAGGCCCACACTACGGTCGTACAGGGGCCTCTCCCAAGACCAGATTGACGGCCCCACACGGGGGGACTTCGCACTGGTGCTGGTAGCGACGGCTTCAGACCGTGGCACACGCCAAGCTGAATGGGTATCAAAGAAGACACGTGTGCACGAGGGTCTAGCAACAACTTCTCAAGCTAAACTCACGGCTATTCCGTCTTGGTGATGGGAAGTCAACTAAATTGTCCCATCACCTAGCAACCGGACAGAACACCACTAAAAATGTCCTGTAACCGAGCAACTGGGACAAATCGGGCGACGTAAAACACGTCATAAACAACACGTACGTCATAATGACGTACGTATGGAAAGTGCGAGCGTAGGACGTACGGGCCATCACGGTGCGGGGTCAATTAGGGATTTACTAGCTGATGGAGACAATGCTACAATTGTCCCACCCCGCACCTCTAACTAGCGTTAGCTCACACTTATACTTCAAATATTAATTTCCTGGCTTCAATATCTGGAAAGAAACTTTTCGGTAATTTTGTTATTTGGTTTCTTCTCTCACAACATCCTTCCTAAAAAGACCAACCCGACGCTAATGGTCTACATATCATTTACTCATCACTCAGAATGTGGATTAAAACATCAACACATAGAATTTAACTGTGGACTCCAAAACACTTCAATGTGCAGTGCATAGTTACAGTTTGACAATTTGTATTAACTTCAGTCCACTGTAGAAAGCACTGAGTGGAATATTGAATCAACTACGAGGGCTCTTGGGAAACATCAACTTTCATTGTTTTACTTAAAGCTAACATCCTTTGATCTTCCTTGCATATATTAAGTGGTAAGCTTAAACAAGAGTTAATGTTCCAGGGTGTTTGGCCTCGTTATTTAATTATGATAAAAAAGACACGATTATATAGCTCGAAAATTGATTTTGAAGTGAGCAAACACGTAATTTAACTGTGTCCATGATTATATTTAGTTTTGAATAGTTGTTATTTCGGACTTTTAAAATGTGACAATGTAAATAGTTAATTCGTGTAATCACAACCATATTGTGAAATTTCCTACGCCAGAATTACAATTGATTTGATAGAAATATCTATTTTACGTGAATTACGCTCAGTAGCTTCTCTTATCCACAGATTATAAGATTATATGATCCACTTGGCTAAGTTTGCCCATTTAGTAATAGAAATTCTGCTTTGATATGTTGGTTGAGGTGAAATGAGCGTACTACATTTGTGCATTTATTTTCATATTTGTTGGATCCACTGTTTATTGAAATAATTCACACTGACACAGGCTTATATATCTGTATACCATCAAAGATATTATAGAATCTCAAATGGTCACGGGTGAATCTAGATAGGCACTCTTAAGGGCTTTTTGCGCCAAATATTTCACATTTTCAAGGGATCTTAGATATATTGTGCGTAAGAAGCCTTGTTGAGCCTTGAAATTGTACCACCACGTGAAATTGTACTGGTACAATCTCACGTTAACTTCAAATTGTACCACTGCCGTAAAATTATTCCGGTACGATTTCAAGTTAACGTGAATTTGTATCATTTTACCCTTGTTGCCTTGAAATTGTACCACCATTTGAAATTGTTCCAGGAGCATTGCTCTTTTCTTAAATACGTTTTTGTGATTGGTAGGGATGAAGTAATAAATAAGTATATAGAAAAGAGATGACTGGGGGTAGATGGGATACTTGGTGTAGATGGGACACTGTATAACATGGGACTGGGGGTAGATGGTGCGCAGGTGCAGATTATAGTTCTATACACTCTTATAAGAGTATCCAAGAGCAGTCAATGTGGACTTGTACACTTTCTTCCCATCAGAAATTCAAGGAAACGTGTATAAAATAGTGTATACAATATGTAAAGTATAGTGTAATATTAGTTGTATTTACACTGCGCATTCTTGAAGACTACCTCTGAAACAGTCTATATTTGTGATTTATTAAACGAAACAGTGTATATTGTAGAAGACTATGTCTGCTGATGGCAATGCTGCTTTAATATATTGCCCCATGTTACTCCACGTACCATCTTCCCCCAGTACCATGTTTCCTAGTGTCCCATCTACCCCCATTCTCTCCTTCTAGTTATTATGCATTTAACATTACATCATTAGTAACTTACAATACTTGGTGTGTGCAGATCAATGATGTAAACAACATTGTGCTCGAATGGACACCATTTTATCCATTTTACTGTTCCTCATCAGGGCCCCCTGACTTGATCAGTGGATACTGACCAGGTGATATGAGTGTAGATGCTGTCGGGGTGAGGACTTAAGCACACACCATATTTCATCATGAACTTTGTCAAAAGTTTGAGCAAAGCATGAATACATCATTTTCCCTTGGTTATTTCCTTCTACTATGATGAATCCAGATGCTAAGAAATCACTACTAAATGATATAAATAGATCAATAGTCTACATGTATATACATCATTTTCATTTACTTTGATTTCAATATCTACTCAGCCAATTATTACTCCTTATTCCAATGGTCATTGTACACTTCCTATTACTCCTGGTAATGACTAAAATCATTTTGCTTACAATTTTGTTAACTAAGGAGTATTATTGTGAGAAATAAAGCTGCTGAGGTAGACAATTTTTTATTGTGTTTGTAAAATTTTGGTGCGTGGGACAATTTCACGTGAGGTACAATTTCGTGGCAAGTAACTAATTTATCGGCAGTGGTACAATGTCAAGTTGACGTGAAATTTTGCCGGTACAATTTCACGTGGTGTTACAATTTCAAGGCTCAACAATCCTCTAAGATCTGAAAGAGTACACAACCACTTCTAAGGACAGGTGATGTTTTTTTTCGGCCCGGGGCAGCCAAAAGTGTGCAATTCCCTCCAGGAACAACCAAATCAGTCAGCTATCATCAGATTTGAATGCAGATCACCCACTATCCTACGAAAATTTCCAAAACGAGAGCATTTCTAACTATCATCCTTCATGTGAAAATTAAATGGAAGATTACTCACTTACTTTGCGGTCATTACCTATTAGACAAGGAAACCAAGTAGTAAGTGTCAGTCTGGTTGATACCCAGGGTTGATATTAAAAAACTTAATACGTACGTGGAGAGCCGATAATTGTATTAGAAACTAATTTAGGTTATTCAAAGAATTTGATGGATACCAATAGAAATCAATACCTTGTCATTTTGGCGAGACTTTCGTTGTTTTCGCAACAACTTCTTTGGGCCGAATGTGACTCTCTGAGATTTTCATTCGGCCCGAAGAAGTTGTTGCGAAAACATGTTAACGAAAGTCTCGCCAAAATGACAAGGTATTGGTTTCTATTGGTATACATCAAATTCTTTGAATCATGAATAAAGAAACCCAGGATGATCTAAATATACATTCAAGTTATGTTCCTCAAATTTTTCACGTAGCCTTGTAGCTTTTATTTCTATCTGTTCACGTGGTCCACAGCTATCCATGCTTGCATGGTAGAAAGTACACTTACTCATACATTTGTTTGGCAAGCGTATGGATATCCCCTGGTTATCTTAAGACATCTAGACTTTATTAGAATGGGAAAGAACTTGAAGAAAAAAATGACTGCAGACTGCAGACTTCCACAAATAAATATCTATACCCCGATATTGGAATCCAGCTAATGAAGGAATATGAAGCTCAGGCACGTGCGTCTATGAAAACATACAAGGCAGATAATAACCCAATAAGGCAGATGGAAGAGTTAGATCCATCTCAATATGCGTGTCCTTCCGCGTATTAACAAACTCTGGCACTGCCAAAACACGGAACTCGCCGAACAAATAGCCCCGGCAGAGTGAATTACCTGCTGTATAATTGTATTAGAGGCAGATTGGGATTATGGATATTTCATTCTGTTGGAATCTTGCATGAGATTTGCAGTAGTGCCCGGTTTTCCAACATGGCGCATAACTTATTTATACGTGTTGTTGTTTTTTGTTGTTGCAGTTTTGTTTTTGTTGTTGTTGTTTTGCTTTTGTGTTTGTTTGTTTTTGATATATTTTTGTTTTTTGTGTGTGTTTCTTTTTGTGTGTGTGTGTGGGGGGGGGGGATTTCGGTGTTTACTTTTACGTGACAAATCATGTTGTGTGCAGTTATAATAAATACAATTGCTGGAGATAAAAGAAAACATTACCATTTCTATTCGAAATTTTATTATCATATTAATAGTTACTGCATGTGGCAGGTATATTCAAACCAAGACAAAATGACATAAGTGTGCCTTCTACTCACACCATCTATCAGGCAAATCTTCAAGCACACATAACTGACTACTGTACATAGATCACAAACAGCATGAATCAACACCTTACAATAGTTGAGAAACTAGAGAAACGTAAAAATAAAACAGTCTTAAAACAAATAAATAACACAGTTGCCAGCAACTTACAGAAAATTGACTAATATTTCATATTGCAATAGGTGCGTAAAATCCGTATACGTATCGGCATCTCATTAACGTGCCGAGTCATATAAATTGAAAATGTATCATCGATGCGTGACACCAATAACCGTTCATCGTTCGAACATTGATCGATTGCCAGACATCGGCCGGCAAATGTGACTATAACATATGATAAGGCATCGTATGACTATGTATTGTTTGGAAAATTGAGCGAGTATCGGCCAAATGCTTCACATGGCAACCACCATCGTCGGCGTATAGCTTTCAGTATTCGGAAACTGTGGGATACCCAACCCTAGACCACTTATTCATCATCGAATGTATGAAAGGTGAGTGGACAATATATAGTATAGGCAGTCATCATCGGGGCACCGTTTAAATCTAAATTTGAATTACAACTTTTATAAGGTCTCCAATGATGGGCGAGCGGGTCCATCAAATAGGAAGTATGCCAGCCGTTGATCATGCGTGTACCGACAGTATCCTGTATGTAACACAACGCATAGCTCGCACATCACTCACGCATCCGACACGTTGTGTGACTTGGGTTTTTAACAATCTTGTGGAAAAAATATATAATAGAATTCATGTAATGTTAGTAAACAAAAAAGGTATCTTTATTCTATCATATTCGTGTGGTAATAATGTGCAGATGTCTATGAATTATTACGTACACAAATGGTATGTTTGTAGTCGACAATACATTTGTGTGTGTGATACTTTCTATGGTGCAGATGGTATCAATAAAAGAGTTTACCACGTTCACCAATTAATGAGTGAGAGATTACCTATTGTACTGATAATTGTAATTTAAAACACCATCAACTTTGAAAATAATCTGTTTAAGATGAAAGCATATTTTGGAAGTAAGATAGACTGACCACTGGAAAACTACTTACCGTCATTTTGTCTTATATACTACATGTATAAAGCTAAGTGCAATTTAAACTAAGATTCGAGCTCTACATAAACCTATCTTGCAGATAAAATCTCATTTGATGCATACAGTAGCATAGGGATGCCCAAATTGCATATACCCTTATCATTCATTATTTAACGCACACCACACACTATGGTAAATCATATACATGTTATTGATGCCTGTATTTCTACAAGAAATTAAAACATTCCAAAACTTTCTGAAGCATAAGTCCTCATGTATAAGTATCATAACAGTCCAATCGTCTCTTTCGTATAGTTTCAAGTAAAACTTGAAAAAATACAGTGTCTATTTGCAAATACACATTTCATAGTCATTTCCATTCACAAAAAACTAACAAACATTACAATCTGCAAACAAAAACACTTCATCAAATCTCTCCGCTCACCTAATCAACTCTGGCGCAAAGTATTATTGCGCGCATTCGCCAAGCAAACAATGCAATGTCCTGACACCACATCCGGATTGTGTGTATGTTCCTGCAGTCCGGGATTAGCCGGATCCAGTTTGAAATAATACGGAGTAGCATTCTCGCCACCTCCGTCCGATATGATATAAGCGTTTCTGGGAGAGGATGGTTCTCCCTGAGAAGAGACCGGCCGGAAGGTGGAGAAGCCCTTGGGCAGGGTGGCGCAGGCGTCCGGGGGCAGCCGGCGGGTGGGAGAGGACGGCAGCTCCGTCAACAGCACCATGCCGTCAGGGTGGCCCTGTAGGGGTACGGTGAGTGGTAGAGGATAAGCAAAGGTGAGAGGTAATAGGTAACATAAGCGGTAACCTGTGTGTGATGTTAGTTAAACTATGTGTAACAGCTAAAGTGCCTATATTTATGAACTACATTTAAAATATGCGACCGGATGTTGGTGTTTTGTATAAAAATGGAGATGACGTTAGAGACTTTTACATGTGTTTCAATGTGTTTTATATGTATCTTTTAAATTCAAACATAGCAATCAACATTCTATCATGATGTTTTCAATGTCTCAACACTTAGTAAAATGACTTCTAATTATCTACATCCCAGAGAGGACTATTCAGAAGTATGGATATTTCGATTAACATTCTGATCACAAATCATAGCCCAAGACTACAAACTGCAGACACAAATTCATACGCTGATCTTGTGTGTATACCTGGTGGGGCGGGGGTGATGTGGGTGTGCTGGGAGAGGACCGACTGGCCCGCCCTGGGGATGTCAGTGACCGCCGTTTCTGCCAATTGACCCCCATGTAGCTCCGCGACAGTGTGGCCGATCTAAGTGTATGAGAACAGGAGCAATAAACAGTCTGGTTCATTCGGAATAAACTCTTCTAAGGTTAACTAAAATATGTAGACAAATGACATCCGATACACCGAACTGAGCTTTCCAGACCCGAACAAAAATCTAGGGAATAATCATTCAGCTGTATAAGTAGCATAAACCCAACATCCAAATTTACCACACCAATAACCATATAGCAGGCACAACTACAAATTAACTATATCAAAACTCATTATAAAGCCAATGTAGCACCTATAATGGCAATTCTACAAATACACACTAGGCCTATACATACATGTAACCTATAGACTTCTCCCCCAGGGTAGAGCTCATAAACATACCCGAGACTACCGTCCTTGAGCATGTCTGTCCTGCTGCCGAGCAGCGTGGTCTCGGTGGACGCTTTCGTGTCCTCGTCCGCACACTCGGGGCAGTTGTTGGGCAGCTGCTTCAGCATGTACTGGGACCGGCTCCGGATCTTACGCCGTCTGCGTCTAGAGGAAAAATGGACGTATGGGACTTTATGTTGAGGTACCGTGTCAACTTTGTCTGAGAGTTGTGTGTAAGGTTGACAGTCAATTGCCAATGTGATGAGGATCTTATCGCTTCGTGGCGTCTATTATTGTCGCGAGAGTAAGCAAGAAATATGCTTATTTTGTTCTAAATATTTGTGTAATTTCAACTCTCTTTTTACATATTACATGTACATCTTCGGCTTATGAGTGATACCAATCTAAAATATTTTTATTAGAATATATAGCATAGTGATCAGGTAGTATATAATATCCTTTTAATTGCAAGTTTTAAATACATTGTAATAAGATACACAGACAAGTCTTTAACCAATTCAGTCTAGTATTCATGACCAATTCCAGGATTAACTGACCTCCTCATATAGGCGAGAACTGCCACCAGCATGACCACACCGATGGCCACCCCGATGGCTACACCCAGTGCTACCACGATCAGGATGCCTGCAAGACACGGGGAGGATGTGATCAAATTAAGATGCTAAATTGCAAAATTAGTGCAAAAATGCCAGTTGAAATGAACTAGGTAATGCGCAGTAGACGTATGTATAGAAATGCCCATTAGATCGAATGTCTATGCAAACATACAGGATAATATAATCTTTAAAATCTTTGATTGTAGTTATCGTGGATCAATTTAAGTACCGTTTTGGCATTATGTTTTATTTCTATGCTATAATTTCCAAAATGTAACAAACTTTTCAAAATGTTTTGAGATTTATTGAAGCTTTTCAACTCTACAGAGTTCTAATCATATCTTTAAATTCAGCTAATGAACTTCTATCTTTATGTACGTGTGATTAGAATAGTGAGTACAGGAATATATACCAAAAGGAAACTGTGACACATTGCCCAACACACCTATGCTCCACTGCTCCTCAGGTTCTGAAGATATATTTATACACGTGGTTTTCAAACACATGTATATTTACATTGGTAAAATGGTAAATCATAAATTAATGTTATTCTATTTAATATACTGAGGAAATTTGATAACCTAAGAAATCAAGAAAAACGAAAATCACGTTCATCTTAATTGTTGCCTCTATAGTATGCGTACTGGAAATTGCACAACTAAATAAAACCTGTATTACATCCAGTCGATATAACACTGTTTTAAAATATACATTTCAAATATATGTAATAAGTGTGATAACTAATAACTGCATGATTATATTGTATGCATGTTTTAATTGTTATATGGACATAGCTATCTGTATGTCCCATTTAATAAATGATTTGAGGTGATAAAACCCATAATGCAAAATCTAATCCAATGAACGAACGTCTTTCACGGTGGAACATCCATCCATACATTTCAAAAGTCATGGTAATATAACATCCACCCCAAGCTCTAAATTTGTCACTGTTGCTGTAGAGTACGTAGCCACAACATGACACCCACCTGTGATGGGGACCACCGCGCTGGTGCAGTTGGCGACCTCGCCGAGCCACTCGGTGCCCCGGCAAGTCAAGTACCACGCCTCGTCCGTGGCATTGCACTGGATCACCGCGTGCTCGCCGTTGGACTTGACCCATGCATTGGAGGGAACTTGCAGAGGAGGGCAACCGAATGCTGGAACAGAGGGCGGGCAGTGTGTGTGGTGTTTGGATTTGCTTTCTTTATGACAACTATCAGGGAAACGTGAATATAGTATTGCGGTTGTATTCTGTTGGCATAGCATTTAGCTTGGATTAATAAGGATATTCAATTACTCACGCATAGTTTATATACACTCACAAAATAATGATACTGCGTACATGTATATGGCAGCTCTCTGTCAAGTCATTTATAATCAATATCGGTGTGGTCTACAAGTCGTGAAACAAACAGTATTCTACATGTCGCCATATGCTCTTAGCGAGAGTTAAAACCCCACAAACCTACTTAGAGCCTGAAAGCAAGGCTGAAACCACAGCCCCATAAATAACAAAGTACATAACGCCACTCAACATAAAAACACTCGCCAACAAACCCGAGCACATTACCCCATCGAATAAATCTATAAATGATATTGCAGTTTAGTTGATACAGATGCAAGAGTAATCCAGACGGATGGCTCCAGTCCATCCAACTCTACAGACGGAGGCCAATGGCCAGTGTTCCACGCTCAGATTCATCGAAGAAATGATAATCCAATGATCCGGAATCCAATTGTACCATAAATCGACCATTTGTAAGAGAAGTGATGGACCAAAATGTCCCCTAATTTGAATATTGGGTCGATATTTGGTTTTGTATACTGGGACTAATCCCTGTGGTATTACGGGTCTATTATCAGATTTCTGTGGCAGTTCGTTAATTGGGAGCGTGTGTAAGTTAGATGTCCATGTATATAGAAGTGGTTGTTATACAGTATATATGCAGTTTTGTGGAATAGTAATACTGGAGATTAATTATATATAAAAGACATACGAGAGTAACAAACGGGTTTTTTTAATGAAGGGCTACAATACCGATCTAGACCATTTTAAACATTCCAAATAGCTTAAGTAGAACATTACATTACTGAAAGGAGGAAGTTATAACCAATCATAAAGAAACCGCAGACACAACATACAAATAAAATAAACCCCCATTAAAAGATACTCACCCTGGAATTTGAGCATGAAAGAGTTTTGTTGAGACGGAGTCATGTAAATCTTGATCTTGTTGCCATGAGAGACAAATGCCGTGGTCTCTCGCCGCTGACCCCCACATATAGTCGTGTTGCCTACACAAGAGGATGTTCATATCCATTAAAATTTCTAATACAGCAATTATACATATAATTCTACAGGTCCTAAACTGTCAATTTATTTTTATCACATTAGCCCATTTAATCAACCTGCCAATGGTTTATATTATTCTATGTTGTTTTGTGGAAGTCAGCAGAATGTCAAAAATCAAATTTTCAAATGGAAATCGAATTCAATCATGACAATTGGGGCAACTGTGATGTTTAGGCTGCAAGCGCTGGGTACCTGTGACGGGGGACTCCCAAATGGACGCGTACTGCACACAGCGAGTGCCACCAGACGACACCATGGACGTGGAGTACCTGAAAAGAGAGACACTGCATTGGGCCAACTGGGCATACTGGTGTTTTTTTAGTTCAAGAATAAACTGCGTTTATATATGTGAATGGCATTCCGGCTTTGAAATAACCCGCTGTAGACAATAACATTGATGCCCTACAACTTTTTTTTTGTTTTGGTGGGGGGGCTTTCCAAAGCCATACGAACACAATGAAAAACCATGCTACAAAATTCTGAAATTTTATACAATAGAACAGATATAAACGTGACAACAAATCTTGAAATCAGGACCCAGACCATTTCTGACACCAAAGTAAAATGTATCTCAGACGAAACGTCGTAAACAGCAATTTTCAATCAGCAGTGGGTGTTGTTATTTGTCAATAGCCTTTACCCACTGAACGCTATCTCGCAAGTACATGTGTGTTTATCATCACATTTCACCCCTGGCCCGGTGTCCCGGTGCACTGTCCAATCAATAAGGGTCGGGGTTTCACGTGGCAGTGTGCTGATTGATTGGTTTGGTGGTCTGTATTAGAGAAAGGTATCAGACATAAGGATTGCTGTCAAGTTTTAAAATTTGGGAACATAAGATTAGACTTACGGTATTCTGCTTTTTGCGTTTATATTGTACGTGCTGTACGCAAAGCGCATTATATCTACGTGCATTCGTTCATTTGAAAATGTGATTAAAAGATTATATTTCCGTTATTGCACACTGCTTCGTTCTCAGATAATCAACGCTTCCATGCCAATATTATAATAAAGTCCACGGGAACATATGGTTGGGACAAGATTAAGCCTAGTAGAGACCATCTGAGTACCCCTTATAAATCATCACCAACATGTTCATCAAATGCCCTCATGTGTTAAACTTGCAAGTCCAGACAGTTAATCAGAAGAGATAATCTAATCCCCAGAGAACCAAGGCAATGGCGACGAACTATCCCCCTGTTCGACAACATAGCTAAAGGGTGCTCTCAACAGTCCCTCTGGCAGCGCAATATTCCCCAAACATGCTATAATCTCCTCTGTCAGAGCATGTTTGAAAGTTGACGCCAACTCCCAGCCATAATAACAAGTAAGAACTATGTATTTATTCTCTAGAGATGGTGCTCCCAGCACACTGTGCTACGGCGAAGTATACCCGTGTGCACAATATGCAGGCCACCTGAGGATGTGTTCACTTCATCAATAATGAAAAACAAAGCCCAAGTTCCTCGTATCAACAGACATGCCCTAACCTCCATAGCGCAATTGAAACATGTTCAGGTTTCTCAATATTCATCCATAGTTTTGTGATGTACAATCAATAGATGAAACTCCACAAATATTCTGAAAGGGAAGTACTCTTAGCTACTCTGTTTCATATTGTGCTTCTCAGAAAACAATACACGATCCAGTTGAAATTGACACACCCTACAAAGTGTTCTACCAACTTATAGTCTCTTATCAGCTTCTACAGTACTAGGGCTCTATCAGGCTGGCCACAGACCCCCATACATTCTAACATAATATATTTACAACTCCATTTAGAAATGCCAGCAGAAATAGTTACACTACAACAAGGACCAATAATGCACACACAATAAATACAACAGTAAACATCAATTTTGGAGCTAAATATCCCAAAGATATCCAGAAACCATCGCTCACTCACCAGTAGTCCGTGCTGGCGGGCACAGCAAAATCCACGAGTGTGACGTTGATGCGCTGGTACGGCATGACGGTCACGGTCCATGGACAGGGCCCGGGTGGTGCGACGGCCGAGGCCAGAACGCCATGTTCAGCCTTCACGGCCACGTGGCCCTGCTTAGGGCAGGACGTGGCCCCGCCAGGGGGCAGCGTCACTGCAAGGGGCGATGAAATGGGGTTGAGAAAACGGTACTTGCATGGTATAATCAAATTATAGCTCATTACGTTGAAAACAGCATCCTTGTGTCTTTGCTTAGGTGGATAGCTTTGTAATGTGTAGACGTGTATCATACGTAAGAGTATACGTGTGGATTACGTTTGAATAGGCTACCTTTGACGCAGGTGAAGGAGGCCTCCAAGTAGGACTTGAAGTCCTTGGGGCACGAGCGCTTGTCGTGCAGCGATATGATGGGCACCAGGCACTGACGCTTACCTGAAACATGCAATGACCTGGAAACTATGTATACCTCCCTCTACATTAAATTCTATTACATATAAGTGAACTAAATTACTTTTATTTTTGCATTTCTCATCCATGTATAGAATTATTTATCGTCCATGAAGTATGGTTGAATAGGAATGTTACTGGTACTCAGCTAAACACTGTTTAGTATAATATGCGAGCAAGTTAAGCTGTAAAGCTTGTAGCGAGTTGTTTCTTTATAAAATGCTATTTTATAGGGTCGCGTGGATAATAAGGTGACACTTCTTTAAAAAGTTGGATGTGAATGTGTATGTCAAATACATTTTATAGCTGATTGAAATCGTCCGACATTGTTTTACGCATTCACACACTAATATGTTCACCGAACTATGTGGGTGCATATTTAGTGTCTACCAATATTGAAAACGTAATATGTACAAGCTTAGTTAGACTACTGGTGTAACAATATAGGACAAAGTATTATTTTTTAATGTTATCGAACAGATGACGTCTTTATTGATGTACGCAAATAGTCAATGAATGCATTTTAGATTATTGCACAAAAGACAACTGCTCCTTAACCATTAAAGAAATGATAGTGGAATAAATATCATAGACAACTGTAAGTTTGCATAGATTTCCGTGTGTACATAAAACGGCTGTTTTGGAGAGAAGGAAACTTTGCGCTCGTTCCAGTTTTAACAAAAGAGTACTATTCCAGAATATTCTGACAGGAGTTCACTTATTGTAATCAAATTGGCGAGTTGTAAAATCAATTTCGTCCAGAAAGCCATGAATCCACCCGAGACTCCCAGTCGTGCATTTAGAAAACTAGACCTCAATGAGAAACCGAGCTACTATTGCCGGATATGCGACATAGTGTTTCGCTGTGACCAGGAACTACAGGACCACTTCAATTCAACAAGCCACATTAACTTCACTCCCACCCCGAAGAAATGTGGACATTGTGTCTACTGCCAAGCAAAAGAAGCCGCAAGGAGAGAAGGACGCCCATATGTTCGCCCAGATGACAGTGAAAACCAGCCACTTCGCGGTCGCATACGGCTGCAGGAAGTGCCATGCTTAGCTTCAGAGCTGGCTCGACAAGCAGCCCTTGAATCGCCTCCTCTGGAAGATCGGGCTCAGCAACCCACTAATCAAACAGATGCCCAGCCCGCTGACCAACAAGCTGTCCATCCCGACCCTCAACCAGCCCCACAGCCAGTTCCTGATCCAGGTCCTCAGACATCAGACCAGCCTGCTTCACCTCCGCCTACACACGAGGCTGCCAATGCCCTGCCAGCCGACCAGCCAGCGCAAACCCTCCCAGCCGACCAGCCAGCACAAGCAGCCGCAGATCTAGAGTTGATGTCACAATTAGGTAACACATTCCATTCGAATATTGGGCGGACATTCAGAATGTGGGCATTTAGTTATCTACACGTACTGCTGAGTTGTCTGTTTTAAAAGTATATTCATGTATTGCTGCGATTCTTGATTTGGTGTTCAGATAATATTATCTGTAAATGTATGACATGTTTACATATCTTACACCCACCCTTCCAGGTCACGTCGACAACATCATGAAATACGATTCTGATGACGACAGGGTTGACCTATCTGACAAAACTCCCCGAGTGCAAGTGGAATCTGATGATTGGCTGTTAGCTGATGAAGAATTACCAATGACTCCAACTGTATCAGATACTCAAACTGTATCGGATACGCCAACTGCTTCAAATTTGCGGGTGTGTCCTATTTCCGAATACCCTGCTAAGTTTGCCAAACTAAAAAGGCGCATGACGAACACACCTCTTACCCCTTCATTTGATGGTATGTCGGAGTATATGACTATAGATGACAGCACATCAGAATCTAGCACTGGTGTTTATGGTGCTAGCAGTATGGCTTTTGGAGCTTCACGTTATGCTACGACTACCATTGGTTTTGGATCCAGTAGTACTACGTATGGGTCAAGAGAAAGAGATCCATTTATTGGTGGAGATTTACAGAGCGATTCAGATGATGAAGAAGACTTCTTCAGATATTAGCATGAGTGACAATATTTGGTATACCGCGAGGAATATTCATTAAAGCACTAATCAAAATAGTACAATTGTGATTTTCTTATTACACATCTGGAATAACAACATAATATGGTGCTTTTAATATCAGTAATGGTGTAAACGCTATAAATGTAGTTGTATAAATTTAGTGATTATCGGCTGTAAAATATGCAAGATAGCTATTCATTTCATAATGCGCACACATGTAATTTATGTTTATTGTATATACTTTTGTGCCCAAAATACTAGTTTGTAATACATAAAATACGTCAATAGCACTCCTCATGTATTACCAATTTAAACAAATAATTGTACAGATTTACGCTTATATACTTATGTGCCTATTTATACTTAAGCTTATTTGTTCAGATACTTTGTATAATAAAGGTTATCGAGTGTGTTAACTTATGTATCTTGTGTTCGCACCAACGTTACGTTATCATTACATCTCCATATTACAATAACTGATACAATGACCGAACATAAAAATATTGAACATGATGGTAAGAAAAATGTGTGAAAAACTGATAACACCTTCGTTATAATTAATGTATGTTCTCCCCTGGTCAACTGGGTTCCTGGAAACCTTCACATGCAAAATTCAGGCGGCGCTATCCTTGTACCACAATGACAACATGCAAAAATGCTTTAATACACAAGGCAATTTCCATTCCTTCACGTACATGTTATACCAGTACACAGGAGGATCCAGTACACAAACGTCCTTAAAGTGAATGTCCCTTCGTACTAATAATTGCGTCCCACAGCTGAAGCGCAAAGCCTAGTGATTGTTTTGTTTCTAACTAGTATATATGTGTCTCCGGACAATCTAGAGCATTTACCGTTTAACTGATTTCATTAAAACTTTACACAACTATGATGTATAAGGCGACACTAAAGTGTTTCGACTTTGGCCATTTTATAATTAAAGTGGGCTTTGCAATTTATGAAAGATATGGATATTGGAATATGTATATCACTGCCGCACTGTTTTAATATTGGGCTTTGAATCTATTATTGATTATTATCTGCCAATAGTACTATTGCAACACACAGAGCAATATGTTTCGATCACGGCTGTAAACTCAATCTGAGGTTTTCTCCTCAAATTCATAAGTTCTTAATTGCAAACCATACATCGTTTCAGTATATAGTTAAATTGTCGATTAGTCCACGCTGTTCTCGATTGATGTTCCTTTATTCCAGCACACCGCTCTGCGGCTGTGCAGCAGCTTATATACCGTGCTTGGACTCGTACGCTCCAGTGAAAAGAGCATTGTAATGCTGGACTCATTCCATGTCCTAGCAGTGTTCTTTCAAGACTTTTGATCTAGTTGTCGGTTTGCACGCCTTACCTAACCAGTAATCGAACTTGCACCTACTTCTCAAGGAAACGTAAAAGGCAAAAGTTACCCAGGACAGTCTACATGCCACTCAAGCTCACAACTCTCCTGTCACAAGCACGTTTCAACGCGATGCACAACCGTATCTTCTATCGCTATTGATTCAACTTTCATCCAACGCACTATTCAATCAACCAGCATTAGAATAGAATCCCCGTAATAGAAGGACTACAGTCCCATTAAGGATGACGGCCAAGTGCCCCTTAACTCACCAGAACATCGCCTGTCGAAGTCCGCCGTGACGTCGGTCCCGCAGCCGATGTGCCCGTAGTTCTTGGTGACACAGCGGCCGAGTGTCATGCGCCCGTACTTGGCCGCCTCTATCACAACGACCTCGTCCTCTGCGCATGTGGCGTTAAACGTCTCCCACTCGCAGTACTCTTGCACGTCTGTGAGGAGAAAAAACGAAACTTGCATTATATCTTTGTTAAGTTATTCAGCAGATTTGTGTATACATGGTGTGTACTTGTGAATGGCACGTGTTCTGCATTTATCCTGAAGCAGCCGTGTTTGCTACAGTTATGCATAGGGCACATTCCACCGCAAGGTGGGTCTACAGCCAGTCTACGACCAAAAACGCATGGAGATCGTAAAGAACCCTCATCAGTACATTAACCAAAACACCTTAATCAGTACAATAGGGGTCCATTTGGACCCCAATCATTTGATGTGATTTTCTCTTCAATTCATGATCTTTCTGTGATGCAAATACATTCATATGTTAATTATGACTGTGTCAGATAAAAATAACAAACAAAGTGTTATGGTTCTATTATATACATATTTTGATAGGTCAAATTATCGAAAAAGTCTGTGTTGTCTGTACCAGTCGTGTCTGGGGTCCATGTGGACCCCAATAAAATGGCTTTTGTATTGGTCCTTATGTATAACCAAAGAAAATAATTTTCATTCTTGATAATGGGAAGATATGCGCTAACAACTTTATTTAAGGCCTTCAATCAAAAAAAAATCCAATGCACCCTGCATTTTCTGTTCTCAACGGGTGTGGGGTCCATCCGGACCCCAAACAAATATTTTTTATGTATGTCCTAATATTTAACTAAATGAAATAATATTCGGTACTGATAAAGACAAGATATAGGGTGACAACTACTTAAAAGGAAATGAAGATATACCGAGCGGATAAAAATATATCACATAAAGTATACCCCTGGGGTCGATATTTTTTTGTCACTGCATGCGGAAAACGCCGTAGACACCGCAGACCTCAAGACGCCTTGCGGCGACCACGCCCACAAGGTGGAATGTGCCCCTCGCTTGATTTTTCTTTTTTATGTATAGGTTTGTAACAGTTAGTGTACTTGAAATTGAGCATCAAGTTTTAAAGAATGGTATTGTTGTCATCAGCTTCACAAAAAGCTTTTATTTTATTTATAATCGTGGGACCTTTGTAATAATCTACATGTGTGCCCAGCAGTTTAGATGATACAATCAACAAAATAATCGTTGGCATTATTAGCAAACACGTGTGTACATATTTATACGCTCGTGTAGTGTTTGTCACTCTGACGTAGCAGTATTTGCAGTAATGATTGCAAAAACAAGACTTTGGCTTGTTACCTGCGTAATCAGCTACAAAACAACGTGACAAATTACGGGCATGCACATTATGACGCATAATGGTCAACTTTTGGTAGTGAATGTTTCATGGCATTGCCATTGGCAAACGCAGTGGAAAAATTCCTGTATACTAGTCCAACATATTATAATTGTACAACTTATATCGAACAGTTATGGTGTTTGTGTTGCTTTGTTTTGATACTGGGTCTAGGTATATGCTGCTGAACAGCGTAATTATAACTTATGTGGTGCACTACATCTGTAATTAAGATGGTTATGGGCAGTAAAGGGGTGCATTATGTTTACACCCACTCAAAAAAAATAACGGCCATAATCAGCTGTGATCAGCGGTTGTGAACATTGCTAGTTACCCGTTTTAGTAGATAACATTTAATTACTGTTTTAATTTGTTTTGTGAAAACCTATGATATTATACTTAAAATCATGTTTCGTATTTTACTCTGGTTTGATAGATTTTAGGATATAAAATATTCAATATCTTTTTAAAATGGAAGGTATGTAAACATGATCAAATTTATACTTTTTTAAGTTTTTGATAAGATCTTTCCACATGATACAACAATATTGCTTTAAAATATTTTGTAGCAGTATTTTTAATGGAAATAGTAAAATCTTGTACTTAACTCTATATAAATTGTCTGTTCACACATGCCACACATGTCACGCGTTTTGACTCATAAATCTCAAACGAGCGAGGCGACATGAGTAAAAAAGATTTGTTGACATTTACCCACTTTAAACTTTGCAATGGTAATCATTAAATATTAAAAGAGAAAACTGTCCAGTCCCACCTTAAAGAGGCATATTTTTCACGTTTTATATAATATTTGTATTTGTATTATTTTTCTCATCACCTTGTAGGTATTGCTGAGCATACAGTAGCCTACATTGCAAAAGTAGCACAAACGTTCAAATTCCTGATATTAGCGTTCATCCGCATGTCCTGTATATTTACCGTGTGGATGCCAGAGAGAAGGGCGCAATCAGATAGGGTTGAGTTTACTCAACAGCCAACACCAGACCTGGCCGGAAAGTAAAACTCCAAGGTCCTGGTCATAATTCTATCCCCCTAGTTACTGGTCCACAGAAGCTTCTACATAAAAACATCACCCAATATGAGCACTTGTTCCAGAGACGGTTCTCCAAGGAAGGAACGTTCACAAAGTTGTGACAATAAATCATTGATATATAATGATGACAATCCCATGAAAGCGTTGGGGACATCATTCTAACTTAAAACTATACTCAAAACACAACTGGACTCATAATAACAATGCACGTTGAATCCAGCTCTATCGACATCTGTCCAATGCGTTGGCAGGCGGCATTGATTTGCCATCAGGACCACGTGGTCAGGCCCTGACCGCGCATCCCCCGTGGCGACATCCGTTCATGTGCACGCATAATCAAGTAGTGTGTTTTTTTTATTACAGTACCGCCAGACGAACTATCATTTTTTTATTACAGTACCGCCAGACGAACTATCATTCAGGTAGACAGTAAAACATGTGAGCATAAATGCATAAATTCACGCCATGATGGGAAAATATATGCAGTAGAACCTTTCTATTAGGGCTAACTTTGGAGCCATTCTCAGGTGGCGTCAATAGAGAGGTGGTTTCTATACAGAGATTCATTTTGGTAGGTTCCCGAAGGTTTAGGACCATGAAATGTGGTCTTATTATAGAGGTGGTCTCAATGTAGAGGCTGTCTTAATGACCCCTCCAATTATGTTTTCCACATACATAAAGTTACAAAAGTTACACCATAGGACATTATAGATTGAAAATCGCTTCTCCAGAACTTATGTTAGAAAACGTAATTTGGTCCCATACCACTGGGGGAGGGTGGGGGGATTGGCTTGAAAAAAATGGGAGATGGGAGATGAGACAGCCAAAGTGGGAGATAGCCACCCAACTGTGGTATCAATATAAAAAGCACTGCTAACTAGAAGGTCATTAGCTACATGTACTGGTATGTCCGGCTGCATATATAGCAGTGTTCAGGCACCCTCACATCAGTAGCTTCTCCTGTAGACGTACCTTAGACCTAAATGTGTTGTCTTCGTGAATTTTTTATGCCGTATGTTATGACACTTACAAACATGAAAGACTGATTGATAGTTCACACTGTTTACTTCCCATTACTTTACATTACGTAGTAGTAGTAAATGTCTATATTTCAACATGTAATGGCATTGTTATAAAAGGTATATGCATAGTGTGCATATATTAAAAGCTCCATGTACTGTGCTGCTGTGATGTGAGAATTCCACTACTAGAGGTAGAGTAACATGAGAAAATGGCCTTCATTGCGTATGCTTCATATAATACCAAGAGCATCATGGTTTTCATTGTGGGGTAAATGCTATTTTTAGTATGCACGTAATCACGTCATATTACAGCAGCAATTTCAGCGTTGGTTTTAAACTTTTAACATCAAGTACATTGTGCTGACATTTTGGATTGCAACCAGATAATCATTTATAAACCAATGTGTGGACTCACGGTGATACCGGTTGAACTATGTCTGTTATTAGCATGTAGTTTTGTAGCCACGTGCTGACTTCTGCTGAAGATTTAGACAATTTAGATTTGCTAACTGTTACTAAATGCAGAAACCAACAGAGTTTTGTAAGTCCTACCATTACAAAACATCATGAGCAGAATTTAAAGTATGCTTCAGATGCTAGTAGAAATAACTGAAGCATACATTCTACTACACCACATGCAATGACTGTTGTCAAGTCAACTCTGAATCTCTTCAGCATTGATCACTGTATGTATGTCTGTTATATTTCCATTCACATGGCCAGCAGAAGGTAGTACATAAAACGCGCTAAGTTACTACGAACGAGTTCAACCCAAAAGGCCAGTCTTCTGCACGAATGCAGGTCAAGAGGCCTGATTACTAGACAAAATTACAATGGATTAGTTGAGTTTAAATCGAGTTAGGATGGATTAGTTTTAGGCGGAAGCATATTAGCATGGATTAACACTCATGGAATGTACGTAAATGGTCAATAGCGGCTGACGGGTTTTGTCAATAAGTGAGATATAATGGCGTGCAACATTCGTGATAATTTACTTTTACGCCGTATTTGTGTGTAGTGTTGGCCTCTTAGTCCAATCGCTGGTGTGTGTAGATCTATTCATTTAAACATCTGCAATTTCTTTATTTGTTTATTCAGCTATTGGTGATATTTTTCTGATAATGCATTATAAGTGCTTCATTGTCTTATCTTGTTTGCATATTAAATATAACTGTGCCGCTCCTGGGCCCCAGAATCATGGGACGGCTGTCTGGTATGAGCATGTATACTACTATGATTTAGAAACACTATACCAAACACATTATTGCTATTATATATTATATCTACATATTAGTATTAATGAATACGGTATAGTGTTTGTAAACCACAGTAGTTTACATACCACACACACCCGCCCATGTTGCTGCGGTCCATGAGCCAGACCACCACCATCACGTGCTAACATCGACACTAAAACTTACAATAAGCAGCCATCATTTTTACCCGCCAGAAACCACCCACATAAAGAATTCTGGTCCCAGAGCTCAAAACACACGCGGGATGTCTTTTTCATATAATCCATTAAACAACAACCAAGCAGGAGTTAATGTGGAAAGAAGGCTTTTACCCGATGGAATACTCGGGTGGGGCTACTAATCAAATTGCCTGTTTTGGCGTATTTAGGCGCGCGCCTGGCGCGAAACAATCGCATTACTCGTGATTGGCGTATTGGGGTGCGCCGGGAGTGCGCCAGTGTCGAGTACGAGTAGTCATGCATACCGATATGGCGTGGTGTGTTTATTTGCTTTATATTTATATATGATTTGTTCAACTACTTATTATACTGCATAACACAGACTAATGACAGCCATCAACACATGTAGATAATTCAGAATCATAATTGAGCTACATGTCTGATCGCAGGTTGAGCTGACCTCATGTTTGCGAAAACCTTCCACATTGTGTGACAATAAAGAAACCATGGAGTCACGAAACAACTTGATGTGTACATGGTATAATGCAATACATATATGTTTAATTAGTGTGGATTAAAACAAGTACTATACAATTACACATAGACATAAAACCATATTGGAATCATAAATGATAACAATAAAATATTTGCAATGTAGGGCCAATCAAACAGTTAGACTACAGTTCAAATGCATTAGGTTCATTCCATACAGCGTCAATTTTTGGGATGCAAAAATAACATAGCTACATAGAAGTGATATTTTAGAAAGACGTTATTTAACATTTGAAAAGTTTACTTGAACATTACCATTTTAACCCACCTTTTTAATAATGCACTACGTGGATATATATGACTATACGAAATGCAACACAGAAGCACCTGCACTGCAGTCGGTTAACATTTACGATTATGTTAACACGCTCTTACAACTTGCACAAAGCGCCGTGTCATGTCCCCAAACGTTCCTTGTGAGAAAGTTATTTATTCGTGTGATGTAAATGGTCCCTCGGTAGCAATCCCATCAGAGCTCTTGCAGCTTTAGTTTAAGAAAGCAAAGAAAATTGAGCTGCAGGATTC
>CM032664.1:13334048-13344881 GCA_019095985.1 Streblospio benedicti | reverse complement strand
AAGGCCAGTCTTCTGCACAGATGCAGGTCAAGAGGCCTGATTACTGACAAAATTACAATGGATTAGTTGAGTTTAAATCGAGTTAGATGGATTAGTTTTAGGCGGAAGTATATTAGCATGGATTAACACTCGTGGAATGTACGTAAATGGTCAATAGCGGCAGACGGGTTTCGTCAATAAGTGAGATATAATGGCGTGCAACATTCGTGATAATTTACTTTTACGCCGTATTTGTGTGTGCTGTTGGCCTCTTTAGTCCAATCGCTGGTGTGTGTAGATCTATTCATTTTAAACATCTGCAATTTCTTTATTTGTTTATTCAGCTATTGGTGATATTTTTCTGATAATGCATTATAAGTGCTTCATTGTCTTATCTTGTTTGCATATTAAATATAACTGTGCCGCTCCTGGGCCCCAGCATCATGGGACGGCTGTGTGGTATGGGCATGTGGATTTAAACTATGATAGAAACACTATACCAAACACATTACCGCTATTATATATTATATCTATATATTAGTATTAATGAATACGGTATAGTGTTTGTAAAGTGTTTGTAAACTACAGCCCACGTTGCTGCGGCTCATGAGCCACCACCACCATCGTGCTAATATCGACACTAAAACTTACAACAAGCGGCTCATTTTTACCCGCCAGAAACCACCCACATAAAGAATTCTGGTCCCAGGAGCTCAAAACACGCGGGATGTCTTTTTCATAAATCCGTTAAACACCAAGGAGTTAATGTGGAAAGAAGGCTTTTACCCGGATGGAATACTCGGGTGGGGCTACTAATCCAAATTGCCTGTTTTGGCGTATTTAGGCGCGCGCCTGGCGCGAAACAATCGCATTACGTGATTGGCGTATTGAAATTGGGGGTGCACGGAAAGTGCCAGTGTCGAGTACGCGTAGTCAGCGCATACCGATATGGTGTGGTGTTTATTTGCTTTATATTTATATGATTTGTTCAACTACTTACTATACTGCAACGCAGACTAATGACAGCCATCAACACATGTATATAATTCAGAATCATAATGAGCTACATGTCTGATCGCAAGTTGAGCTGACCTCATGTTTGCGAAAACCTTCCACATTGTGTGACAATAAAGAAACCATGGAGTCGTACGAAACATTTTTGATGTGTATGGGTATAATGCAATACATATATGTTTCATTAGTGTGGATTAAAAACAAGTACTATACAATTACACGTAGACAAAAAATCATATTGGAATCATAAATGATAACAGTAAAATATTTGCAAATGTGAATCAAACAGTTTGACTACAGTTCAAGTGCATTAG
The DNA here is from genome assembly GCA_019095985.1 of Streblospio benedicti. NCBI lineage: Eukaryota > Metazoa > Annelida > Polychaeta > Spionida > Spionidae > Streblospio > Streblospio benedicti. The sequence goes on along the minus strand of CM032664.1, from coordinate 13,343,574 downwards.
GTTCATTCCATACAGCGTCAATTTTCGGGATACAAAAATAACATAGCTACATAGAAGTCAGTTATCCCATAACCAGAGCGTGTATTTTGTGCCCAGTGTGCTGGCCAATGTTTTGCCCAGAGTGTGCACGTGTGTGGTGACAGCAAGTTCATCCTGCCGTGGTTTTTATGGGCCTTTGTAGTCATGGGCCTTGTACATGTTTATACAAAGCTTTTTTTCAACTAACTTTAACTTTGTGTTCTCTGATTTCTCAGACTATTTTGAATAATATTACTCAGTAAGAACTTAAAAACTTTTTTATCATTCTTTTAATAAACTGTGCAATAACCAACGATGAAGAATATATTCTTCTTTGATGACTTAACATCTTATCTAAAAAGCAAATCATGATCCGGGGGTGACTAGGTTGAAAAAGTTCTGAATAACAATATATCCTAAAATAACCAATGATAATGAAAACCCTGTAATCAAATATTTTCCAGTAACTATCATACGTGAAGATATTATTCCAACATTATTATCCATCCATAAACAATACTTTGATGAGTTTGCATGGGAAAAGTTGCATTTATCAATGTTATCTGTCCTACAGTAACAAGTCATATCTTATGAACAGTTGTAAAAGTGATATAGTTTCTGAAAATCTATTAACATTACCATTTTAACCCAACATTACCATTTTAATAATGCACTACGTGGATATATATGACTATACGAAATGCAACACAGAAGCACCTGCACTGCAGTCGGTTAACATTTACGATTATGTTAACACGCTCTTACAACTTGCACAAAGCGCCGTGTCATGTCCCCAAACGTTCCTTGTGAGAAAGTTATTTATTCGTGTGATGTAAATGGTCCCTCGGTAGCAATCCCATCAGAGCTCTTGCAGCTTTAGTTTTAGAAAGCAAAGAAAATTGAGCTGCAGGATTCATAGGGACGTCACATGAAACAAGGCTTAAGTTTGTTTCCACTTGATTGCAGTTATCTACTATGAATCTAGGTTGCATCAATTGCATTTGAGGCGAATGTGGGTGCATGAGGGTAGGATGATAGAATAAGAATACAGCTTACGGATATAAAATTACACTATATGGTTTCCGTTAAGACACTTATCTGACAAGTCTCGAGCGACGCATAAACTGTATTGCTACATACAAGCTTAGCTCTCTTATGTTATGCATAAGGAATTAAAAAATGCAAATATAATGATAAAAGACACATCCTAAGAAAGGTTATTAGATTTGCTAAATACAATGACATTGACATAATAGACAAAATAAAAATGTTGGTATCATGACGCAATAACACGATAACCTCGATGGGCCTAGAAAGTGCCCTTGTAGAAACATCATGTCCATTTAATAAAATTGGAATTGACTAGTTTGAAACACTCAAACAGTGCTCATGCCATGTACTTATAAAGTGATTAAAGCAGCACATTAGAGACGCGGGCGATGTTTACATCCTCGGCCATGGCCCCTTGAGCTGATGTGTCAAGTTGACATGGATAAGGCCAGCCCCAATGTCATCACTGTTTGCTCTTACTTTCAGCTCATGTTAGAGTGGCCGGTGCAATGTTGAGGGAAATTGATAAGTGCGGTTTTGTAGTAGAGACGCATAGCATAGCTACAACCTGTATAGCAGAGTTGAGTTTTTACTGTGTTCTGTTCATATATCTTTCTAATATTTGTGAACTGTTTTTGATTTTTAATGAGTGTGAACTCATAACAAGATCGCTTATATATTCTAAGCTTTCAGTGGGAACTGATTCATTGGGCAAAACATTACAAAAATTACTTAGTTCTTTTATCAGTTGTGATTCTAATGGGATTTTATATCTATGTGCCACTGCTGTTTGATATTTTTATAGACAATAAACATAATAAGCAAACGCTCCTTTGTTTGACCTGGCAGAATATATATGTTATGAGTGTATACCTATTCCATGGATATACATATTGTACGTTCCATGGATATACATATTGTATGGTCAATTAAAGTTTGCTAAAAATAAGATAACATTGCCTTGATCTGCATCGTACCTTGCCCCCATGATCACTCCCACCCACTAGCTACGGCAAACGGGGGTCATATGTGGACACACTCGATCTTGTATCAATAACCATGCATCACAGTAACTGTGACTGAGTACACAGTTCAATAAAAGTGTAATGACCACGATCATACACTGTGCACCACTTGCAGTTGTTCGTCTGTGCTGAAGTGAGTGATGATGTTGAGCATAGGAATTCTCAGCAATTGAAAAACTGTGCATGGATTAAACCTTTCGGGACGACTCTCCGTGTCGTACATTCAACCAACATTAAGTATGCATTCTTAATAGGTGAAAGAAAACGCATACATGTTCTGGAGTTCATTTACCGCATATTATCTGGAAAGTTTGTTTGTTTTCCCTCAAAATCTATGACCCAAACAAAACCACCAGTTGGCCCTTACAATAAACCACAATGGTGGCGGCCAATGCTATTACATCGGCCCTTCTCGTGAAGCCACTGTGTCAGGGGTAGACTACGCAAGTATGGATCACACTGTACACTCTTCCACGCCAAAGGCCAGCAAACCGTACCCCCTTTCACTACCAGAGTTTTAGTAATAGGTATGTGATGCTGGTCAGGAATGCACGTGAGAGGTCTCTTGCTACTGTCCATGTAAAAAGTCCATTTTAATGAGCATTACATATGACAACATGATGAATAAGAAATGAAATATAAAGTGACCATAAGTATGTATGCTTTTTCTTTTGCGTATTTATATATTTGAAGTGCACTTATTAAACTAGTGTACATTTTCGATAACAATACTTACATATTCTGTAAAGATTTATACCGTGCGTTTGTATTGAATTTGCATTTTAGGATAAAAAGGTAGATAAGGACTAGATTAAGATTGTAACTTTTCCCTGGATTTTCGCATAGTCCCCTACAATCAAACCACGTTTAACTCATACGGCAACAGAACATATTGTTCTCCATTTATCAATTCTGTAGCCAACCGGAAGGACTCAATCGGAAGCCGTCGAAGGTTTGCTGGGTGCTGGTACAGTAGCTGATGATTTTTCAAACATTGATGGTACCGTTAACCTCTGTGTAAACACTCAGCACTTCTTTCAATAACTCATATACAATAGAACCTTTCTATGTGGACACCTCCCGTTTTATTAGATCTGTTTTACTTATTTAGGTAGATTTTACGTCCTTTAACGCTATATCATATGTAAAATAAACCTCTCTTTTAAGAATATCAGTCTTGTGTGGACACTTTTATCTCCTCCGGAGGGTGTACACATAAGACATGTCCCACTGTATTGAATAATCCATGCACTGGAGTTTCCAAGCTTAATTTTGCACATTGCTGCAGGGCTGGTTACACTTTGACTTTGCATGCAGTTAGAGGTGTTTACAATGCTGCTCCTGTATTCTGGTCGCATAAAACATAAATTAACAGCATAAACTCTAAATAATACCATTCGGAATGTGACCCGAAGTGGGGTTTGTCGAGAGGTTGATTTCCTTTGGGAGGTTTAACGTGAAGATTATGCTGTATGTAATTTGAAATGTAACATACTTTGTAACTTTACAGACTACATGCCTGCAAAAATTTAATATAAATCTACCTTCGTTGACGACAATCGCTGATAACGTACTTATTTTTTTTTTTTTTTATTATCGAGCAGGCATCACCCCGTGTGACTGTATTACTCATCTACTGTTTATTGCACTTTGCAGAGGTTTTCCATTCGCGATGTCAAACTGGGACTCGAATAGTTCATATCTACACCAGGTGCGAATGTACACGTATCTTTAGAACACAGTTGTTCATGGGAAAGCATTTTAACGTACAGGCATCGCATCTACCAAGTCGGCGCACTTCCACAATTCTGATGGCCCAACTTTAAAACGTTGAAAACGCTTGATGAATACGGACACCATTTTTGAGTAGTAACCTCGTCTACATAGCTCAGACTATATACATGCTCATAAGAACCACTGCATCACCATATGATAATATTAATATCGCTCACATCCGAACCCGCCGCAAATTTCCAATCACGGCGCATTGTGAAAACTCAATGACGTCGCTAATTTGACTCGCTGGGTGTCTGCAGGCGCCGGCGCTTCATTAGGCCGCCTGTAACGAGCGCCAACACCTTCCCGGGCCGAGGTCGTCTAGTGTCACGACGCAGATGGTCTATGGATCCATACATGCGTGTGGTGACATCACGTGCTTTTATATAAATTAAGTAAAATGTTGGTGTTATGTACGCAGGTGGTAGGTTTGGTAATCGGCTTATTCAATCTGGCTATCACGTCAGGCGGGCCCGGTTATAGGAGCCGATTTTCAACCTAGAGTACGTTAGCGTTCTTTTCATTGGCATTGTATTGCTGGATTTTAAGGGGGACGTTGACCAAATTGATTTGGATGTGTTTGTTTTGTCGGTACGCTTGGTGTAAAGATGCATGATTTTTATGTATGGTGTAAGGGCGCACTCGACGGTCGAAGACAGTATACAGGCCACAGTCCAGCAGAACCTACAATTAAGACCATCTCTCCATTGGGACCACCTCTATAATAAGACTAGTTTTCATGGTCCCAATTCATAAAGTTACCAAAACAAGCCTCTATACAGAGGCCACCTCTCTACTGAGACCACCTGACACCGGTCACCACGATTATCCTAATAGAGAGGTTCTACTGTATATATGTTTGTGCCGGTGGCGGTTCTAGTTGATCACTTCATAATAGTTGTGCGCGTGATTGACAATTATCACGTTGCAGCGTGTTACGATGAGTACACGTTGAAATGTATGGGAAATGTCACATAATAAAACGTCTAAATGATAGAGTTTGGTGTTGTTGGTATTTTTTATTTTTTTGTTCTGTTTTGTTTTTGATGTGTTTTTTTTCAAGACAACTTTATGTGATAGTAGGCCTATGGTCTTATTCGTGCGTGGTAGCATTATTATCATGCGTGCTTCACAGTATAGATCCGCGGCTGACAGTCATTGTGCGCAAAGAAAGGTCGCTTGACGAGCTAGTCTATCCTACAATTGAACGCCTTATAACCATGCAAAATCCATCCATGTCCCGGCAGCCATATTCGCCATCATTTTCCTGGATTCAATGGATCAATTAAGACCTCAATCCAGTGAAAATGAGCCGCTTTTACAGGATTACATCATCCCTCTCACACTATTAGCCAGTAATGAGGCTTCCGTGGCAAATTGCGTCTGCTTTCCTAATTTGTACCATAACACAATTGGTGATAGATCAAAGTCACGTGCGCCATGAGATACGGCGTGATTTGGAGGTGCGAGGCTGACCTCTAATTCAAGGTCTCACAGCAGGCCAAAAGGATGGCACATAAAGTGGCCGGCCGTAAATACCACGTGCTTGGGTTTCAATCGCTTACAATTTAGTAGCTGCGAGGTCAAGATGTATTCTTGTAGTAGAATAAGTCCTTGGCAAACAGGGGTGGTAGTAGGGGCGTATTAAACATCCATTAAACTTTAAACTGGTGTGCGACTGGGGAATACCCCATTGACAGAAACATTTTAAAAGATGACTTTTATTTGATTTATGACCGCAGTTTAAGAGCGATAGTACTAGAAGTCACTAAACAGGTACATGAATAGATACATACAAATCAGCAATATATCACATACAAAATCGACATCGTCAGCAGGCTGTATGTTGTCGTTTTCTTTCAGTTATTGCATGCATTAAGACGTCATTTCGTAATTTATTTTTCAAATGAAATCTACATCTAAAGTACTCAAAGAACACGATGTCTCTGGCACCTCTTAAAACCTCACTTGCCATACAATTCTTTTTTTTTTCCAAAGGCATAGTTTCTTTGACAATCGCCAAACTGACTTGAAATGAATTTTTGAAAGGCACACTTTAATTGGCAAAATGCCGAAATCGAACACAAATGACGATCACCACTAGTGTACTTACTTACTTAATCAGGAAGTCATGGTTGAATGGTTAAGTCCATATTGAAATTATTGAAGAAAATAACAATATGTCGACCTAAAATGACCTTTTGGAAAGCACCTGCCAACTGGCGAACAGTCAAAATTAGACACAGTTGACAAAGATACAACGTGACAATGATGACAATGACCTGGTGTTATTTAGATTATTGATTCTGATCATATGTAGCGTGGAATCGGGACCATTAATCACACATTTTCATTTACATTTACTATAAAAAGAACAGTGCTTTCATTTCAGCTGAAGGTACACAAAAACTTCTTAAATGCGTTTCTGAGAAAGATTGGAGTGACGTTAAGAAATTCATAATTACAGAATGACGTCGATAATTGACGTTTTTTTCTCGATAATCTTGATCGTCAGTACACATGTAATCTGTAAGTTTTGCGCTGATTTGTATTTGTACGTAAGTAATTTGGCTTAGGGTGCAATGTCGGATTGTTGATTTTAATTAGAGAAAATAATAATATATTCATAAACCTCCGCATTTTGAACTCAAACACTTACATGTAAAACAATTTAATTAATCTCCTATTACAATATTTTGGCAAAAGTGCGTTGACATTTGTTAACGGTGCTACTGTGCATGTATATATATAACATTATTCATATACATATAGCCTAACAGTATATTGTGCATGTTTACAGTTAGTTATAGCCATTACATAACATGAAAAAATAAAGATAAGCAGGTATTACTCGTCATGTCATTTGCTCCACTATATTTTTGGACTTTATAACCTTTATATGAACTTGTATTAATATAATGCACACGTGCATGCCCAGTAAATCGTTCGCACGCGCTTGTGAACTTGGAACATAAAACGGCATCATCGCCTCTCTGGTCTAATGCTCGTGTGATGCATGCGTGTATGTCTGTATGTTATCGACAATAATGTTCATCGCCAATAACACTTAGTATACTTTTGCCTATCATCCCAAGCCTGTTTGTTATATTTTCATTCAACAAAGTATGAACAAGTAAAATGTAAGCTACAATTACAACTATGAACTATAATAACAAATCTCTGCTTACTGTCCTAAAGCACATTTAACATCTACTACTGTCTGATTTTCTAATTGAAGTCAATTAATTATGCACAGCCAATAATCCAATTAACTATACGACAGACCAATTCAAACAATCAGCCAAACAACTTGTAAAAGCACACCTTGCAATATGGCTTGTTGTCATGCTCCTTGAAAGAGTCACTGACGTCATTGAGCTGCTGCAGACAGAAGGAGCAGATGAAGTGCTCGGGGTGGAACTTCTTGAACATGGCCGTAACACAGCGCCCCGTGATGGCCTTCTCGCAGCTGGCGCACACGTTCCCGTGCTTGGCGTAGTAGTGGATCTCACAGTAGGGAAGCCCGTTGTGTTCGTAGAAGTTAGAGCCACCGAACGGCATGCTGCACTCTACACAGCAGAAGCAAGAGGAGTGCCACTGTTTGCCCAGCGCAGTGATGTAGTTATCGACGATGGCGTCTTTGCATTTACCGCATTTGGGAGCAAACAGGTCAAAAAAGTCCTCCTTGCAGTACGCCAATCCGTTCACTTCGTGGAATCCGTCATCGCCGAATGGCTTCTTACATTTCGCGCAGCAGAAGTGATCGGCGTGCCAGGTTTGCCCCATTGCAGTGACGCATTTCCCGGTGATCACGCCATTACAGCTGTAGCATTTAGGTCCAAAGAGCATCTGGTAGTCTCTCTCGCAGTACGGCTGTCCGTCGCGTTCGTAGAAGTTATCAGTGCCCAGCATCTCTTTGCAATGGACACATTCAAAATGCTCTGGATGCCATAGCCGCCCTAGAGCTGCGATCACTTGACCCGTGATGATGTCATTGCACCCCGAGCATATGTGATAACTCTGTGCAGACTCGAGCTCCCGTCTCTTGAATTCCGACAACGAGACGATGAGATCGTCCAAGTCGTCTGACGCTTTGGAGACCCTGACGAAGTTGAACGCAGACGATGCATCTTCTGAGAACACGGGCGTCTCCTCGGGATGGTCATCTCTCAGCGAGTGAGTGGCGCTTATGTCCGTCAATAGATTGTCCAGTTCGGACGTGGTCGATCTACGCTCATATGGCACTGTGTATAAGGTAATGGCATTGTTCTGGAACGGGTTAATATAGTCCCTTCTGGAAACAGCATCGCATTCATCAGAGCGAAAAGAGCGGGAAAGCGTATTGGTCGCAGAATCCGACAGAATTGCTGGTTTCTTATCCGGTTTCTTGTTTCTCTTTCTTTTGTTCCTTGTGGTTGATGTAATTTCCTCCACAGTTTGCACAACTTTTATAAGGTTTAGTGAATTGAAATTTATATCCTGTGGTTTCACGGACTCCATAGTGAGATAGCTGGTAAATTGTCTGCAAAGTTTGCGACAGAGTGTTCTCTCAGGATTGCTGGGTTAAACAGGCAAGCTTTAACAATGTCTCTCTATATACAACATCCCCCGTGGCAATTTTACCGTGAATACCAACATAACAAGCGGTGTTTGCCAAAAGTTATGCCCGACACATAAACGTTGTTTTCAAGTTTATAGAACGGTAATTAGCAACTTTGCAACTTTTTGGTAGGAGATGAAATTAGCGCAATAATATGTATGTATTCAATTAGTAAATAATGTACTTTCAATTAAAATATTAAATAAGATTTCTCATTTGACAATAATTGAGATACAAATTAGAGCCACAATTGTTGTTTTCTTTAATTATCTAGTTTTTTAATTATAATTTATTAAGATCGTAATTTAAATACATACTTATTTTACATATATACCCGCACTTGAACTGTTGTAGACAAGCATTTTTTCACAGGAACAACTCACACTATCCAATATACAATCTGGGCGTAATGAAACTATTTTAAATTGTATGGAATAAGGTATTAATATACCATATAGAAATATTGACAGGGATTCAAATTCAGCAAAAAATATACTTCCCCTGGTGAACAAATAACGAAAGCGAAGTTAATTAAGATGCCTATGCCACAAAAATAAGCTGACTTTTTAAAAACTAATAATCATGCCATCATTCAATTTTGGCAACCATGTGTTATTAGTTTGGTGTCAAATTTTTGTTTCGTCATTCACACAAGACACTGAAATATCGACACATATAATGAAGAAATATGCAGAAGAGAATTATATGGATGTGTAAAACTTGTTATCATGATGCTGGGGAAAAGTTATGCCACAAAAAAATTTAGAACCCGTCTGAAGTTATAACAAAAACAGTGCACATGGGCTGCATTGTTAAAAGTAGGTTATGGGGTCATAGTAGTCGATTGTAGGCCTACCCTTGGTGAATTTACTCTTAAAGGTCAACAGTAACTTATGAAGAACTGGGCATTTCTGTTTGAACCTTACTGTTATCAAATACATGTATAACATTTTAACAATTCATAGAAAACGCATCTACTCAAGTATTTATTAAGACAAATAAAATAGATACAAATTTAGGTCTGAAATAATGGTATTTGTTATCAATGAAATGTGAG
>CM032664.1:13313780-13325405 GCA_019095985.1 Streblospio benedicti | reverse complement strand
GCCCAAAGGAAAAAATTTTTCTTTTTTTTTGGAAAATTAAAAAAAATTTTGGGGAAATTTTGGGGATTTGGCTGCCCGAAAAATTATGAAGTCCCACTCTACGGATTAATTTTGGGCGCGTTTCAGACGGGAGGTCAAAAACCCAGCCAAAGTGCCCTTGACCCCCAATTCCTTAGAAAAACCCCACAAAATGCCAGTGTACCAACACGAGACTTCCTAAGAAGCTGTATCAGCCCACGCCTCGGTCCACTGCTAGAGTGCACTGTTGATGTTGGGTTGACTGTACTTGAGCCATGGGATGACAGCTTCTGTCCACGGTCCCTCGCAGGGTCTTCTGCGACTCCATCCCCTTATCTCCTCGCTCTTTTCCGATGCGACCTCTGTCCCCCGGAAAAGCGAAGCTTTGTCTCTGCCCTGGCTCTTTCCTCTTGTAGGCTACCAGACCGTCGCCCAGTCGCTATTAAATTAGTGCAACAATCCTGTACGCCCTAGACTGCACCTTCAGAAACGGCATGCGATGTAGTCGCGCCAGACTCTCGTCCGGCCCGACTGGCTCACCATCCTGTCCGTCCCTCCCAGGTGTGAAATAAGCCCGGTCCGTGGAATGCGGTTGTGGCGGGGCCACTAGACAAACTTCGGGACGAACACATCCTCCTCGAATGCCCAGGCCAGGAGGCCGAACCCAGGCTGACCCCCCGGGTCCTGTGGACGCTCTCATAGGCGGCGAGACGTCACTTTCTCAGCGACCCCTCGACCTCCCGAACCCGACCACGGCACACCCATGCACTGGGACGCCCGATAAAATTCACCCGGCTAGTAGCTCCCCATCATCTGCGGTAGACCCTCTGAGGTTGGTTGTCGCTTGTATCAGCGGCAGGGAAGCTTCGCAACTCAGCTCGCCTGCCTACTTGTTTCCCTCCAGCGTCGCAGCGACCACAGAACTTGATTTCTGGGCCGAATTCTTGTTGTCCGGCTTCTTCCTTGCCGTGCCGATTGGAGGACGCCCGATTGCCACTCGGCGATCTGTTCGGCGTTGCCTTAAAACAACCCGTGCGAACGTGGCCCCCTTCTGACCACAGTGCCAACACTCTACGTTGACTAACCTGCCCCCCCTCGTTGTCGCTGTCGTAGGTTCTGCAGCCCTCCACGCCGATGACTCGACGCTGCAGCAGCGGCCTCGGTCCCTTTTCCGGTCGACTTCTTCTCCCTTCGCTCTGCACCGCTAACATCTGCTTCACCACAGTCTCCGTGGGCGGGTGGTTGGGCTTTTTTCGCATTCGCCTCCTCCTTTCGCGTACAGCGTTCACTTTTAGTAAGTTTGATCGTCCAGCGCCTCGCGCCGAACCAGTTCCTGGGTCAAGATGGCCAAATCCGATTCAGGATACATCATGACCTCATCGTACATTCGCCGAAGCAAAGCAGAGTTTAGTCCCTGTTCTAGCCGTTTCAGCACACGGCTGTCTCTCTGCGACGATTGTCCTTCCCGTGCACTTTTCGCGCCAGGGCCATTTGTTGAACGATGAAGTCGCGGACCGACTCTTTGTTGCCCTGTTTCCGTGTCACGAAGTTCTTCCTCGGCGGTCCTCATCTCAAATTCCACATGGAAATGAGCATTAGGGTCGCCAAGAGAATCTTCCAGTTGTTCCTGTCTTCAATGGGAGGTTCAACAACGCTCCCTGCGCCTTTCCTGATAATCGGTCCACCAGCCATCCCGCCCCACCTCATGGGGACGGAACCCGGTAAAGCCGGAGGGTCTCCACTAACTGTTGAACATAGTCAGGCCAAGACTCGTTGTGGGTTGGGCTTGCTGAACTTGTGAAAATTCTTAATGCAATCCTTGAAGGTTACACTCGTCGGGACGCCTGGCGTTAAGTCATCATCCTCCGAGGAGGTTGACTCCCTACGACCCAATGCCGATTCGCTTTGCGCCCGAGGGCGTCGCCCACGCGCTAGTGTCCTCTTCCTTCCAACCCGCCTCTTCGACCTTGTACTCGTCCAGAGCCCCACCCAGGGGGTCTTCATGAAAAGCGCCGCGCCACGAGAGGGTTCGCGAATGCTCGCGAATCGCTACTTTCGTTAGCGTGGACTTGTCCTCCACGAGGCGTGTCGTGACCCCCTTCCGTGTGGGGTCGGGCACTCCGTGATGCTGGCTGCCTCCTGCCGGGCCCCTCAGGCGAGACAATCAGGGGTGGATCGGGTCGACCTTGGATCCGGGCTCTACGCCCCTGCTGGTGGATCTCAATCCCCGTAGCTCCACATCCGTGCTCGCAGGCGCCTTTTCCTCTTCTTGCAATCGGCTTCCAGTCGTGAAACCTCGGCCCTCAAAGAGTCAAGATCGACGGTCGCCGCGTATCCGTGGCTTAATAGGTGGTACGGGGGGGGGGGGTGTCAGCCCCTCGCTTTGCTTGGTGTGCGGTATTGGGTCCTGGCCTTTCCCCAGGCGGCAGAGAGGTGGGATTTAGCCGCGTCCCAAAGCTCCCACTTCTTCGGCTCGCGTGGTGCCAGCTTTTGCTGACCAATCCTCTTTCACCACCCCGCCCGAAGGCGAGCGATGACTAGGTCTGCTCTGCTTTGTGAGTCGGTGGCGGGTGCGATACCGCCTGTTCGCCCCTCTGTGCGTGCTGCCTCTGCCTCGCTCTCGTCTGTCATTTCCTGCCACTTTTTAGTCTGCACCAGGTAATGGGGATCAACTCGACTTCCCAGTCGGTGATTTGTCGCATCATGCGCCTCCAGAGCTCTGCCCGTTGTTCCTCTTGGCCCGGGACTAAAACCCCATCCAAAATTCCTTCCACCCTGCCTGATCTCATTCGCACCTTCACGCCCCTTATCTGCAATCCTCTTTGCGAATGGCGTGCCGTTGTTTTAAACAACACTTCGAGAAATACTCTTTCAGTAGTCCCAAGTGTCAGGTCATAGGGGTGAGAGTCGCACTCATCTACCCATCGCAGTGGAAGTCCTACTTTCATCCCCGGAGGATAGTCGCAGACTGGTCCCAGGAGTAGGCCGCGCTCTGCGCCGCCTCCCATAAACTTCTGCGACTCCTCCAGGCGGCAGAGATGGTTCCATTTCATCTCCCAAAGCCCCAACTGATGTGCAGCCTGGAGGTACTCTAGCGAGCCCTCCCCAATGCCGTTGTCCTTGTACGCCCCGCTGGGGCCTCCGTTAACTGTCGCCCCTACTTTCGTCGTCCTCGATGCGCCCTGGGTTTGTTTAACCGACCCAGACATGTCGCTTTGCCCTCTCTTGCCCTCACCTTCTTCCCGTCCTTCGGTGTCGGATTTCACCGAATTCCCGTAGCCCCGAACTCCTGCGAAGTCGGGACCCGGTTGATAGCGGGTTCCATTACACCGCGGGCTGTTGCCCGCTAACGCCCTCATTCCCTGATGACCTCTTCCTCCGACTCCTCGCTAGTCTGACTGGCAGCTTCTTCTTCTTCCTGGGAATTAGCACCCGTTTCCTTCTCAGTTGCCCGTCGTCCCCCTTCCGGGGCGGCGGCAGGGGCTGCTCATGTACCACGGTCACGCCCTGCAGAGACTTCTTCCCGCATCAGACGATGTCAGCATGGGGTCATCTGTAGTCGTTGGTGTCAATGGTCCGGCCTTAGGCAGCAGCTGCGGTAAGGAAGCAGTACGGACCAATGGGTCTGCCTGCACCCCGCCCGTCATACCACTCCATCTCAAGGTCAGAGCATTGCGACTGCTTGTCACTGGTGGTGAGGGTTGAACCTCACTCAATGGTCGGCGAACTTCCTTCGCGACATCACGTTGCTTCGTTCGCTTCGGGCGGGTACGCGACCTCGCTCCCCGTTCCGACATATAGTGGCGGGATTCGCGACGGTCGCCTCGTGGTGCTGCAGGTATCGCATCCCGACCCTCTCCTCTCTCTCCGTACACGACTTCTCGCTCCCTTTCCGACCTATAGTGGCGGGGATCACGATGATCGTCTCGTGGTGCTATAGGCATCGCGTTGCGCGACCCTGTTCCTCTCTGCTGTTCAGTCGACAACTGGGCAACTTCAGCCTTGCGACCACTCCAAGTTAGCTTGCGGTGGATGGAGTGTTCGCGATTCCTGCGTGAACCACTTTTTTTGATGTCGTGGGTCGGACATGGTGACTTGATCTCACATTCATATCGCGCCCGCAGGCATGTACAGTCGCGAGATCCTGGTCACGGCACCAAACTGTAAACAAAGTGGGAGTCGGTCGGTCCGGCACCAGCACGACCTGCGATGGTCGCTGGGGCGCTCTGTGCTGATTCGCGACGCCACTAGCCCGAAGCTGGGACGCGACGGACGGACTGACTCCTTGGCGATGTTGGTTCCCTTACTACTCCTCATTGTGTTAACTGGTACCTCACGTACAGGCCACCGTCCAGCGTACTGGGCGAGTGCCTGGTGACTAACAAGCCGGGGTTTCACGACAGGCCCCTACACGGAGAGGACTTCGCACCGGTGCTGACACGCCAATGATCAGGGCGTCCCCTTATGAAGCCACGCGGTCCCAGGCACAGGGGGAGGGGGGTTCGCCACCGCTAGCCCCGTCAGATAAGTAAAGAAGGCCTATTACCAAAGGAATAGGTTACCAGCCCTACGTGCTATCCGACTAGCGTCTACAAGGAAACTGAGGCCCTAATGGCCAAGTCTCAGTACTGTAGTGTACTGAGTCCTTAATCCTACAGTGGGCTTAAGAAGGTATAACAACAAGGTGTGTGTAACAAAGGGAATAAGAAACTTAGTCCAGTGCAACTTACTTATAACTACTTTATACTCTGCGAGGTTGCTGCAACCTCACGCACTGGAGACCTACTGAGAACTAGTTTCGTTACAGGTACACTAAATTAGAAACAAAAGAAATGTGACTTATAATATAATACTGTGTAGTTGGTATGTAGCATATGGTTTCATTTCTCTATTTTTTTTTCTTTTCTGCTATTTATGCCAAAATCAAAACAAACATATACATTTTAAGCTTTTCGATACAAAAGTATCCTTTTAAAAATAACGACTCCCTAATAACGACTCCTAATAATTAGGGATTATTATCGAAGTCGATATTTTGAAAAGGATACTTTGTATCGAAAAGCTTAAAATATATATGTTTACTTTGATTTTGGCATAAATAGCAGAAAAGAAATAAAAATAGAGAAGTGACTTATAATGATATGGATAGTTAGCTAGTACTTGATGTAGTACTATGCACTATTACATTAGGCCTAATATAGATATAGATTTCAAAGAAACGCATACCTTCTTTTTTCCCCATTCTGATCACAGTGGATTTTCCTCGTTTTATCACGCTATATTTTTCTGAACTTCGAAAAAAATATGTATCTACATCTGCTATGATCAATTTCTGCAATATTCCAATCAACCTCCAAGTAGACCAAGTACACAATGCCCGTGGGAGAACACAATATTATATGAAATTCCACCCAGGAGGTACCTGCCTCTAAAAGGCGTGGTCAACTTAAGTGTTTGGAGTTATTTCAAGTGATTCGAATTGCAACTCTTTGTTTCAGCTTACCTAGATGAGACAATTGTGCAACAGTTTTGCACATGATTGGCTGGCTTCTTAACTTCTTAGCAGTGCAACGTCACCTGGTTGGTCAATTGATATATGTTCTAACTAAGAGTGCGGACGGCTGCACTGCCCGCCAAATTGATTACGTAATAAAGATATTGGAAAATTAATAAAATTTACGGAGACCCCACAATATTAACCACCTATATGAGCATTGAACCTAAATATTAGTTTATTATGTTATGTTGAAAAGATTACTTTGTAGCATGATATATGACATATATTTTCCCTTTTATTTATGTGTAGATCTTATATGGTTGTATTAGTTTGGATGTCCACCAACATCACTGTGCAAAAAGCGACTACGTAACAACTACCGTAACTCCGTAACTACCGTAACACACGCTGAGGATCAGAGGTTCAGAGTGTTCATTCTGAACCTCTGATCCTCAGAGTGCGTCAACAGTGGCCTAATCAGATTAGAAACACGACTATTCTGCTTATTGTATGTTAGCTTTCATGATATTAGATGACACATGTGTAGATTCTATTATATCTACTCCAGAGACCATGTAGTTTAAGTGTGTAACAATATTATGATGCTATATTTTGCTCAAAAACAGTCACGTAAGTGACTACCGTAACTCAGTTTCTGTAACCACCGTAACTCTAACAAACCAGGTCCCGTTAGACGGGAACTCAAAGTTACGGTGATATTATTATGTTGGCGATTAAACATTAGTAGTCACACATTAGCTTCGTGGTGTTTTATTTTGTTGCAAATCCGTAAAGCTCTGTATATTTCCATATGCTGTATGAGTTTGCCATGCTCTACCGGTACATAAAGTTTCCTAATCAGTCACGCGAGGTTTCGCTAGTTGTGTTTTTGGCATTGATCAATGTCAGTGTATTGTCAATCTCCTGTGCAACCGGTAACCATAAATGTCAAAAATAAGTTTCTTTCAGAGTTTAGTTTTACGAATGAAAATTAAGGCTATTTTTCAGAAAAAAATAAGATGAGAAGTAATAAAGAGGGGTGTAGAGTGCTATGAAAGACAAGTAGAACGTGATAGGACTGGAAGTTGCCCACTGTATAACCAAAAGGATATGATTCGGAACTAAGGAGAAGGAAGAAGGCAAGGACAAAGTCATCGTGGTATAAACCGTATGATACAATATTATTCTGCCCACCGACACCAGACGGTGAATTAGTAAAAGGTTCAGAAGAATAATAAGTAAGCAGAAAGAGGAAGGGGGACTTTGCATAAAAGTGGTAGAGAAGGCAGGAATAAAAGTTAGAGATTTATTGCCAGGACTAAAAGAAAATAAGGATTGTGGGGAGAGGATTGTATGATTCACAAATTTGGAGGCAAAGGAGATTGCAATAGAGAGGGGTTGTGTATAAAGGGAAGTGTTTGACATGTAGTGAGGGGGAAAGAAGTGATATATATAGGGGAGTCTGGCAGATCTGGGTACATTAGGGGAAAGCAGCATTTGGAGGCAATAAGGAACCACAGTAATGATAGACATATGAATAATGCCTTTGAAAAACACATTCGGGAATCACATGTGAACCAAGATGTAAGATTCAAAATGAACATAGTACAGTCATACAAGAAACCGTTAGAAAGACAGACCAGGGAGGGGTGGAAATCGCAAGATGCAGTGCAGATAAGATGCTCAATAGCAGACTAGACCATTACCAACCTGGTATCAGGCACATGACATTTCAAAATTTGTTAGAGTAGAGACAAAGAGATTGTACGTTGCACTGTACTTTATGGTTGTATATATAAATTGTAGAACAAATTTAGTGTATATTGTGTGGATACCTTAAAGGAGCTCTTACTATGTTTTGTTTTTATACCTTATTGTGTAGTTGGTTCAATTGTAATGAATTTAACAATATAGTTTTAGTTTAAAGAAGATAGATTTATATAGAGTATTAAAATACAAAATAGAAATTTAATAATCTAAAATACTTGAGGGGATTTATGTAAATTTGACTCTTAATTGACCCTGGCTTAAGCTAGATGGATTCTCCCAGATCTGTTACATCATTTATGTCTGTTATGAAGATGTATACACTGCACGCCAGATACAAACCGGGAAGGGAACAGCCCACAGAACACTTTGAGTGGTGGAAGCAACAATAAGTAGGAACCAGCAACCCAAAGTCTGATAGATATTGGGCCACTATTTTTGTTCCCATATCATATTAAAGTGAATACGACCTTGTGCACTCGTATCTATGGGTGTGTTACTCTTGGTAGAACACAACTCTGCTTGTACGGTGGTCAGAATCATCACCAGCACCAGTGTGAGTTCCACCAGGAGGTCATCAATCTGGTGCCTGGAGGAGACCCCAGAGTCTTAAGAACATATTCACAACGATGGTAAAGAATTGAGAGTGCCTCAACCCTGAACGATGGAAAAAAAAGTATCTGACTTCTTCAGGGGTGTCAGGCTGTCAATCACCTTGAATCATCTCTCAATCGTCCCGGCACAAAGGCAGTCTCGGCACCACTGGTAGGAGTAGTAGGGACGAGGGATACCGCCAAAGTGAAATCCACTAATAAACTTTGACAGCTCCCCATACCACCCGAGAGTCGTAAATCAATGAATGAACTTTGACAGCTCGCCCATCAATCACCGCCCTCAGAAGGCGGGCGGCCTGTCATAAAGTGACGCTATGGTGGAATATCGAGTGGCGAACGTTGTTTTAAAATCGGTCCTAGCTACCAGGACGCCTCTCGACCTTCCCCCTCCTAGCCAACGCTTTTAAGTAACGTCGTCTACGACCCCGCCAATTCAGCGCCCTCCGTTTAAAGAATAAGAAGATCGGGGTTCTATGCTACTCTTCGCTAACGGCTACGCTGTCTGTCACGGTCGGCCACCAACCGCTTTGAGGCCCGTCGGCGTCTCCACCGCTACGCCCGCCTGGTGCAAAAAGCCGGCTACTCCGATTTGAGACTTACAGCAACGGTCTTCTGACGGTGTCGCTGGCGGCCAACGTGGGACGTCGCTTGAACCTGCCCAACATCCTCGCTCTCATGACGGGAGCCTCCCTACGAGCTCGTGCTCCATAACGCTCTGATGCTCCGCACCCCGCGAGCCCACTTCAACGTCTTCTCCACGGGTAAGGTGGTGGTGACGGGGAGTACGAAAATTCTCCCATATAACGCCGGACGCCGCCCCTATGCTGATAGAGCTGTCCGTCGCTTAACTATGGAGGACTACTTGGGACGCCGATATACCCATTACACTACCAACCTCACGGCCCACGCCGGTATAAATAAGCTGCGCGACGCTGCCAGACGGGAGGGATACGACGCCTCATACGGGGGCGTGAAAAGTGCGCCCGCCAAGAACGACGTCACACGATGACCCAAACCCTTGAGACGTCGCTCGACAGACCTCACGCCGCATCCCCCGGTCTCGACTACTTTTGGGAAGCCGACCTCGTGGACTTTAGCACCGCCTCTAGCGACAACGACCATTTTAAATATATCCTTTATCGCTCTTGACACCTTTAGCCGCTACGCTTTTGCTCGACCCCCTCAAAACTAAAACCCCTTGAGAGGCAGCGCCGCCTTTAAATCGATCACGAGGACAACGGACGTTGTCCCAGCTACAGCCTCCGCAGACCGACGCGGGCAGCGAATTCCACGGCGGCGAAGTTTGAGAAGTACCTCAAGACGTTGAGCGTTCATCACTACATAGCGCAATCCGACGTCCACGCCGCCTACGCCGAAGCGCCTCATAAAGACCCTGCGCATCAGACTTTACAGGGCCTTCCTCCACACCCAGAAGCACAGGTGGGTCGACATCCTGAGTAACGTGGCCGCCTAGAATGCTTCGACGCATAGAATGACGGGCTACGCCCCGCGACGGACGTCGGACAACGAGGGTCTGGTCGCCATTAACCAGGCGGATATACGGAGGAAACTCCCTAAAAACCGAAAAAGCCCCTCGCAACGCGCCATACCGCTACAAACCGGCGGGGTCTTCGGCGTGGGGCCCTAAGGAGAACCTTTGGTCGCCAGTACGATCAGAAATTCAGCGGAGAGCTCTTCAAGGTGGCCCAGCGCTATAGCAACTTTTCTGCCTACACGTGGCGCTTTTTGCCAGGGGCGAGTGAAAACGAGAGGCCTTTTTACCCACCGATGCCCGAAAACGTTGGTCTTTTTCTTCATGCGTCTATCCCAAAAATGTCGCGCTTCAATAGTAATTTATACAAATTGTTTGCAGGGGTTTTCGGTAGAAGGCGCGAAAAATGAAGGCTGTTTTTTCACGCCGATACGCTGAAATGGTAGGGCGTGTACGAAAATTGGGAACTGTTTTCAAACGATTTTTGTCGCGTCATCTGAAAAAAACCATGTCATTTCCTGACCCTCCCAGGGAAAAAACGCTGGCAATAGATTTGTATAAATTACTATTGAATCGTCACCATTTGACAGACAGTGTCGGAAAAAAACTTCGTCACCTTTTTTTCATCAGGGTGCCTAAAATGCGCCGTTTTTGCCAGGGCGAAAGTGAAAACGAGAGGTCTTTACCCACCGATGCCAGAAAACATGGGTCTTTTGTTTTACGGGGTCTATCTCAAAAAATGTTGCAGTTCAACAATAGTAATTTATACAAATCTTTTGCAGGGGTTTGCGACGTAAATACACTCGCTGAAATGGTAGGGCGTGTACAAAAAATTGGGAACTGTTTTCAAACCTTTTGTCGCGTCATCAAAAAAAAACCGTGTCATTCTATCATTCCGTGCAAAAAATCACCGCCAATAACCCGCTGATTGGTCAATCTCCGTGCTCAATTTTGCGATGGAAAACACGCTCCTAAAAAAAACCACGGCGCTAGTCTAATCTCCTCACAATATCAATACAGCCGCTGACAACAGCAAAGGCGCTGTAGCGTGTGCGGGCGCAACAGTTTAGACTAACACCTCCGCGCGCTCAAAAACTGTAGGAATTGACGTCTCTGCGCACTCAAAACAAACGAAATTGACTTGAATATTGAATGTTATAACATGATTTATTTTTTAAAATAAAATCATGAAAATGGATTTTAGTCATGATAGAATGGTGATTGACCACTCGATTGTCGTGTCAATCGAGCATGCTGACGTCTGATTTACCCACTTCAGGCTCGGGTAAATCTGACGTCAGCATGCTCAATTTTGCGATTGACACCAATCTCGTGGTCAATTCCTACATTTCCTGCCCCTCCTCTGAAAAACGCTGGCAATAAATTTGTATAAATTACTATTCAGCAGGTCCCGATTTTTTGCAGAGAGTGTGAAAAAAGTCGTCACCTTTTTTCATGGGTGCCTAAAATGCGTAGCCTTTACCCAACTTTTCTGCCTACACGTGACGAGGTTTTTGCGGGCGCAGTGAAAAACGAGAGGCCTTTTTACCCACCGATGCCGGAAAACGCGGCGCTTTTTTTTTGGCGTCTATCCCAAAAAATGTCGCGCTTCAATAGTAATTAATACAAATTTTTTTTTGCAGGGTTTCGAGGTAGAAGGCGCGAAAAATGACGCGCGTTTTGCTTTGCGTCGATACGCTGAAATGGTAGGGCGGTACGTAAAATTGGCGACTGTCTTCAAACGTTTTTGTCGCATCATCCGAAAAAAACCGTCTTTTCCTGCCCCCGCCTCTGGGAAAACGCTGGCAATAAATTCGTAAAAATTACTATTCAACAGGTCCCGATTTCACAGAGAGTGTGGAAAAACTCGTCACCTTTTTCATCGGGCGTAAAAAGCGTGTTACATTTTCCCCAACTTTCTCTCTACACGGACAAATTTTGCAAGGCGCTGCAGAAAACGATTGATGGTGCTGGAAAAATGGGGGTGTTTTTTACAGATCTATCGTAAAATGTGAGCAATTCAATACTAATTTATACAAATTTTTTTTGCATGCGTTTGTGAGTAAAAGGTGCTTAAAAATGACGGGTGTTTTTCATGTCAATACTGAAATGGTAGGTTGTGTACCTAAAATTGGGAGTTGTTTTCAAACGTGTTGTGGTAAACGGTACACAGTTATGGAGGGGTGTTGAGCCGCCGTATTGCAACCTCCAATGCAAAATGTAACCCGAAGATATTT
>CM032664.1:13301493-13313680 GCA_019095985.1 Streblospio benedicti | reverse complement strand
ATTGTTTAACTTCAAAAGAAATATAGTTAAGATAACAAGTACATGTACTTCCTCTTTCTAAATTTCTACTTATAGACTTGAGAAATTAAAACTACTGATAGTAAACGGTTCATGTTTGGCGGGAGTACAGCTAAATTGTGTCCCACAGGAAATTGGAAACAACTAGACAGCTTATTGTCACCATATTTATATTATATTTATTCCCAATTAATGTGTATCTTTAATTGTCTGTGAACACAGAATTTTCTTCATTGTAAAGCAGAGAGTTATCTTAGCCGATGCATCAAATGACTTGAAGAAATCTTGATAAATGTAACATTGTTCTAACAACTAATGACTTGAAGAAATGTTAATAAATATGACATTGTTCTAAAAAATGAGAATACCACATCAGGTGCAGGACAAGCATAGATAAGTTCCATTAGCGCTTGTCAGTCAGTAATTAGCCAAAAGTAATCTGTTTGATGTCTACTCCATACTAGACACGAGTACGTTCTAACGGGTACGGGTAATTGGAAACAAGGAGCTGCTGCTTTTATGCCGAGGTTGCAATAAACATGAGCTATGGGCCCCTACTGTGCAACTGATAAGAAATTTGTGCGACTTTCAAAGACAAACAAAGCAAAGTAACCTTTTCAGTTTTCAACATAACACAATTAATTGATTTTTAGATTCGAATTAGATAATTAAAAACTATGTTACGTGGAGTAACACTGCTATGTATCCAGATTTTGACTTTTATTTTAAAATGTGATTTAATGTGTCAATTGCCATTAAATCGAGATTTAATTAGATGCAATTTTGTTTAAACTTTATGTAGTTAACAAGCTTAAGCCTATGCTTTGATCTGTCAAGCATCTGCTCCCAATACGCGGCGGATATTCAGCTCATGTGTAGCGTATCTTCGGCGTATGTAGGACGTACGCCCCACATAAAAAATCAATATATTATCGATTGGGTATGCTGTTCATGCTTTCGATGTTTTGAGCAGCTCAAAACCTGGGAGCGTAAAAGAGTGGACCGATCGATAATCTTCCTAGAAATATTTTGGCGGGGTAATGAGGTACTGACAGCGAGCGTTACAAGCACGTCACACATAAATAGGTAAAGGGGCAAAGGAACGCTGGGTCGGCGTAGGGTCGGCGTAGCCGGCAGATGCTTAGCGTAGGTGAAAAAATCTGGATATACAACTGATTTTTATCCATTGGGCGTAAGTTCCCAGTGGGCCAGAACCAGTGAGATGCGGCTTTACTATAAGACCAGGTGAGCAACATTGTCCTGTTCGCGTGACTAATTTGTACCGATTCGCTCCTGTCAAAGTGGGATTTTAGCAGGTGAAAAAAGTACACGTCCCATGCCCAATGAGAATGAAAAATAAACAGGTCCCCTACTTTGCATCTTGAAGAAAGTAACTGTCCCCCTACCAAAGGCACCGGTCCCCCTGCCTTGTAAATATTGCACCGTCCCTACATTGTTTATTAGATTGTACATGCTCCCAGCAACATGTCTGAAAGTGATGGGGAAGATTACGAGGAAGAAGATGATTTTCTGCAGATGGATCTAAAGTTGATTCATCTAGATATATAGTATATAGTATATAGAATATAAAGTGCAGGAAGTTGGTAAACTAACAGTATAGCATATAATTGAGACCGTTCGTAACGTGACCATACGTGATCTCAGTAGAGAAGTAGCTTCTTAAATTTTAGAGGTTTGAATTGGTTTCTTTTGACATTTTGGAATTGAAAAAAATACTCAATTGTTTAGGTGGTCTAATGAGGTGGCACCAATTAGAGGATAAATGCTGTATGCAATTTGAAATCAAATGGACGTCATAAATTTGCATACAAATACACAGCAAACATCCAACAGAAATCCCGCTGTATTAAGATATTTACTGATGATTGTCATATATGTTATATTGATCAATTAGAAGTATTAAGTCACCTAAGATGTGTTGTCATTTTAGATAAGTTAAAAACGAAATACATACTATTCTACAGACATGCACTTGTGCATTGGCTATAATTCCAAAACATAATCTTGAAGGGTAGACATTTATCTTGCCGTGTGAGGGTAGATAGTAAATAAATCATTTATGGTTACCGGTTGCACAGGAGATTGACAATACACTGACATTGATCAATGCCAAAAACTGAAGAGTTGACAGTGCGAAAATGAATAGCCCTAGCCATGCGCAAGGGGGTCCCAGAGCCCACCGAAAAGGTTAAAAATAATACAAAAAAATTTTTTTCACATGTCCCATGCCCTATGACAGAACGGATATGGAAAAAATGGGACTAATGTGGGACAGTGGGCATAAAATGAAGAGTTGACAGTGCGAAAATGAATAGCCCTAGCCATGCGCAAGGGGGTCCCAGAGCCCACCGAAGTTGGTTAAAAATAATACAAAAAAGTATTTTCACATGTCCCATAGCCTATGACAGAAAGGATATGGAAAAATGGGACTAATGTGGGACAGTGGGCATAAAATGAAGAGTTGACAGTGCGAAAATGAATAGCCCTAGCCATGCGCAAGGGGGTCCCAGAGCCCACCGAAAGTTGGTTAAAAATAATACAAAAATGTATTTTCACATGTCCCATGCCCTATGACAGAACAGATATGGAAAAATTGGACTAATGTGGGACAGTGGGCATAAAATGAAGAGTTGACAGTGCGAAAATGAATAGCCCTAGCCATGCGCAAGGGGGTCCCAGAGCCCACCGAAGTTGGTTAAAAATAATACAAAAATGTATTTTCACATGTCCCATGTCCTATGACAGAACGGATATGGAAAAATGGGACTAATGTGGGACAGTGGGCATAAAATGAAGAGTTGACAGTGCGAAAATGAATAGCCCTAGCCATGCGCAAGGGGGTCCCAGAGCCCACCGAAGTTGGTTAAAAATAATAATAAAAAAAGTATTTTCACATGTCCCAATGTCTTATGACAGAACGGATATGGAAAAAAATGGGACTAATGTGGGACAGTGGGCATAAAATGAAGAGTTGACAGTGCGAAAATGAATAGCCCTAGCCATGCGCAAAGGGGGTCCCAGAGCCCACCGAAGTTGGTTAAAAATAATAAAAAAGTATTTTCACATGTCCCATAGCCTATGACAGAACGGATATGGAAAAATGGGACTAATGTGGGACAGTGGGCATAAAATGAAGAGTTGACAGTGCGAAAATGAATAGCCCTAGCCATGCGCAAGGGGGTCCCAGAGCCCACCGAAGTTGGTTAAAAAATAATACAAAAATATTTTTCACATGTCCCATAGCCTATGACAGAACAGATATGGAAAAATGGGACTAATGTGGGACAGTGGGCATAAAATGAAGAGTTGACAGTGAGAAAAAATGAATAGCCCTAGCCATGCGCAAGGGGGTCCCAGAGCCCACCGAAGTTGGTTAAAAAATAATACAAAAAAAATATTTTTACATGTCCCATAGCCTATGACAGAACAGATATGGAAAAATGGGACTAATGTGGGACAGTGGGCATAAAATGAAGAGTTGACAGTGCGAAAATGAATAGCCCTAGCCATGCGCAAGGGGGTCCCAGAGCCCACCGAAGTTGGTTAAAAATAATAATAAAAAAAAGTATTTTCACATGTCCCATGTCTTATGACAGAACGGATATGGAAAAATGGGACTAATGTGGGACAGTGGGCATAAAATGAAGAGTTGACAGTGCGAAAATGAATAGCCCTAGCCATGCGCAAGGGGGTCCCATAGCCCACCGAAGTTGGTTAAAAATAATACAAAAAAATGTATTTTTACATGTCCCATAGCCTATGACAGAACGGATATGGAAAAATGGGACTAATGTGGGACAGTGGGCATAAAATGAAGAGTTGACAGTGCGAAAATGAATAGCCCTAGCCATGCGCAAGGGGGGTCCCAGAGCCCACCGAAGTTGGTTAAAAATAATACAAAAAGTATTTTCACATGTCCCATAGCCTATGACAGAACGGATATGGAAAAATGGGACTAATGTGGGACAGTGGGCATAAAATGAAGAGTTGACAGTGCGAAAATGAATAGCCCTAGCCATGCGCAAAGGGGGGTCCCAGAGCCCACCGAAGTTGGTTAAAAATAATATAAAAAAAAATGTTTTTTCACATGTCCCATGCCTTATGACAGAACGGATATGGAAAAATGGGACTAATGTGGGACAGTGGGCATAAAATGAAGAGTTGACAGTGCGAAAATGAATAGCCCTAGCCATGCGCAAGGGGGTCCCAGAGCCCACCGAAGTTGGTTAAAAATAATACAAAAAATGTATTTTTTCACATGTCCCATGCCCTATGACAGAACGGATATGGAAAAATGGGACTAATGTGGGACAGTGGGCATAAAATGAAGAGTTGACAGTGCGAAAATGAATAGCCCTAGCCATGCGCAAGGGGGTCCCAGAGCCCACCGAAGTTGGTTAAAAAATAATACAAAAAAGTATTTTCACATGTCCCATGTCCTATGACAGAACGGATATGGAAAAATGGGACTAATGTGGGACAGTGGGCATAAAATGAAGAGTTGACAGTGCGAAAATGAATAGCCCTAGCCATGCGCAAGGGGGTCCCAGAGCCCACCGAAGTTGGTTAAAAATAATACAAAAAAGTATTTTCACATGTCCCATAGCCTATGACAGAAAGGATATGGAAAAATGGGACTAATGTGGGACAGTGGGCATAAAATGAAGAGTTGACAGTGCGAAAATGAATAGCCCTAGCCATGCGCAAGGGGGTCCCAGAGCCCACCGAAGTTGGTTAAAAATAATAAAAAAAAGTATTTTCACATGTCCCATAGCCTATGACAGAACAGATATGGAAAAATGGGACTAATGTGGGACAGTGGGCATAAAATGAAGAGTTGACAGTGAGAAAATGAATAGCCCTAGCCATGCGCAAGGGGGTCCCATAGCCCACCGAAGTTGGTTAAAAATAATACAAAAAAAATGTATTTTTACATGTCCCATAGCCTATGACAGAACGGATATGGAAAAATGGGACTAATGTGGGACAGTGGGCATAAAATGAAGAGTTGACAGTGCGAAAATGAATAGCCCTAGCCATGCGCAAGGGGGTCCCAGAGCCCACCGAAGTTGGTTAAAAAAATAATAAAAAAGTGTTTTTTCACATGTCCCATGTCCTATGACAGAACGGATATGGAAAAATGGGACTAATGTGGGACAGTGGGCATAAAATGAAGAGTTGACAGTGCGAAAATGAATAGCCCTAGCCATGCGCAAGGGGGTCCCAGAGCCCACCGAAGTTGGTTAAAAATAATACAAAAAAGTATTTTCACATGTCCCATAGCCTATGACAGAACGGATATGGAAAAATGGGACTAATGTGGGACAGTGGGCATAAAATGAAGAGTTGACAGTGCGAAAATGAATAGCCCTAGCCATGCGCAAGGGGGTCCCAGAGCCCACCGAAGTTGGTTAAAAATAATACAAAAAAGTATTTTCACATGTCCCATAGCCTATGACAGAACAGATATGGAAAAATGGGACTAATGTGGGACAGTGGGCATAAAATGAAGAGTTGACAGTGAGAAAATGAATAGCCCTAGCCATGCGCAAGGGGGTCCCAGAGCCCACCGAAGTTGGTTAAAAATAATACAAAAAAATGTATTTTTACATGTCCCATAGCCTATGACAGAACGGATATGGAAAAATGGGACTAATGTGGGACAGTGGGCATAAAATGAAGAGTTGACAGTGCGAAAATGAATAGCCCTAGCCATGCGCAAGGGGGTCCCAGAGCCCACCGAAGTTGGTTAAAAATAATATAAAAAAGTATTTTCACATGTCAAATGTCTTATGACAGAACGGATATGGAAAAATGGGACTAATGTGGGACAGTGGGCATAAAATGAAGAGTTGACAGTGCGAAAATGAATAGCCCTAGCCATGCGCAAGGGGGTCCCAGAGCCCACCGAAGTTGGTTAAAAATAATACAAAAAAGTATTTTCACATGTCCCATAGCCTATGACAGAAAGGATATGGAAAAATGGGACTAATGTGGGACAGTGGGCATAAAATGAAGAGTTGACAGTGCGAAAATGAATAGCCCTAGCCATGCGCAAGGGGGTCCCAGAGCCCACCGAAGTTGGTTAAAAATAATACAAAAAAGTATTTTCACATGTCCCATAGCCTATGACAGAACAGATATGGAAAAATGGGACTAATGTGGGACAGTGGGCATAAAATGAAGAGTTGACAGTGCGAAAATGAATAGCCCTAGCCATGCGCAAGGGGTCCCAGAGCCCATGACAGAACGGATATGGAAAAATGGGACCCATAAAATGAAGAAGTTGGTTTAAAAAATAATATAAAAAAATATTTTTTTCATGTCCCATGTCCTATGACAGAACGGATATGGAAAAATGGGACTAATGTGGGACAGTGGGCATAAAATGAAGAGTTGACAGTGCGAAAATGAATAGCCCTAGCCATGCGCAAGGGGGTCCCAGAGCCCACCGAAGTTGGTTAAAAATAATACAAAAATGTATTTTCACATGTCCCATGCCCTATGACAGAACAGATATGGAAAAATGGGACTAATGTGGGACAGTGGGCATAAAATGAAGAGTTGACAGTGCGAAAATGAATAGCCCTAGCCATGCGCAAGGGGGTCCCAGAGCCCACCGAAGTTGGTTAAAAATAATACAAAAAAGTATTTTCACATGTCCCATAGCCTATGACAGAACAGATATGGAAAAATGGGACTAATGTGGGACAGTGGGCATAAAATGAAGAGTTGACAGTGCGAAAATGAATAGCCCTAGCCATGCGCAAGGGGGTCCCAGAGCCCACCGAATCTGGTTAAAAATGAGACAAAAATGTATTTTCACATGTCCCATGCCCTATGACAGAACAGATATGGAAAAATGGGACTAATGTGGGACAGTGGGCATAAAATGAAGAGTTGACAGTGAGAAAATGAATAGCCCTAGCCATGCGCATAGGGGTCCCATAGCCCACCGAAGTTGGTTAAAAATAATACAAAAATGTATTTTCACATGTACCATAGCCTATGACAGAACAAATATGGAAAAATGGGACTAATGTGGGACAGTGGGCATAAAATGAAGAGTTGACAGTGCGAAAATGAATAGCCCTAGCCATAAAATAATACAAAAAAATGATTTTCACATGTCCCATCTCCTATGACAGAACAGATATGGAAAAATGGGACTAATGTGGGACAGATAAAATGAAGAGTTGACAGTGCCCCTAGCCATGCGCAAAGGGGGTCCCAGAGCCCACCGAAGTTGGTTAAAAATAATACAAAAATGTATTTTCACATGTCCCATGCCCTATGACAGAACGGATATGGAAAAATGGGACTAATGTGGGACAGTGGGCATAAAATGAAGAGTTGACAGTGCGAAAATGAATAGCCCTAGCCATGCACAAAGGGGTCCCATAGCCCACCGAAGTTGGTTAAAAATAATACAAAAAAGTATTTTCACATGTCCCATAGCCTATGACAGAACAGATATGGAAAAATGGGACTAATGTGGGACAGTGGGCATAAAATGAAGAGTTGACAGTGAGAAAATGAATAGCCCTAGCCATGCGCAAGGGGGTCCCATAGCCCACCGAAGTTGGTTAAAAATAATACAAAAATGTATTTTCACATGTCCCATAGCCTATGACAGAACGGATATGGAAAAATGGGACTAATGTGGGACAGTGGGCATAAAATGAAGAGTTGACAGTGAGAAAATGAATAGCCCTAGCCATGCGCAAGGGGGTCCCAGAGCCCACTGAAGTTGGTTGAAAATAATATAAAAAAGTAATTTCACATGTCAAATGTCTTATGACAGAACGGATATGGAAAAATGGGACTAATGTGGGACAGTGGGCATAAAATGAAGAGTTGACAGTGCGAAAATGAATAGCCCTAGCCATGCGCAAGGGGGTCCCAGAGCCCACCGAAGTTGGTTAAAAATAATACAAAAATGTATTTTCACATGTCCCATGCCCTATGACAGAACGAATATGGAAAAATGGGACTAATGTGGGACAGTGGGCATAAAATGAAGAGTTGACAGTGCGAAAATGAATAGCCCTAGCCATGCGCAAGGGGGTCCCATAGCCCACCGAAGTTGGTTAAAAATAATACAAAAAAGTATTTTCACATGTCCCATAGCCTATGACAGAAAGGATATGGAAAAATGGGACTAATGTGGGACAGTGGGCATAAAATGAAGAGTTGACAGTGAGAAAATGAATAGCCCTAGCCATGCGCAAGAGGGTCCCATAGCCCACCGAAGTTGGTTAAAAATAATACGAAAATGTATTTTCACATGTACCATAGCCTATGACAGAACGAATATGGAAAAATGGGACTAATGTGGGACAATGGGCATAAAATGAAGAGTTGACAGTGCGAAAATGAATAGCCCTAGCCATGCGCAAGGTGGTCCCAGAGCCCACCAAATTTGGTTAAAAATGTCCAATGAAATGACGCCCCCCCATGCAAAATAATGGATGTGCTTCACCGCAGACTAAAGCCCCCCCTCCCCCCTTGCCAAAATGGATGTCCCACGCTATTGGGAAAAAAGTTGATACGAATGTCCAATAGAAAAATCTAATGTCCAAATGAAAAAATAATGGATGTGCTTCAATGGGATGTGCTTCGCTGCAGACTAAACCCCCCCCCTTTGCAAAAATGAATGTCCTACGCTATTGGAAAAAAAGTTGATATGAATGTCCGATAGAAAAATCGAATATCAAATGAAATAGAAATGAAATAGCCCCCCCCTTCCAAAATAATGGATGTGCTTCACCGCAGACTAAAGCCCCCCCCTTGCAAAAATGGATGTCCTACGCTATTGGAAAAAAGTTGATACGAATGTCCGATAGAAAAATCGAATGTCCAATGAAATAGCACCCCCCCTTTGAAAATAATGGATGTGCTTCACCGCAGACTAAAGCCCCCCCTTGCAAAAATGGATGTCCTATGCTATTGGAAAAAAAGTTGATACGAAT
Source organism: Streblospio benedicti (assembly GCA_019095985.1). Classification (NCBI taxonomy): domain Eukaryota; kingdom Metazoa; phylum Annelida; class Polychaeta; order Spionida; family Spionidae; genus Streblospio; species Streblospio benedicti. The sequence goes on along the minus strand of CM032664.1, from coordinate 13,304,669 downwards.
GTCCGATAGAAAAATCGAATGTCCAATGAAATAGCACCCCCCTTGCAAAATAAAATGGATGTGCTTCACCACAGACTAAAGCCCCCCTTGCAAAAATGGATGTCCTACGCTATTGGAAAAAAAAGTTGATACGAATGTCCGATAGAAAAATCGAATGTCCAATGAAATAGCACCCCCCCTTGCAAAATAATGGATGTGCTTCACCGCAGACTAAAGCCCCCCCTGCAAAAATGGATGTCCTACGCTATTATTGGAAAAAGTTGATACGAATGTCCGATAGAAAAATCGAATGTCCAATGAAATAGCACCCCCCCTTGCAAAATAATGGATGTGCTTCACCGCAGACTAAAGCCCCCCCCCTTGCAAAAATGGATGTCCTACGCTATTGGAAAAAAAGTTGATACGAATGTCCGATAGAAAAATCGAATGTCCAATGAAATAGCACCCCCCCCTTGCAAAATAATGGATGTGCTTCACCGCAGACTAAAGCCCCCCCCCTTGCAAAAATGGATGTCCTACGCTATTGGAAAAAAAAGTTGATACGAATGTCCGATAGAAAAATCGAATGTCCAATGAAATAGCACCCCCCCTTGCAAAATAATGGATGTGCTTCACCGCAGACTAAAGCCCCCCCCCCTGCAAAAATGGATGTCCTACGCTATTGGAAAAAAAGTTTATACGAATGTCCGATAGAAAAATCGAATGTCGCGGAGCAATGAACCCTTTTCTGAGCATTCAATTGTCAGCAGAAGACCTGGGAATACTGTCTTCTCCCTCAGGTGATAACAATTTATTGGTCAAGCAGATTTGGGTGGTCAACTGCCGGTTAGGAAGAATAGGTGGGAAGCTCGCTCTCGGACTTCCCTTGCATCCATCGCTTCAAGCACAGGTTCTGTGGGCTCTGCTGCTGGTGAAATGGTAAGAACATCTTTTTCCGTTAAAACGAACCATTTTAAATGTCATAGCAAACTGATTATTCCGATGTTTTTACATTTTAAATGTACATTTGTTTTTACTTTAGATAAATCTGTATTGCATCAATTGGTTTAGAATTGTGGTACTTTGCTCATATATGAAGGAACGAGAAGCCTCAAAATGCACTTCTTTCTCTCATAAACAGGTGCATTTAATCGCAACCATCAGCAGTTGAAAAGATGCGTTATTCGATAATAAATTCTAGGACAGCTCAAAAGCAAGCAATTCGGTTTACCCAAAAACGTTCAAAAAAAATTTTTCCCCCAAAGAGAAAAGTTTGATAATGATATTAGACATTACCAAGTTTTAAAATTATTGCTAAATTAAAAAAAGCAAGATCGTGAATTAACCAGTGGAGATGAAAACCGAAGAATCCCATTGAAGCAATACGTGATTTTCCAGAAATGACCTATTTCAAAAAAATCCCCCTGAGCTCATTTTGATGAAGAATTTGAAGAAACGTAAAAAAAAGTAAAGCCTCAATTAATCAAAATTGGTGTCTTAAAAACCCGGATAGATGAATACAAAGAAAAAATTTGTTTGAAAAAAAAATGTCCCCCAATGGTTCGGGGCAATACAGAATAAAAAATAAAAATTATGAAGTGGAACAACAAAAAATCATAAATAAGTTGTATTTTTTCCACCCGAAGAAGCTTTGGGGAAAAAAGATCGCGGAAACGAAAAAAGAAAGCAATGTGTTTAAAATTAAAGGGAAAAGGTTTAAAGTTTATAATTGTTTTTAAATTGACATGGAACTAAAAGCAATTCTTATAAGGTGCTTAATACAGTAGCTGTTTATAATATACACCTAAACCAGTATGAGTTTTTAACATCAGTGTGAGTTTTAATGATAAATCTATGAATCTAGCACTTTTTAGGTGGACATCATAAATAGTTGCGAAGCACAGCCAAATGAGGTTTCCTTAAAATCACCTGTTAATCCTAATTTGATACCAATTCCTCAAAAGAAAATGGAGTTTAGCCACCGTCTACTTGTGTCATTGAATTGTATCACGTCAATATCTGTATCAAGTAAAATGGCTGTGATCAATAGAGATTAATAACTGTCATTATCATGGACAAAGACTTCTTGACGTTTACCCGTGCTGAAGTCAGACTTGTGGAAAACTATCAATGCCGTGCTTTTGACACAGAATTTATCGATATGATTAATAATCCTATTTTTGGTTAGTTTAATGATCAGCATTAAATGTAACACTCTTGAAGAGCAATGTGATTACGTGCACTATTTGTACAAGCTCTAGAAACCGCAATTTAGGATCACCTCAATAAAAACGACCCTCTCTATGATAAGAAAATGTTTTCGTCGTCCCGAACCGACCACTAAGAACCCTCCATACAGTCACACCATTCTACTGCGACCACTTTGAAGTGGAGTGCCATGGTTAATCTATTTTTAGAGGTTCTTTATATTGATAAATTTGCCCATATCCAGTATTGTCATGGGATTACAAAATAAACTTTCATAAAATTTAATTGTTAGTACTCATATAAGCATTTTTTTTATTAATGCATACATGTAGACAATATATAAATTTGAGCATGGGCGTAAAGGTTTAAATAACTAAATTTGCATTATTTACATGAGAAAAAATTATTTGCAATCGCGTGGACGTATACTGCCGTTTTTTGTTTGTGGTTTCGAAAGGAGACGTGCATAGGTCAGTGCCAACCTTAGAAACTAGATCAAAAGTGTTCAAAAGAAGACGGCGTCGTGAGCACAACGTTGACATTTGGACGATCAAGGTATTGCATAAGCATGAAGGTTGTAGTTCAAGGGGAATTCAAAATAATGAAACCTTTAAAAAAAACTTCAAATTGCTTCATGAAACCTATACTTTTACTTGGCAATTAGCCAGAAATTGAGAATTCATGATCATCTCTAATGCAAACAGTAATCAAGTTTGAAGGTTTTGTTCATCAAAGGCATTTTTTATTCATACTATTAATAAAAATGTTTTTTTGTTTTTCGTTTTTTCTTTTTTAAGCACTAATGCTAGTGTCAGACGGTGTCGATGTTACGGTCTTGTGGCGATTGTTAATCTCCTGTCAGAGGACCAGATTGTGCTGTTCTGTGATGTCGGTCTATGAAAATCTTTTTACACTGCACATACATTCAGTGATACGATGTCTACTACATACTGTGTATAGCTGTGAGATTTGACGATGGTTCTTCTCGC
>CM032664.1:13249196-13301393 GCA_019095985.1 Streblospio benedicti | reverse complement strand
ATAATTTCATTTGGGTATGGATAGGTGATATACAAATAGATGATGAATAATTTCAAATATGATATGATAGTCAAATATTACTCTACGTAACATTTTATTAGCACCAGATATCAATTTTCAAGCGTGGGTCAGGACCGTCAGCTTAGCTAATAACCATTTGATAAAGCACCCATAGAAATAAGTATGCATCTTTTCTCTAACTGTTTTAATTTTGCAACTGAAATATATCCAGTTTGTGCATGGATCGTTGACGAAATATGTATACTGTAACATGTGGATCAGTATCATACACATGTGCCGATTAAGTAGAAAAAACATCAAAATCAATTGACGTTATTACCCCTTTGCACCTCATTTTATCATACGCACGATACCCGCTTCATCATTGAAGTAAAGAAAACAATTACCACGAAACTGTATACCCATAATTTTCAAGCTCATCGCGTGTACTGACCATGCTAGTTAGTTCGCCTAACCCACACAGCCAGCACAACATACTTTAAACTAATTAGTGCAGCTTCGTTAGCACGGCATCCAATTACTCCATTCCAGCGGTGCACACACACCATCTCATCCAGTCCTGCATACATCTACTTTAAAACTAAGTAGCATTCATAAAGTAATAAATAATACAGCCTCTCTCCTCACCGGCCGGGATGACGTTCTCGAGTAACGCAAACCAGCTGCACGTGGCATCACAGATAATTGCCCGAGATGAGAGACTCGCCGATTTACGATGGCGAAGATGTAAGGTGATGTCTTTCAATTTTTGACTTCATAATAGCAAAATGTGCAGGATGTTTAGAATGGTTTTTGTATGTGAATTCTGAGTGGAGGAGAACGTGTATGTCGTAATTTTGGAAGCCGTTTTTGTTACCATGTTGCGCTCGTTGTGAGTTAATGAGAAACAAATTTGTGTGGCTTTTGTATCTGAATTGAAATCTTGGCATATGCTCAGTAAGTGTGCTCATGGCTTATTTAAATCAGATCTGTGTGGTTACTACTAAGTGTATGGTCATTTGACATATTGATATCGGATCTTTAATAGAGCGTAGCACCAAAACGTTTACCATATATTACTGGATACTCGCCAGTGAGTTCGGTGAAAGTAAACAAGGCCTATGCGTTACAAAGCCAATAACATATGGTCAACTCAAGCAAATATCCAATATACTATAAAAGAGTCCAATGTATTCACTAAACTAATATAGTGGCAACATAAAGCTTTCATATTTAAATGAATTCACACACTGATCAAATTATATCTAGTTTGAATAGCACGACATATGAATATCATGTCCACATGTTCTCCTGGTTTCATCTGAAATATAATGGAAATGTGGATGTTTTATTAGACAGATCATTTTCAATTTAAGAACATTTGTGCCGGCACCAGACGGCGTTATTTCAATGATAGATGACTTTATGAATAAATGATGGTAGCTTGAAGGTGAAAGCAATTTAACTTAATTCTGGATTGTTTAGTTTTATGTTCGTATTTGCAAACTTTCAACCTTGCACGTTTTGTGGTCTTGTTAAACAATAATGAGTACTTTACAAAACGTATAAGTATCACTTTAAAGTATACTCTAGCACTCTCATAAAGTTCGGTTACGATAATGATAGTAGACTTAATGATGTAAGTTTTAGTATATTCTAATTGTAATAACCACCAATAGGAAACATGCTCACGTTGCATAACTCTGGGTTCCATAGAAAACCATTCCAACTTGGCACAGTACCGCCAGGCACATGTAAGATCAACATCATCACCTATAATTGTTTAATAGCCAGCTTTGAAATATGAGGTTCTGGGATTCTTTCCAGACTCCCAGTCTAATGGAAGTTTGTTTAAGAATAATCGAGACTGTTGAGACAGTTCTGCGTTCAGGTTTTGCGGAAGAATTTATCTTTTCATCTGAGTGGGTTTAAGAGGGTTATAACAACACATACTTATCTAAGTGTCATTTTTCGGCCAACAGCAATACAACACGATAACAATTAATACCAGTCACATGTACAGAACCTCGACATACATGCGCACCGTGTATGTTTCTTAAGTAGTGTCTGAACCAAACTGGCAAAAATATAAACGGCTTCAACAAACGCACAGGAGATTTTAAGATGCACTATTTTAGCCTAATACACAAACACTCTCGTGCTGTTTTATAAATGCACAGTTCTGTAATTTTGAGCACATGAGCGTTTTTAACAGCATGGGCTATCACTCCACTACCATTGGCTATCATCATTGACACATGCGGGACCAGGGCATTGCCGGTTAAAACCTATGTTTATAGATCGTGCCATAGGGGCATGGCATTGAGCAAACACGTCTCATGTGTGTGTATTTCAAATTTGTAAAGTAATCGCTGTGTTGGCATGGTTATTACTGTGCAATTACAATTTACTAAATTGTCCGCGTGTTATAGTGAAGTGGTTTGATTTTTTCACATAGCATACGTTATTGGATTGGTAACCTTTATATAAGCCTTAGTATGGAATTTAATTGTATATAATACCTATTACTGAGTTCCTCAATAAGATATTCTGATATGCCACACATTTCATATGCTTGCAAAAAGTAATGAAAATGTCAACATTGCCATAAATACAAAAAGACCCAGTAAACACAGTATGGCTAGCGCATAACATAAAGGAACTTGTTAGTCTACAAGACAGCCCAGTAAATTAGAAACCTACCCACAGGATGCTGTGTCAGAGACTACAATAGCATCCTTTAACTGGGAAACAGTCTATTTTTGTTTCTTGCGTGTGACATGTACAATTACGCGTGAGTTAATAGTGTGTTCTAATGTCTCCCAAATACAAAGAAACGGGACGTTTGAAGACTTTCTATAGGTTTTATTTTCAGGCCATGTACACTTTGTGTCCATGTGTTTCCCGAAAAGACTGGGAAAGCAAAACGACGGAGCACAAACCACTTATTATGATATATGTAGCCATGCTTGCATAGGCAATGTCTATACCAATGATCTAATGTAAACTGTACATTTGATGAATCTCCGCGTGGAAGAAGTCTCTAAACATAGGACATCTACATTGATGAGTCAATAAACCAACGGACAACCGCTATCATGTCCGCATAGGGTCGTATAAAGTATAAACAATGCCCATCTCCCATTAAACGCCCCATTTGCAGGCAGTCAACAAATAAAGCCTGAACCAGCACTAAACCGGGAACCCAAACTCCAGGCCCGGCACCTATTTAGCCACTGCATGTAGTCGAGTGATTTACAGTCGCATATTTCTGCCATAACCAGGACTATATCGCTGAGATAGGGTGAGAGCCATTGACATTGCTACTAGACGTGAGCTAATAACGCGTCTTGGGCAGGTGAAAGTTCTGCCGGAATGGCAGGATTGGTGTGGATTAGAATGGCTTTGTTATGGGATAATCTACGGTTATTATCCATGCTACGAATTATGTGTAGCGAGCGGTGTAATTGCTTTAATTATTTTGTCTGCGCTTGCATGTGTATTTTTGTGTTATAATTTCGCCACTCCATGGATGACATTAAGTTTTGAATGAACAGATGGAGTGGTGAATGGCCAACCGTATAATGTGTGAGATCTTCCACTATCAGTTTAATTCTTCTATTCAATTTGAGACGTCCTGAATATCAAGGACTCACTTTATTGCTCAAAACTTGGATCTTCCCAATTACATTGAATTAGAGTTAAATATGCATAATGCATAAGGTGATATTGTCCTCCATTTGAACTACGTTTCGTAAACTGGCATTGGTTTTTGCACCCTCGGTCGTTTTTAATCCACTCTTGAAACATAAAGGCAACATTCTGGACAATATACCTATATAGTTTCAGAATATACAGGTATTGAATTATTTTCAATACATTGTGGAACTGCATGGGATCATTCAATTGGCTTATGCATTTCTTCTGTAGGTACAAAATGCGATCTTTACATGTTTACGATCATCAATATATAGGAGAGTCAAGCAAAATTGATAGGTCAAGAGTTTCTCCAAATAAATGAGAGCTCTGCAGTGATTGGATAGTTTTCTACGTCACACTTTGGTAGAATATAGAGGGGACACTGTGTTCGCTCTAATATAAAGTGATTTGAGAATTATCATTCTACGAAAGACAACACGGCTTTTTATATCTATCCTGTAAAACTGGAATTATCACATTGAACATGCTGCATGACTTGTTCTGCAAGTTTAAGTTTCACGTACATTTGTGCGATTTCCTTTTCAAGATCCAATTCAATTCGTGTTCTAATATGTACATGTAAAATGCAATAGGTGTTAGTGTGGTAAATTGCTTTGCACAGTAATTGTATCCTGTAAATGCTGATGTGATTTAAGTTAATTGTGGTTTCAACTATTGTATTCAACGTGAGGCTTGAACCATGATGTGCTAGCCATTTGAGATAGCTGTCACCATATGATAGGCGTAATAGTTAATGATATGATGTTCATAAGATACATCCAATGTACTTCCAGCTTTACTAGCACATGGTGTATCGTAAGATTTGCGATTTGACATGTAAAAACCCGTATGAAAATAGAAAGGCTTAAATCAGTTAGTTAATCATATACCATTACACCGAAGACAATTTCTTTGCATTGTATTCTTATGTATGTTTTGTATTCTTAGCTTGTGTAATTTTAGAGAGTGGCAATGTTATATTTTTTTCTACAATACACGAACCCTAAGGCATGCCTGTAAATTATTAAGTGTGAATTGCTCATAAATATCGTTAGAGCAGTCACTTGCCGACGGTTAATTGCCAAGCAGGGACTCATTTTGCATATTTAATCAAAGATGATGTTACATTATCAACTTTTGACACATCGGAAGCCTGCTGTGCTATTAGAGTAGACTTGTGATCATTATGTAGAATAAAATGATACCGTTATTATACATTACCATACATTACTGTATGAATCCATTATTCCATCATTAGACGCTAGAAATAGTGTGCTTTGTGACATTTTTGGGCTTGTGTGTGCGTGGTGGCTGCAGCGGGGTACGATGAGGTGGGGGTAAAAACATATATACCCCTGTTTTTATAATATACTACGATAGGGCACGTCACCTGATAGGTCTGGGTCTTTGTATATTTTGAAGACATTCGCTAACAAATGTCTTAGACCATGATTGAAATAAAATATTTGTGAAGCAAACGAGCCACTGTAAAAGCTATTGCTGAACGTTTGTCTTTATCATAATGTGAATAAAAGTGCATGTAGGACAGACGTTGAAATTTAACTCTAGTTGAGAAAACAAAGACCCCCCCCCCCCCACACACACACACACACACGCCCGCGCGCGCCACTGAATCACTAGAGTGTTAGCATCATCACTCACACTCACGGTAAAATTCTCACATATGTTTACCCCTTCACCTTTGAACGCATGCTCACACACACACACACACACACACACACACACACACACACACACACACACACACACACACACACACACACACACACACACACACACACACACACACACACACACACACACACACACACACACACACACTCTCTCTCTCTCTCTCTCTCTCTCTCTCTCTCTCTATCTATCTATCTATCGGAAGTCGCTGTCCTCTATCAATCATTGAATGCACGATTGATTTTTGAAGTGATGTCACTCAATACCGAAATACTACCAACCTTGAACCCTCTTAAAGTATGGGTATTGTTTGATCCCATGATGGGATCCCATGATGGGATCAAAATGTAGAATGACAGAGAGGAAGTCAAATGCCATACTCTGTTTACCATGAATATTGGTCTATTATCTGCTGCCACTTAGTTGTAAATGGAAACAAACATTGGAGTACTCTAAACGAGTGAGCATTCGCGCAAACTAAAAAAACGAATGTCAGCATAAATGATCTTTAATGTGTCTCCTTGTTTGCATACATATTTCTCGACGTTCCATCAGCATCTGATCGAATATACATATGTGCAATATGTAAAAGTCATTCTTTTCATTGACATACATAGCTCTATTTTAGCTTCAGGAAGAAGACAGCATGCTCTGTCATCTGTTCTCCAATACCACATCAAATTCATCAAGTGGACATCAATGTTATTCGCGGACTCTAAAAATACTAACTATGTCTAAGCCTAAAACATTTGAGTCAAATTAAAGACATGAAAACAAACCACTAACACTGAAGAAACCATCCTCTCCCCATCTTTTCATTCATCTCTCTTATCCCACGCTCATTTTTCCCCGAGTTTGGCTCTCTTATTTACAGTGCTTGTTCTCTATGACAGGCCAAATTACAGATTCTTCCATCTATTGATTTTACGAGCACTACTCCGCCATTTTATCTGCTAGTACGGCGCACCCTCCTCTAAAGAAGCGGTGCCATGTCTCTGAACGCTTCGCTGGGGACTGATAGGGAGTGGACTATTATATTATGACCCCATTAAGTTTAATTGCTCTGGGTGTCAACTTCATTAATTGTCTCTGGGACACACTTGATATAGCAGTTTTTGATACAATAAAGAACTTTTGTTTTGGGTGCAATTCGTATGGGGTAGCAGGCACGGTGATTGCATTTACAATTTGGCGTATTTGTAATGAGTTTAAAGTCATTGTTCTACTAAGTATTTAATTCTTGTTCACAACAGGTCATTGGCGCATACATCATTCAGCTTACTCAGACACTCCCAGAGGATTATGCATTGAGAACTATTGTGGTGTGCAGTAAACGAATATAACATTGGACCTGGACGATGGTATTTTTTCGTATCTTTGTTTTTGTATAACATTTTTAGTGTTATCTTGTGTAATCATTTCCAGTAAGTTGGTGATTTCCTCCGATACGATGGAGTGCGCAGGTCTACATACAGATGTTATGTTACCAGCAGATAAACCAAACGTTTATCTCCACCACCATACTTCCTTATTTGGCTAATGTAAAATGTAGATAAAGAGCTGTGTTTGTGTTCAACACATGAAACTGGTATTTAGAAACTATTACGACTATTTAACAGCGCCAACTTTACTAGCAGATATAATAATATCACATTGTCTATTTATGACACAATTACAAGACTGCGAGAATATAATCAGCATAATTCAATTACCGTTTACAATGTCATTGGGTAACGGCTGGGTGCATTATGTTAGAAGTGCATTTCGTATGTGAAATATCAAGAAAACTTATTCCAACTTCACCATTCTGTGGAACGTCAAAATAAGTTTTATCGAGCTGCTATTTGTCAACTGGAAACCCGATCACCTATATCTTAATACGCATATAAATATCCCCTCAGTAACTGTAAGAAGAACCCCCAAAAGCAGCCTGTTTCCAATAAGATGATTGGTTTATGCTACATTTGAGTTCATTGGCTCAATGACTTATGACATCGGGGGCTTGTTTGTCATGTTTTGGTGCCACGCTGCATATAGTGGGAGTTGTTTGTGGGTTTTCTCGTAATGGACCTATTTTGGGGGGAATGGGATTTCTTAAAGGATAAGAATTGCACATTTGGTTTCGCTTGTCATTGTTGTATATCTTCATGCTGCCGGTTTAACCGTGTATAAATGAGGCCAATTGTGAAGTAATACGCTTGCCTTGATTGGTTTCATGAAAACTACTATAAATAGAGTGACTTTTTGTTGTTTTGGTTTATAATGTTTTTTGCCTTTATTCAAAATCATCAAGAAACGCACCAGAAAATAATACGTTTGATAATCATCAGTGTGCTAATTGAATATACACGTCCATATAAAAGTACATGATAATCCACAGTTAAGATATGCTTCCTTCATCACCAAACTGGAGACGAGTTACATAATAATCTCATTAGACACACTTATCTTGAAAACGCTCACAGGGAAACTATCTTCACTAAATACAAAGGGGTAAACAGAAGCTCATAAAGCTTTCACTGGCCCCCGGCCCTGACATTTCCATGTGTCGTAGAACTATGTGCTGTGTCAAGTGTAATGTTGTCTTAGCAAAGCTTATAAATGTTTAAATGTATGCCTGTGGGTGTGTTGGAAAAAAGTTTGACTTCGACGATTAACAAACTTAAGTTTACAATTGTTTTATTTAGTCGTGGTAATTAAATTTTGCATACAACGTACCCGGCAAAATCTTTTCGCTCTATGGAAGAAGGTTAAAACTCGTCCAACAAATTACATACGTGTTCAGCATGCACGCATACAAATATGAATTTTATTCAGCACTCAGTAGACTGTTTCCAAAACTCTGCGTACACGCCTTTTAGAATATATACGGGCTTCCTACCACACTCTAAAGGATCGCTTGGTATATTGGGGTTAGTTCGTGGCATCTCCTCTGTCAAGCTTCCATAGCAGGAAGTTCAAATAATTGATGACCGCTATTTTAGGAGACAATTTTTTGTGGTTAATGCAAAATCAGCTTAGCTAAGTAAAACGATTACTTCGTGGAAAGGTTGTACTAATATTACCACGATGATATTCCTAAGACACAGCTGTAGAATAATAACTAATAAATATAATGTAATATAAATGTAGAGCTGTTTACAAAGATACTCAAATTAGCAAGTATCTAAAATACCAATGCAGAGATTACACTGGCAGATCCAGATTTTTGAAAGCGTGAAGGGGTGGGGCGGACTGAAGAAATTTCATGGGTTTTGTACACGCGATCGATAGCAGGCATGCCTCAAAGCTCATGAAAATGGAAAAAATATCAGTGGGGAAAAAAGGCGGAAATATAGGGGGTGGGCGATGAAGGGGGATCTGCCGATAGATACATGTATATTAACTAGAGCTATGCACATAAATATACATGGGTTCCTCGAGTTTCTTGTTTGGCTCATATTTTATTGTAGTGTGATTTGCTAATGTTATATTTGAATAATAAAATGTCTACTTTCCAAAATCAGATTTTAAGCAACAATATATTATCAAATATACCCGACAATTCGCACCATCAGCACATATCGTTTTAGCTACTGAATTTATGTTTGCTCTTTTTACTCTCTCACTTTTAAAAGTCACATTTATCCAAGACTTTTTTTATTAATAATTCAGTCCTTTCGACCCTTGGTCGCCTTGTCGTCTACTAATGCAGGACTCAGGGTCGGGGCCATCATACCAAAAGTGGTTATGCCCAATGATAATCTCACTATATGGAGCAAATATATCTACGCTTTGCATGCTAAAACTATGCTTCAAAATAACACCAACAAAATTGAACAAAATCTGGTTCGATCTGCGCCCAATTAGACCACCTGTTTGTAACGCCCCTGCGTATAAACCCGAATATTAATACTTTCATTAATACGATACATTGTGAGGTATACTCACAGTTTCGCACACATGCCTACCTTCAAGGCTCCTAAAATAAAGTGAGTTATTAACACAGCTGTGTTTAAAATCTTCTGATTCACCATTTATATTCTCTCGAACTCCACAAGGACTGTAACGTAATAACACTTTTGTGTTGCATTCGAATTTCAATTTTACTGGCACTTGGGGAATTCTGGCCTTGCAATCTATATTTTATGAATGCTGAAATCATGATATATGTACATTTGAAGTATAGGCGCTGCATAGCCCATATCGATAGCATTTATGATAAGGAGACACCTCGGAGACCAACACGAGATGTGGATGACTGTTGCATGTGGTGGTAATGTATTGTTAACTTTTAGGCCATATGCACACTTTCTATACAGTAGAACCTCCCACTAAGACCACGTCTACACAGAGACTATCTCTATAATGATAGTACTGTTCGAGGTCCCAAGCCTTCTTGGAGAGACCGTCATGAACATCCACAAAGAGACCACCTCTCTATAAAGACCACTTTTGGCCAACCACTGGGTAGTCTCTACAGAGAGGTACTACTGGACATGTTTTATTGCTTGTGTATAAAAAAATATCTTCCATGATATCGACTTTAAATCAAGACGTTTAGTGTAAACGATTGTATACACGTATATTTGCAGATTTGAAAATGGAGTGAAAACAATAATGTGCATATGCTCAAGAAATAACTAAGCCATATACTGACAACCACCTCTGTATCACCCTGGAACCAATCGAGTGCTTATATGTGGCTATATAATACTAGCATTCTAGCTTTACGATGTTTCTGCAGTCTGAGCACTAAACCCAAACTCTGTTGTGGGATTTGGACAGCCGACTCTTTATCGTCCCACACACACATTTGCCGTGTATTAAAATTTTGATGGTATGCAAGGAGGTTGAAAGTGGCATCATTGGGATGTCACGCAGCGAATATTAAGTTAAGCTTTACATTAGGGAAGTGTATATTTAGTGTTTATGGTTTTCCGTATACACATTTATGTATGACTTACTCAAATGGATATGTTCGTGTAAGATACCTACATCAGACTGAATTACTATTATCTAAAGCTAAGTGAAGTGAATATTTTTATTAAGCATCAACACTACACGCATTTATGCCATTATTAAGAGTATGATCTCCTTACGATTGGATATTCAATTAAATATTTTCAATAAACGACAATCAACCAATACCAATATTCTGACACCTATATATGCATCAAAACTATGAACGATACACATCAGTCTTTAATTTCCTCTGGATCTCAGCAATAATATCAACAATTCTCAATGATGACCAGTCTATATCCAATTCTGTCCATTGTCTCCTAATAGAACCAAGGATTAAGTCTGGGCTTTAGGTGGAAACGAGATTGGCAACTTCTCCACGTGATATAAATTGCTGGAGTTAATTGTTAGATGTGGAGATACATGCTACTTGTGAGGTTTGAAAATCCCAGCCACTCCCTTAAGTGTGATTTTTTTTCTGGAGTTGTTACATTGAGGTCTTGTATATAGTGTACCTACTTGTTCATGTAAGTGGGATTCTGTATATTCAAGTATTCTAAGTTAGCCATTTACCTATCGTTTTCACAAGAGACATTGACATTGACTGCTAATCCAATTGACTTACTTTCTGTGCATTTATATATTTGATATAATTATCTTAAATAATATGCTCCTAATTGTAACGATCGCAATATTCTTATTTGATTTATAAAAATGTCTATTCTATTTATGGTTATGCTTAGCTCCTCGAGAAACTAGCGTACCATTAAATTGACACAACGTAATCATATATGTTCCATATCATCTACAAATTACTCATGCCGCGATCTTATATTACCCAAATCTCTAAAGAATGCTGCCAATTGCCTCTGAGTTCTACTTACAGTAAATCCCTCCTCTCAAGTGTGATTTACTTTGGGTTTGTCGCATCAGTTCATATGCACTATTGGTTGGCAATCATGCATAGTCATATAAAGGTTCACCTCATCCAATGAGTGCAATTAGTGAACAAGTAACTGCATACAGAAATACGTCATAGCTCACTCATCATACATTGAGAATATCCATATAGAATATATGTTTTCTACAAAGGAAATTTCCTCGTCAACCAACCATTTGATATATCCTTGCAAACAAACAGGCGAGTTAAGCCCAGCATCTCTCTTGAAACCACTCACCTTCCTCCCAGAGAAGCATGAAACAAGGCAACGTCTTCCCTGCACCACCCCCCCCCCGCCTCCAAACACAGCAGGCCGAGAAGATAACCCCGTGGACCCGGTGTTAATTTCCCACCAGTGCAAAGATTTTACTGTCAACGACAAAGACACAATCGAATTTGAACGCTATTTCGGGGCAAAAGCCTTGTACGCCAGAATTACTGGGTTCTCGGCGTCGTAAAGAAAATGCCGTCTGCAGATTTAGCGCCCCCTGCCAGTGGCGATTACGGGTTTTTCTGCTGAAGTTGTTGTGGTCTTTTTAAAAGAACAAAAAAATCCATTATCATCGTATTTGTTTGATGAACTTTGAGAGGCCATTTTACGAAATCAATGCGGCTGAGTTTGTTGTTGTTGTTGTTGCTGCTGCTGCTGCTGCTGCTGCTGCTGCTGTTGCTGCTGCTGTTGTTGTTGTTGTTGTTGTTGTTGTTGTTGTTGTTGTTGTTGTTGTTGTTGTTGTTGTTGTTGTTGTTGTTGTTGTTGTTGTTGTTGTTGTTGTTGTTGTTGTTGTTGTTGTTGTTGTTGTTGTTGTTGTTGTTGTTGTTGTTGTTGTTGTTGTTGTTGCTGTTGTTGTTGTTGTTGTTGTTTTTGTTGTTTTTGTTGTTGTTGTTGTTTTTGTTTTGTTTGTTTTGTTTGTGTTTTGTTTTATTTTTTCTTCTAAATACAGTTCGATAGCTGCAGGTGTTCCATAATTGGTTATAGACATATTTTTCACTAATAAGGCAACCTAAACCTGATTCACCAGTTTAAACACGTTGGGATCTATTTCTGCTTACAAGACTTATTGGATTTTGACATGCCATCAAACATTCCCTGTAGGAATTTGCCCTATCACTTTCACAAACAAGCTCAATGTTTGCTCTGTCCATTTATGTGACCTCGCAAATTAATTCTCTGCTATTTACTTTAGATTTATCCATCTATGCGTTGTTTGTTGTTTTGGTAAATTCAAATTTTCTACAAAAAGATTTGCTAGAAATTGCAGACGTTGTTTCTTAGCCAAGAATAGGCAACTAAAATAATTAACTACTAGAAATAGTAAAGCATACGTATTGACAACTCTTTACATCTAAACCAAAGCTTCAAGAACACCTTCCTTTCAACACATGCCTAAAACCCCTATGATTGTAACACAGCATTTGAAATCACTTGGTGTGAATTCAAAAGTTGTCTGTTGTACTCCCAAACCTCATTTCCATAATTTTCGGTGTTCTGGAATAACACGAGTTATGCAGATGAGCTGTCGTCAGACAAGAGCGGACATCGGCGATTTGTATCTTTGCTGTTGGGAAAACAGGGTGAGCTGTGTTTTGACTTGTATGGGGAATTATATTATGCTAAAACTCGTGAGTATACACTTCTGGGATTAATCTATAGTCATTTTTTTCTCTATTTCGCTGATTTTGTATAACAGCTGATGCGTGAAAATAAAAGCTTTGGTTGTCATATACAAGTTATTCTCTTGTGATAAATGTCCCTTTTGATAAATTGTTCGGTCGCAAAAAAGCCTATAAGTTACCTTTGCATTATAATATTTTGTCGTTACAGTATTTAGTTTTCGGAAGTAATTTTGTTTAATTATCTGATGACAAGTATTTGTCTTTATCATATACAGCACAAATGGGCTATTACTTGTTTCTACTGTTCTTGCGTTTAGAACGGCTACTGACATTTCTCAATTAAATCCATGTCCTAATCTAGTCTTACTTCTTTTTCTCAATGAATCGGATAAGTGTTTTACATACATATGCACATGAGAAGTGACTTTCTTCTGGCACAGCAACAAGGTCTAGAGGAGGGAAACAAGGATGTATCACTTGCTTACTTTGGGTGTTATGAAGACTCATGTGCTTATAAATGTACGTTGTCATAATCTGGCGTCCTAGGTGTAAGTTGTGGCAAGTCTTGTTTTAGGAATAATTAATAACATGACTTGCTCAGCATCTTCAACACAAACCATCTCTCTTCAACAGTCTAAAATGTACACTAATAAAATCAAAAGCATGTATATACATTGTACTTCTCCACTAAAGACAAGAAATTGGGTAGACACTAATTTTGCAAATATTGCACCGTTTGCATAGTTACTTATATTTTATGCTACCATGTGAAATTCAAAGCAGTTTTCAAATACTATTCAGCTGCTACAATATTGACTGTCAATAACCTGATTAAATTCCAGAGCCAATCGAGCAAATGAAATATTGAATTCACTATCTCTAAATCCATCCAATCTAAATCCGTGCTTTCCAATTAATGTAGCCAATCCCCTGCTGGCTTAAGAACTGAGTGCCTTAAACCCCCCTAAATGTCCATCTTAGACGTCAGCTGGCATTGGGGGATACTTTATGAGTAAATTATACAGTGCTTGGGGTGTGAGGTTAATTTGTACATGATACTTGGTGGTAGAGCATTTGTCACTAGCTGATGAATCTATTTGATATGCAAATAACTTTAAATTGGGTGACAATTTGCTTCGAATATTTATTGCACTGGGGAGATCTTGATAAACGTACGTTGAGATGCTGTTTGAAGATCGACCTCATTCCCTTTATTTCTTGTACTTTCCTACTTACATTAAAACATACAAATTCTAAGTACAGAGCTAACATATTGTGAAGGAATGGAACCTTTGTCGTATTCATCAGGATCCACGTAGATTTTTTCTGGTCATCAGGAAGCTTCATGATTTCCTTTTCTCAGAGTTGGTGGGATTAAGCGGTTTCTCAAGGCCCCTGGATCCACGAATGTTAGCCGTCTTTGTGGAACCAATCCATAATCGACGGATTCAAATAATATCCAATCTCGGTATATTGACATTTTTCATTTCTGTGTCAATTCCTAATTCCTGGTTCCCGTGAAATGTAACCCACTTTAAATTGACCAACATTACTCCATTGACTTTGAAATGCTGAATACGGCTTGTTACTGTAATCATCAGTAAGTGATGCTGTTATTACCATGATTGACACGTGTCACTCAACCAGGTCTCTCTGGTTGACCTACTAAAGTCACGTGTTTTAGTCATGTGTTTGACCCATGTAAGGTTGGGAAATAAACACTTTTATTTCGGAGTATAGCTGTTAATCTACTTTACCAGCTTCTGTAATTATTACTCAGTATTGGCCTTGCCATTTTTTCATGCAGCCTTTCAACCTGCATGAGCAGCCTATGACCATGGTCTAGGTGTCAATTTAGCTAATATACACTACTTTTGAGACATTCATTGACACACGTATTCATTATAAATTTAAACCTGGCCTTTCATCATAGAACAAAGGTGTGATTTGTTATGAAGCATAGTCCACCTTCACAGTAGGTTTTTGCCAAATAAATAATCACCACAATGTAACACTACTGCATTGGTGGTGTTCTTTGTTTGAATTATAAACGAAACATCTGCATCACAGTCCAATGGCATGACAATAAATCAATCTCCTTTGAACATTTTTGCTGCGAATCCCCACGTGCATGGACTTGCTACTTGGAATACAAAATCAAAATAACTAGGAGGAAATAGACTTATCATGTGAACATTTACAAACAAAGCCTGCCTCTTAAATGGAACATTAACAGACAAAAACCAGATCACTCATCACAAAATGCTCAACATAAATCTCACACTTTGACTCATCTAACAAAAGCTGTGCGCCACTTGCGCACCATTATCTTGGAATTGTTCCGGTAAACACAATCCAGCAAGAACTATTGTGTCACTGAACTTGTTTCACCCAGTTATTGGTACGGCATAAATTGTACCCTAAAGTGCGTCGTAGTTTACTCGCACAATTCAAGAAGATATGTCAATACTGTTGAACACCGAAAACCAGATGTGAATATGGCAAAGCATGTTTTGAATGTTCAGCAATAGTGAGTTTAGAGCGAAATATATCCATACTACAGCACAATTGAAGACACGTAGCCTTACAGGAGCATCATTAACTACTGTGTTTCTACTTTTTAGAAAACTGGAATGAAATCTTCAATTATAGACACCCAATCGCCCCCGCTGGGGTCTGTGTTTTCTCTCTATAGCTTTGCTGAGTAGCAGCACCCGGCATCGCGCCAGGTGGCATTGTTTATCTTATCTGGCGCATCCTAGATTGCCTGTTGATTACTGATAATAAACAATGAGCAACTGTAACTGTGCTGGCCGTAGGAGGTGTGATTGGAGCTGATGCCTTGATGGCTTAGGTGTAACTTGTTGAGTGCCTCTAGATATTTGACGTATTCCAACACTCTTCACAGAGGATTAACATGTTGTGCAATAGCCCTTAGCCGTTGTTTCATAAGGGTGTTAAATGTATCTGGTTTGCTACCCTTGAGGTATTTCATGAGCGCCAGAAGAACTTTAACTGAAGGTTGACTAATTTTGCTGTCGTCGGTGGTACTCAGTCAATTGACAGGGCTGACTATCAGAATGCGCATACTCAATAAAAAGGTGGTCATTTCAGCATGTTCATGCCATAATGACACTATCCAACAGTAGTGTATAATAGATTGTGATTCAGAATATTGAATCATCACGCTGTAATGGTGTATTATATAGTTTGTTAGTTGTTGATTTGCTATATATTACGATTCTGTAATACAGATGGAGTAGGTGACAAATAATATAAGAAGTGGCTTTCTAGTCAATTATTTAAGGCTCGTTTATAATGAAAATATCAGTGAAAAATAATCCTTTACTAATATTTAAGTAAAGTACTCGTAGTACATTAATCTTAATTAGACGCGTACACATATTACTTGTGGGGTAAGAAATCAGATGAGACATTGTCATTACTCAGGGCATTAGTTGAGGGTGATTTGGTCTGGTTAATTCAGATTCCAATAATAACATCACGGATTTGCAAATGCGTAGCTCCTAATTTTCTTACATCAGTGTATCATGATTTAGTTTTGAATTCAGAGGAGTTACGTATCAGAATTGTCCTGTATTGTATTCATCAATATCATTATCAAGTGAGCATCATATCATACAATGTACCTAACCAATTTACAATAGTAGCACTGTAAGAATAGTTTAAGGGTCATTTCTTAGTGACTTATAAAATCTATTTGGGTGTGCCCGAAAACTAGACATTTTATAATCACATGCAAGGTTTGTTATCTGTTGAAATCAAAACCAAAGGCCATATTCCTCACTACATTGCATTACCAAGATTTACTCTGCGGATCATCATGTAGTCTAGGTCCTAATATGACTCTTTAAGAAATAATGTATGTTTAAAGAAGTCATTAACTCACCTCTGGTGTATACAATGTCAAGGTTATTATGTATGCTCAATACAGGTGCTCATAGGAGCTAAATCAAGCTTAATCTAATAACTCGATTAACACCAGTTAGTTCATGTGTGTTGATTTAATGCGACCAATTGATACAAAGAAGCATGTCATAATTATAGATTTCCTGATAGCATTCATATAAATCAATGCATTTCTATAGAATCAATAAGATAAACTACCAAGTCCTCTTTGGAATCATATTAATTGACGGGGTGCAGATTATTGCTAGATATCTGTGTGTTAGTTTAATACATTGCATTGATTTAATCTAGTTTTGAGTGTGTTAATGATATAGAATTCTATAGAGTTTTAAATTTCTTGTTAAACATGTCAATAAGAGAACTGAATATAAGTTTTTTTCATATGTATCTTATGAAATACTAGATGAGCTCAGAAATAATACGCTGATATATTTAAATGACATTTGGGTACATGTTAATATCAATATAACAATACACTATCATTATCATGAGTATGGCAAATATTTAGATAAACAGACAAATATTTACATGTAAATGTATTCTAATGTATTCTTTCGAAGCCAACGCCATAGCTTCATTAATCTTTACGCTCCCTGTGTTATCAAATAGAAAGACTTATTGTGTTTTAATTTAGATACATAATGACTTCCTTTACTACTCTGATTTATTAATGTTGACATTAGCAAAATAGCGTTTTCACCATAAGAACATTGACAGTATTGTGAAGGATTTTTACAAATAAAACTAATTATCATATAAATGGAAACACACAAAACAAACGTTAGCATTACTTTTAAATCTGGAACAGATTCTTTTATGAACAGAACATTGGCCGGTTGAGGCATTTCTTTTTGTAAGATCATGAATACAACTGATATTGGTTATACATTTTTGAAGACATGTTGATGTTTATGTTAATAATTATAACATTCCCAAGTCATATTGAATGTAAGATTACTATACTCAAAGAAGCTCTTATGGCTGTTTTTTCTGTTTTATGAAATATGATACTTGTGTGAATTCGTGTAAGAATGCCATTGAACGTGCATCTGATTGAATATACCCGGCAGTCTAGATTTATAGGCCCTTTAAAAGAAACCAAAGGCAAAAATATTTCTTAATGTTGAAAGCTCTTGGAGGGGGTAGAAAACTTGAGTGAGATCCAAAACATCATCTTTAGATAGCAGCTTGCTGGCACCCAAATCCAAAATCAAATTAACGCTAACACCCAGCACGCAAACGTGCCATTCTATCTGTGAAATTTCACAATTCAGCAGAGTACCAGCCATGTGGGACTCCTAAAAAATTCATGTCGACTACTGAAAAAAAGGATCATGACTTCAACCTACGCACACTTAGTCTTGAATCTTTCAACTGAGTGATTGCTTATTGTACATTGTGGTTGTTTGCATCAAAATCTATCAGATCCTTCATTCGGCTGCTGCATGAATATATACAATATTGTGCATATGCTAGTTAACTTGAATTTCCATAATTTGAATCAAAGTATACATATATCAATGTTAATCATGCATCCTCAGTCTATAGAACTGTTTCGAGAGAATCATATATGTACGGTGTGGTGTATATACCCCCTGATTCCAAGCACGAACGTTTGGTCACGCTACCGCATACATATCGAGTGGATTTACATATTAGTTATAGATAAAACTCCCTCCAGTTGACTCTCTCTTACATTTTATTGGTCATTTATTTAGAGCGTCGGTATGTTAAAAAGATCAACTGAGAATCTTCCAAATCAGGACAGAGGGGCCCAACCATCAACACTTAACTACCACGCATGTTGTATTGTCCCCCCCCCCCCCCCCAATATTTTCCCTATATCCCGGCCCACCTTACTTACAAACAAAAATGGCCCAACACAACGATGACCATACTTGCTGATAAGTTTGGATTTCGTTTCCTTTGAAGTCTCTTTATCTTCAATCGGGGTATCCATGCATAGATTTTTACTACAAATCAATGGTTGAAAAATCTGTTTTACTTCCAGACAACAAAGCAAGGAACTCCGGCTGTAAGGTTTCCCTCCAACGAAAAATACAACATATCATAAGTGTATTTAATCAGTAAAAAGGGAATGGTCAGCCAAGTGTAAAGCACACACTGGTTGGCGTACGGACATCAAAGCGAAAGGCCGGGCGTGTTAACATTTGTTCTCCAATTTATGATGTATGTACACTATTATTATAATGAATTAATAAGCAACGTTTGTAGGCATTCATTCTTTGCTTGGCTGCATGCTCAAACACTACAAATTACTGATCAATTTCAGCTTGGGGACACTGATAGGATATGCCATTTAGAAAGGGAACAAGCGTGAAAATTGTTATCATAACGCACCGTGTGCTATATGGGTTGAAGAAAGTTTCAGATCAATGGAAACAATGGATGTTATTCCAACGTGGAAAAAAAACTCACCTGTGGAATGGATTGCCGAACTGCCCACAACGAGTCCTAATGCTATCCAGATATAGAGTGAACGTGACATGATTGAGTGTGATTTGATTTTGAATGTGCATATGAGGTACGTGCTCTTTTCGAGCTGAGATTTTGAAAGAACTTTTTTGCCTTAATGTGATCACATTTGTTAGATTTTCTGTTTGGCCAATGCTCTTTGGAATATTAAAGTTTGTGTTCAGTATCCGGTCATCTAGAATGTGTATTGATATGGTAACCTCTGACCACTAGTATCTCACCTACTTAATGAACGGGTTTCAGTTTTTGCAAGCAATGGTTTTCAGTATGGGAAAATCAAAATAAACTTATAGATAAACTATTCATAGTAGCAGCCAGGGATGCAAAATAGACTATACACCAAGCTACGTGCATATCCTCAATCCATCCAAGGTTCACAACTCGCCGTAAGCCTTAAACGTTAATACTCTCATATTAATAATAACACAAAATCACTTTTAAATCCACTTAAGCCAACGTCGACAATATCCTTTAAGGGAGAAGCACCTGACACCTATCTGGCGCTCCTATCATTTCCGCTCATTCTAATCATAGAGTCGTTTGGCGAATAATGACAGACGTGGATACGGTCTGAGCACAAGGGTACGGACTCTCTGGCAGCCGCGTGCCACGGGTGGCTCAGCGGGGACTAGACTCTTGGAGTGCTCCATTGGACTCTGCATTGGAGTGGTTCCCTATAACGAACATTTAGATTGACCTGCTTAAAAGAATAGTTTCTAATATGTTTGATCATGTGCAAGATTTGGGGGAGTTTGGGATCGTTTATACGATTGCATCATAATTATACAATTTTGAGTTTGATTTATATTTATATTGCATGAGATACAATGATTGAGGTTGCTTATTTTGCTTTTGAAGATAGTAATCATTTATGATTTATAGTCTATTGCTAGTATTCTGTGTTGTGTTGAGTTCCTTATTTTGCATATAAGTATTGGGCTTTCTCACCCGCAAAAACTGCATAACTTAAACAGTGGCAATAAAACGTACTCAATAACACGAGCTAAGCCTGCCTGCCGTAATTCAATATATGAATTATTAAACATTTAAATAGACTCCTCAATGATCAATTGATACAAAACATTTGCAATAACAGGCTGATTCCCATACATAGAAATACAAAACTTACGCCCTTGAATAGGAATCATTAATAAACACAAATGTATAAGTAGTAAAATGAATCATTAAGTTGCAATACAAAGGAGAATGTGGCAAAAAGACAGATTGAAATACCAACAATGTCTCCAGGGGCGAGGGGTTTTGTCAAATTACCTGAACATGAGGTAACATAATGTATTGCTGATGTGTATGTTGATAACATATACAACTAGTTAATACATTGTAAATGATAATCCATATGAACAGTTTTTTTTTATAATACTTTGTTAACCTGAAGTGCGTCTTTACATAAATTCTATATGGTATGTTGAAACTCATCCAACTTCTCTACCCACCCACTGCAATCCATATCCATATCCACATACATGTAACAGTGGCAGATCCAGTTTTTATAAGGGGGTGGGGGCGCATCGGCTTCGTACGGATATGAAAAAAGTGTGAAAATCATATATTTTAGTGGGGGAAAGGGGGTGGAGGCAAATGCCACCTGTGCCCCGCCTTAGATACGTCCCCGCTTTGTACACTTACGGCCCACCAATGATTTTCCTCACTGTTCCCTCACACAGAAAGTCCTCTATATACATGTGTTAACATACCGTTAATCTTAATGATGAAGAATAAAAGCCTTAAAAGTTTAATATAGGAAGCTTGCACTGGTAGCACGGTGAGAAGGTTTGTCAGTGGGAGAACTACATAAATCTGCAGGGCTCAGATTAAATATTTAGCAAACATATTTCCTTGAGACAACATTAGCATAGAAAATACCCATTTGGGAATGCCTTTCTATACCCTAAGACAACGATGGTAACCCCGTAATGCAGACGGAGAGCGGGGAGTAATCTTGTATCACAGTTTGGCAACAAATTATAATGCGTATGGATGTGAAAATGTTGTTGGTGCAAGTTTCCTCCCCTTTTTCCCACATTTTAAGCATGACCGTCGGCATTTCTTATCGGGGGATCTATATAGAGAATAAGTGCTGGTTTGTGGTTACCTTAAAATTCTGACTTTGAAATGATTCAAATTTAACAGACTTTAAAACATTGCAGTTCATCCCTTACCTGATGGAGAGACGACATGTTGCAATACGTCTTCCAAGCTGAAGTGATTCTTTAAGAAAGGAACATGTAATCATTGGAGGGGGTATAACAGGTCAACAAATCCCACATCTCTTTTGTCTTGGCCTTATTACCCACGTCCCACATTTTTTTTACCTTTTATCCCATATCCCACAATTGTTTGGCATTTTCCCCACAACCCACTTCCATGAAATCCCATGTCCCTCTTTTGGGGGGCCTTTTCCCCCACATTAATGTACATACTCTTATATTTGGTTAATAGTATTTAATTGACAAGTTATTGAAACTAACAGTAGATACCTAACAATGCGTATGTGTGTACTGCATATACAATTTGAAGGAAATTCTCAGAGAATTTCAACATATCGCACAATTTTTCATTTGTTTCACTGTATAAATCGAATAATAGAATAAAATGAGGGCCATGGGCTGTATTGTATGAAATAATCACAAGAAACAAAAAGGACCAACTAGCAAGCATTGACAATTCATTACTGGCCATGCCTTATGCAATCCATCCACTGCAATCACTCGAAAGAAAGCAGTTCAAACAAAGTGCTCATACAATGTAAAAGCTCACAATTGAGACAGATTGATCCCAGCCATGTCCTGTCTTTTTTAAATGTGTAGTTTGCCGTTTGATACAAGCGGATGATGAAATATTGTACAGTCATCTGATTACTGAATTGTGTCATTGTGACTAACTGGTGATAAACCGAAACTACAAATGGAATTATCCATATTTCAAGTTCACGCTGCGGTCTTCCAGAAGGTTAGAACCTCAACATATGGACTTGTTACAGAGGTGGTCGATTTATGAAAGTAGTTTTAGATTGCTGTGCGTGAAGGAAAGCATAGCTTCGCCGCCTGTTAGTCCACGAGCATAATGATAATAAATACATAGATGGTCTACTCAGCTCACACGTGTAAATACATATGTAGCAAGCTGGTGAGTTACGTTCACTTTACACGAGATGTTACGTGTCCACGCCTTAATTCCACACAGACAGCTGGCAAACAAACAGCGACATTCCTGCCTAATCATTCACGCGCTGTTTCCTTTACATAACGTCACACATCTACATACATGTGTTATTAGCACGAAAAGCTTTGTAGTTGATTGCATGAACCGCTTAAAATTAGTGTCAGGCAGTCCAGAACATTGAAGGTGGCGTAAGCTTGGAATTGTAGCCGTACTCTCGTAACAGACGTAGAATCATCTTCTTCACAAAGAATTGCATATCTACCGCACAGTAGAAGTTCAGTGGTATACAATAATTGTATACTGTACATTCGTGATTGCTTGACAGGGACTTAGCATTTGATATATTCACTGTGATGAACACGAAGTTGTGTTTGCCTTTTTTTTCTCCATTTACGTGCGTGTAGTAGATTATACATTACAAAGATTGTTCAACGAGCCAGGGCTATGAAGATGGTTACATAGCCTAGACTATTTAGATGTACGTTTTTATAATATTCACTTCAAAATCAAGAAAGCAGTATAGGCCTATGCGCTGGGCAGATATGGATATGCAAGCTAGTCATCTGATTACGGCCATTATGTATGTACCGAAGAGTTGTCATTCGACTTAGTGTAATACATGTTTTATCAAACAGTACCTCGACTACTTGCAGTGTTAGTATTGCATACCAGTGTGCAAATTATACACCTAGTCATCCCATAAGCATGGTATGCAGGAGGTATTAACCTGTAAGGAACTCTCATCCATCAATACACAAACTATTAGATATCCTTTCAGCACAGAGATCGCACCAAGTGCACACCTATCACAGCAGACGTCAATCAGCCAGTCCTCTTTCCAAGCAGCCACTGATATCAAGGTGTCCTTATCTACTTCATTGCTTGTATCAAAGTTGTGAGTACCAGTGTTGATGAGATGGCTTTCATCTAGACATACGCTACTCGTTGACACAAGTGCAATTAATAATCAAAGCAGCATGATACCAATTGAGACCACCAGCATACTGTACTGTTTGAAACCATCAACACATGTATTTTAACAGTGTCTTACATGATATCTTTAGGGATCCACTTCAATGAGGAGGTGGAGGTGGGTGCGGGTACTGATCTAAATACGAAAAACACACACATGCTTGGCACGCAAAGGTGTTATATGTGAGGAAATGATATGGTAAAATAAATGAAATCAGAATTACTTTTGCAAAACGCATATATATAGTACACGTCTTGGCATATTTGAAGTGATGAGCCAATGATTGGTGCCGATTCCGTGCACTCAAAGACCATTCCATAATGATATCCCAAGTATCAACACAAATGTTTATGGATGGACTATGTCTTGGAGCACATACTATAATCTCGATCACAATTGGCACATTTTGGTGATAGAACATCTGGAAGCACATGTAGTTTCAAGATAACGAGAAGAAATTAGTGCTACAGTTTTGTGGAATCTGTTGAGTGGTGTTTGGGTGTCAAAATATCACTTCCAAACATTTCAAACAGACATTTTACACATTTGAAAGCTATTTTCAGGTTAGGTTTAAACCAAGGTTTCGGGGCATTGGCTGCGTCATGGCTCTGTCACACACATCGGTAACTAACCATTGCAGAATGACCGTACGTGTTTTAGTTATCATAGTTGAACTGAGGATTGGTTCAAGCTACAGTATATGGACGTGATGATATAATATAGATATGTCACAGTTATGTTTACAATGCCAAAGAGTTGAGTTTTTCATCATGATTTAAATTTCTTACAAAAAAAGAAAAAAATGACTTGATGGTGGTCCCCCGCAAAGTGGTCACGGTAGGCTCACAACATCTATTGCAAATCACTCTGGGTTTTTTTGCGAGATACAGCTAAAATGGATTAAGATGCTAAGTTGGACATGGTTAGGATGTAAGCATATGTAGAGAGCACCCATCATGTAATTGCAGTAATTCAATTATTTGTTCCTGACTAAAAGAGTCATACTATAAAACGAAAAGCTTCTCCTGTTGTTCTAATCAAATAGTTCATTTTGTAGACGCCGGCCAGCAAAGACAATGCTTACGCTCCACAATGCCACAATAGTTACTTGAAAGAGAAAAATGCAAAACAACAGCATTGACTCTCATTGGACTCAAGGCGTCTGCAGCCGCTTCAACAATGGCTGTTTTGTTTGTGTATCAAACACATGTGGAAATAACCTCCAATGATTTTCTCCCAAGAAATACAAGTGGTCAAATGTTTGTCTTCGGCAGCAAATAGAATAGATCAACGTCTGGCAGGAAGTGCTAGCATTTTATTGAGCTAAGTAGACCTTGTAATATAATGGAATGAACGCCCAGAGAATTGCTTATACTGGAGGAAAGTTGATAATATTGATATAGCAGCCCCATATTTTAGATACTTTGCGTCCAATCTGCGATTACATGTATAGGAAAATTGAAGTATTAGAAATTAAACGGAAGTGTTATCTTATAAAGCGTACTTTGAGTAACTGCATATTGAATCATACGAAAAGTCATGGATTTGATAAGTATGGTCTATCTGCAACGCACACCAACACTGCCAAGATGCAAGCTTTACCAACGCACTAGTCATTATACACGTGCCATAGATATTCATTTTAATATGTGCGAGAAAATGTGCAGAACAGAGATATCCTTGTAGCCTGATCACGTGATCACGCCCCCTCTTCTCTGAATCGTCTGATGACACTACAAATAATGAGCTGCCGTGAACTCTCACCCCCGCATGCCTGATGCCTGGAATAAAGTGCAAAACAGGGGAAATTTGCGCAATTCTTATGAGCAATGTGTTTTTGTTTATTAGGTGCAGAGAAACAACTTCATTGTGGTCAAGATACACAAGATTAGTTTTTAAAAGGAACACGATCAAAAACAGTAATAGTATACGTCTTGTTTCTGTTGCAGTAATATAAACATTAGATCAAGGGGCTGTGCATATCCAGCCATAAATTGATTAAGGCACTTCGCTGAGACTTGTACACATGGATTAGCGTGTATAGCCAATTAGTAGACAGTCTGGGGCCGCCGAGATAAGTTATCACCACATCTCCTGCCCCCAGAGGTGTTATCCACAGAGACAATTGCTCTATATGCAGATGTAATTACATAACTATATATCTAATTATTTGGTCCAAAGTTACTCTCTCTGTATAGTGGCATAGAAATAAAACTAGATAAGCACATTTTCCGTTTGAAGTTAAGTTTAATCAAAATGTTAGCAATAATGGTTATCGTTTTATAAATCAAATGCAACCGTTTGTGTTCCTTTACTGGACGTTCTTCACATTTCCTCAACTGAACATGAATTTCTTTAATTAACTGACCATTGTTTGGGAGACGTATTCACTTGTAGTATATACCAGCAACTAATATCTTACTTGCTACTTTAACGTATCTATCGTCGGAAGTGTGACAGAATGCCGTGGGTTTAGTAGGCTGGTTGGAATAAACATGAATAAGTATTATCGACTATTAAAGCCAGCTAAACAAACCAGACATCAACAACTACATAACCGGTACGTCCACAATGGACAAACAATTGCACTTATTGAGTTGCTCAATGAAACAATGACAATGCTGTAATTTGCACGAGTGGAATTACCGCTTATTCGGGCGTGACTTATATGATTTTGCTCGGTGCTGACTCGACGAGGCGTGTGGGCTTGACAAAGGCTGTCAAGCACCTTTGATCAAATGCTCGATGACAAATGCTCTCCATGTTCACGGTAGTGCAGAAAACACACACCCACCCTATATGAGGTGTTCTTCTAGTGTTAACAAAATGCCCTGTAGTGACTGTGTAACAGACACTATTTAATTAGGTGGAAGTTATAAATGGCCACACACATTAAAGCTGCTTCCCTTTCGCGTATGCTGCCACAATAGCTCAGTTTCTGCTGTCTTTGGCCAGTGCTCGTTTATTGTACCTGAAGTGCTTGTGTTTGGAATGGAGACATCTGAGCAGTGGACAAAACTGTAAGTATGTTGGTGTGACACGGGGTTTACCGGATGTGTCCTTGATGTCTCTCGTGAAACATTGGCAATGTCTATTTTTGGCCATTTGAAAGAAGATTATGGCATTAAGTGAGTTAAGGGTGAGATTTAATGGAGAACTGTTGTGTGCGCTTGGGGGCATGGTGACTTTTTTTGTTCCTGGTTTGTTTAACAACACTATTGTTTTGCGCTTATTGTAGGTTATTTCATATAGTAAGACTTACAGTTACTGTGGTAGCAACACTATATGTGCTCTATTGCCATGTGCTAAGTTCTTTCTCGCAAATTATAGAAGTCAGGAAGTCAGTCAGGGAAAAACAGTGCAACTTTATTTTCCAGACTGCATCTAGTAATGTAGTCTCGATCAACCAGACTGACACTACTGCGTTCGAGAGACTTGTAGGTCTCCTGATGGAAAGTAAGTGAGTAAAGGGAAGGGTCTGGGTTGACTGAGACTACTAGTAATGTTGCTACAGTGAACCCACCAGCTGCCGTGAATAAGGTATTATTTTTCTAGGTCAAACCATAAATTACCTTGTTTGTTTGTTTTTCTTGAAACGTCTTCCATAGTTCACTAGATTGTACAACGTGACAGTGATACAAAGTCAATTTAGTTAGATAGGGAAACACTGTTCGTTTATATTTTTGTGCAGAAGACTCTCCAAGTAACTCCGGTGTGTTGTTTGTTTTCGAAAGTTCCTGGTATTGCAAGGGTATTTCAAAACGCTAACACCCACAAGAGAAGAGGGTACATGAATTTGAACTGATTCGATCAGCCAGTGCGCTATTATAATGCTATTTGTACTTATTATTATTGTCATATTCCTATTGATGCCGTGGTGTAACATTTTCAAAGACGTGAGACCGACTAGAATTTCTGTAATTGGAGCTAAGACAAACTTCGCCCGAGCAAAGACAACATCCAGATCATTTGTCTATAATTACTTGGAACCGCTCATGCGTGACGGGAGAAATGTGTGCTGCGCGTGCGTATTGACATTTATTTTGGGCGCACGGCACATTTCTATGAGGACACAGTTATCTAAAGTATACATAGTTAGATTTTTGTTCAGTGTTATGATCTATCACTTGTATCAATTATTTGGAAATCTACTCTAACATGTATACACTGTAGGTTTGCAAATATATACATATAACATTCACCAATTTCATTACATATCCTTTATTTTGAGTTAGAACAACATGCGCTCGCATTTTATGGTAAAAAATACACGAGAAACGTTTTATGGATGTGGTGCAACGAAGATTCGTGTAGTGCAATCTCTCAATAAGACACTGCCCTTGAAATACTATACAATAGTATGAGCTTAATCCACAAAGATCTGACTTCTGTATATCCTCCAAGTCCATGCCACGCTGGTCTCTGCTCTATTTTCTGGCTGTCATGTTTGGGGCAACAATTATACGTGAACCCTCTCAGGGGACCATGCCCCGATCAGAGGCCAATGTTGGTGGGTGGAGGCCAGACGACTTTTTCTATTGCTCTTTCTCTACATTGGGACAGCAGTGAAACTTTCAGTGAGCGGTTCTTTGTGTGACTCAATGACTTGGTGTATGTCGTTTATGGTGATGGTGGTTTATTTACGAGGCATTCATTTTTTGTAACATAGAGAACTTGTCGGTGAAAATAGAATTGAAATTGCTGAAGAACGTAATGGGTTGTTGGAGTGTGGCTTGCTGTAGTTATTTTTTAATCATTTTAGGCTTTGTAGCTGTGAGATTAGTCACTTGGACTTCTCTAGCTACTGTCTCGTTTAATTGGATTAGAGTACGTTTTATTGAGTACCAATGTGTGATACTTCTAATACTGTCGAAATACCCTGGATACAAAGAACATCACTAATGTAATGATACAATAATGTTCCTTGACATTACAGATGTAGACTATTTTCTTTCTAAGTGGTACACGCAAGTAAACTGTAAAATCGTGTCTTCATACTATACATGTAGCTATGCGTTATCTGACCAATAATTTATTTAATATACAGTTTTGTACTGTTTGGTTTGTTCTGTCGTATCAGATAGAAAAATTGTGTGTAGCATGCGTATGCAAATTCACTTTGTGCGTTAAATAATCCTGAAACCAACAATTTTTCATCTGCGCTCTATCGTATATGCACATAAAGATGATATAACGTAACTAGTTTTCTGAGTCTCCTTATGAAAAGGGTATCACTTCTGCTTCCTGTGTACTTTGCCTGAATGTATCACGTCACGTGCATCTCTTCTATTCACTGCCCTCCTAGGGGATGTGAAATTTAATTGCCACACATTACGACCTTGAGGAAATGTTGCTGATTATGACTCAGCGCAATGTGGATGCTACATTTGGGGCACTGTAGACAAAAGGTTCTAGCCTTACAGTAGATAAATATATGGGTCTACTTTTAAAGGGTTTGTAGCTTATACTTTAATTATTACATTCCATGCATTGCTCCTGTCCATAAACTTGCAGGCTAGTATGTGGCCCAATACCATACCCATTTGAAATACATTTTATTGAATCCAAATATCTTTTTCACGATGACCAGCTACGTCATGAAGAACAACAAACACAATAGCCTTATATGAGTTCTGGTGAAAATAGCTTGAGTCATGACATCTGAACATTTCCGGAGCTATTGAACTTGTTTGTCAGGTATTGATCACGTGATTTAGATGCTCACCATGGGAAAGAAACAGACTAATTGTTTCTTGACCTTTAATTGAATATATGTGATGAGCTAAATGGGTGTATATTCTTTACTGTCTGTGCACTTAAAAGACAATCCATCAAATCTCTAAACGGGGCTCTTGGTGCCAGTAAAGTAAACCTTGATTCTTCCTCCTATTCGTTTTCTTAGTATCACTTGACAACCTTTGCAGTTCAAACTTTATGACGGTTTCCTCTTTGCCCCCAAATATACTATCCATTATTTCTACAAATGCTGTAACTTAGCAAACGTCTCTGCAATTGGTTAGTAAGTCATGTAAGTAAGACATTCCCTAATCCATCAGGCCTGTTTATAGCCACATTAGTGCCTCACTTGCAGCTCATAATAAGGCTACAAATGATATATGGGCTTAGCAGACGTTATAATTTGTATTGTTCGTTTGCTCTTGTTCATTTCTACTGCTGTACTTAGACCACCGTTTTGAATGCCATTAACAATTATATTTGCCCAATTTTATGCAGAATTGTAGCGCTTCTTCAGTTGTTTAGTTCTTTTCGTGGATAGATTGTTTTAAATTCAGGGTTGAAGCACTTGGATTATTCTTAGGTGTGTAGATCTACAAGCACATATTCTCCACACTAAGTGTCCCGTGCTCAACCCGAGATATCAGTTTGTCATTTTAATGATTTGACCTACTCGTGAAACACCCCAGTAACAGTGCATCTAAATGCCACTTCAAAGTGCTGTGATGTGCATGGTGTGAGACGATTGTGACGTGAACAACTCTAATTGTCACATAAGAACACGGTTGCTACTAGGCCAGAGTTTCAGTATTGTTTGCAGTAAAGTGTGCCATGTTGAAGATCAACAGAGGTG
This sequence comes from Streblospio benedicti, assembly GCA_019095985.1. NCBI lineage: Eukaryota > Metazoa > Annelida > Polychaeta > Spionida > Spionidae > Streblospio > Streblospio benedicti. Next base: position 13,271,333 of record CM032664.1, on the reverse strand, counting down.
TAGGTAAAATACATTTGCTGCGTATTCATATTGATGACGCTGTTTAATATATGAACCAGCAAGCATCTCCTTGTGTTGCTGCCGACACCAGCGTCTTGTAATTGTCAAATACCGTACCCCGTTTAATATCTCGAATTTGAAGGATATACACTACAAATTTTCACATATCCGAAAGTTCGAGTTATCTGATTATTCTGGCTATGTAATATTAGCCTGATAGGAAAGGGTTATACTTGATCGAGGTATCCGATTTCGAGATAAACCAGTCCACGTGCATGTCCCCATGAAACAATGTATTAGTGTTCTTTTAGTGCTCTAGTGTACGAGACAATGTATAACCTGCGCCATAGTCGATTGGTCTTTTATGATTGAATGATTGGAATCATGGCCATAGATGACGTCTGACACATGGCCCTGAGAAGGCTGACCAAGTGCTTCCCTTGACCCAGTCAGTCATTGGGTCCTCAAAGCAGCAAGGTGGCCATAAATGTATCTATGTTTGTGAAGAGAATGAATTTAAATGCTACGCCGTGGATCCAGATATTTGTACAACTCGGCGTTCTATAGTGGTGTAGTTGGGGTTTCGACCCGGCACTATGCTATTGAAATAGACACAATTTCATCTCAATAATATATAGGACTATTAATGGAAATTTGCAATAGACGCTGCTCGGCTAATGAATATAGCCTTGATATAGCTATATAGTTTATGCTGCCTGCTATAAATACAGACATATAAATCGTCCAGCCAGACATTGGCCAGTACAAGCCTTAAGAGCCTCATTAGTCACATTGTGGACATAAATGTCCGCCTGGTGACGAACAATCCACGTGATAATTCCACGGGTACAGTTGCCACGGATAATTTGTTTGTCCTGTGCTTATGGGCTTGCTTGGTAGACACTCCACAGTTAAGTGTAACAAAAACTGCAATTGTAATCGGACGAAATATTTTCCAGTTGCGTCTAGTCTACGTGTGTTAACTCACAAAGGTGTCGAGGTCAATATTTACCTTTTATGCTACAAATTATAAAATTAAATTTCAGTTTCAGTTAATACTTCAGATAAAAAAAAACACCGCAATGTAATAATGATATACATATAATTAGAAATGAAATATACCTGTCATCTATTAGAAACAATTATTAAATAAAAATATGTCTGGCATTCTTAGAACGCCAGTGTGTGCGTTTTTTCTTGAACTACATGTACATGTAGCCTAGCCCTATACAAAACAAACTGCCACACAAATATAGACTATTCCCACAATTTAGACAACATTTTTGTCTTGAACTACACATAGATTATACCTATATGAACTAAAATGGCACACAAATTTAGCCTATTTCTGCAATTTTTACTGCAGTGTTTATTTACAGCTCACTAACCCGTTTCTCAAATTGGCATTGTCGGCAATGTGTGCATATTGTACATGACACAACTCACATCAACCATAGGTCATAGCCAAAAGGGATAACGTCATCTCAGCAACCCAGCAACCGTTTTATGTATGAATTACCACCCTTCCCAGAAGAACGTGTAAGTCTTTCACAAAAGCATCTGTTACTGCTACAATAAAGGTCACCTACTCTCCTGGCAATCGTGTGATTCTTCAACTTCAGCCAATTTCTGGTCTGCGTCCTTAGTGGCCGGCTGATTCATTTATTAGGTGTTACTTCAAACGCGGCCACCTTTCTTGCACATAGTCCACTGGTAGAAGGCTGCGTGTTCAGAAGTAAAGGTTTGTTCTAATGAGATAGTAGTTGGGCTCTGGTTCAGCAGACCCAATACATACACCACAGTGTAATCACCGTTTGTGTTTGTTTCAAAGAATCTCTTTTCTATTCCTTTGGTGAAGTCTTGTACAATTTCAATCGGCTTTCTAAACATGCATGTACAAGTCTGCAAATTTCAATGGTTAGAATTATGTGATATGCTGAAACGCTCTTAAATGAATACATGGAAAAGGAAACAAATTTACAACACGTACGTGCCTTATGAATTGTTGGCTTTAGCACATATTAGAAATTAGTGTACACTGAGTAGTACTGAATCCGAATCCATGTCCAACCTCATTTCTTCACACTTTATCATTCACTTCATTATCAACGATACAACATGCTCATGTTGATAGCATTAACCACGTAGATGTCATTACCAATTGTACATTTTATCGTGTGTATGTCAACGCAGTGAAGCCTTATCCACCTCACTTTGGGCTAATCTCCTCAAGTCAGCCTACTCCCCGAGAAACTCACCTCTGACCTGCCTTTCCCCGGAGTTAATCTTCCCTGGTCAACCTACCAACTACTTGCCTTTCTATCTTTGTCTTGGCCAATTAGCTGAACTTTTCAATGCCACTCGCTCATCAATAACAAGAGGAGATTCCCTGCAGACTGCCCTGTTAGAGGACTGTAAGATGCATGGCGTTTGCAACCCTTTACCACTGAATATTCAACACATATACCAAGAAAGAAAGGAAAGGTTCTGTTTATGTCAAGAATCAAAGTAAAACACACTTGATGTGATTAATGTAATACAAAGTCAAGTGACGCCGCGCTGTGCGTCACTATATCAGGCCTGGCATAGGGCGGTATCTGAGACAAATGGCAACTGTCACCGAGTCGATTGGGTTTTGGCTGTGTTCCCCACTGGTCTATTTGGTATCAAGTGAAAGAGAAAATTTTGCCACAAGTGGGGCATAGTTGAAAATCGCTTGTATATCCTTGTTTGTTCAGACATTTCAGTTTGGCGGTGTTCATTATACGCAGTTAACGTTTTTTACAAAGGTTATTATTTCCCTATTACTATGGTATTAGCAGATGTAATTTAGTAAAAGCCTATCACATGGACGTTGTGGCATGTGGTGAAGAGTGTAGCCTACTCATGATTATAGTTTACGTGGTTGGTTGAAATATCGTGTTACATTGTTTTATTTGCATTTAATGGGCATATTGATGATCGAGTGTTCCTTTAATGCGGTACCTGCTTCCTGACAATTGCACATACATATTACGTCCATCTTTCTTTTTTTTAGTAAGGGTTTTATTGTTTGAGGTGTATGTGATTGGCTCCATAGTGAAATTACACGGGAAATAACTTTTCGTATGGACGTGTAAGCAATGGAATCTGCACCCCACGATACTAATGACGGATCCATTGAATGGAATCGTGGAGCGATTGATTACGGAATCATATGCACTGGCAGTGCAAGTGCAAAGATACAAACACATACCAAACAGACATATTTCATGGCACGACCATCTCTCGCTGTAAATGTTTGTACATTTACATGTACTGTATCCTTCGATCACTCTAGAAATGTCAAAGCTCATTTGAAGCCCTCGTCGATATTCACTTCCAAGTTGTTCTAAGACATGAAAAAATGTAGTAGCAAAGCGCTATCCTTAACTGTAAGAAGTTGTGTGCATTCCTCATCAATCTCAATATCCATCCATCTCCACATAACTCTTTGCTGGTGGTATGGGCGGCTGACTAATTGGTGGACACTGCACTTAGTGCTTCCATTTACAAGTGTAATTGTAATAGGATAAATATTTAGCGGGGTTTTGTCTTAAGTCTTTAGAAAATGTATAAGTAAATGGGAAATTTGGATGTGTATGCATCTCCTGGTGCCGAAGGTATTGGTCGTGACCTTTCAACATAATTTTCGAGTTTTCCACGTGTTCGTACACGAGCAACAATATCATAATATCAAAGTTATCATAGAAGTGGGAGATAAATCAATAAGAACTTGATGAAGTGGAATCTACTGATCATTGAGAAAATTTCAATTGGGTAAATTGATGAGTGTAAGCGCAGACTGAGCTTATCCTCTGGCAGGGTTATTGTGGTGTGGCACAGGAGGATTAGTGGACGGGCGAGGATTTAGGGGGCGGCGACACATGCGATAGTTCTCTAATTTCAATTTATAGCATACTTTGCAAAGAGACAGAAAATACAACTTTTACATGGTTTATTTATAACTGGTACATGACATTTGTATACGTTCCTCCTTATCACTATTTAACCCTATTACACATGTGCGACTACGCTAACATGTCCCTATGTACAAATTCAACTGAAGGTTGGCGGATTTTTTTTCCAGCAAATCCCAGAATACAAGTGACTGCTGACGACCAGGGAGGTGGAAGGCGGGGGGGGGGGGGACCCCTGACTAAGGTTAAACCAGCAGACTAGCTACAAGGCGCAAGGTGTTGTGCTGTCAATACAAACCAGAATTAAATATGTTATCTTATGACGATGGTACTATTATGGCTATTTTAGGCAAAACATTGTTTTACAAATTGTTAATAAATTATCATAAAAGGCTTCTTATCTTAGTAATTAACGTTTACAGGGTTCCAGAGGTTGAAATGCTGTAATGTTGCAATAGCCTACTACGTATGATTTTTTATCAGTGACATCAGTTATACAATAGCAGGATCTAGTACCTGGATCCAGCATACGCTATTTTGTAAGGTGTGCGCGCTTGTGTGTGTGCGTGCGTGCGTATGTGCGTGCGTGCGTGGATGCTTGCATGTTTGTGTGATTGTCGATGCCGCATGATTTCCGCATGCAATATGGCATGTGGGGTAAACATAGTTGATTGGATTCATACCATCACTCTGGTTGTGTGGAAGAAATGTGTTGGCCCACAATCAGTCTTCATTCGATATTGTCTGTTACCTGTGTTTTTTATTTATTTTGTATTTCATTAAATATGGATCACTTAATGGATTTTTCAGATACACTCTTCATTTGTGATTCATCAACAGTACTGAGAGGATGCTCACAAGGTTCAGCATTGCATCAAAATTTCATAGAATCCACTCAGCAAAATTCTTATACACTTCACAAGTTACATAAAAGGCCACTTATCACTTTCATATCGAAAAGATAAGGAATCTTTTTAGAGTTATTTTTACATTTTTGTGTAGCTTTTTTATATGTATTAAATACTTAACAAGCACATTGCGATGTATTTCAGTTCAAAATCCTCTTTCTGTGAGATTATCACCATATTTGGTAAATAGGGAAATATTTCAGTATGCCATGTGCGTATATTTTGATAAAAGGAAATAAAACTGTTGATGTTTGAAGTGGTTATGCAAAATAATAAGACATAAATTTCAACATGATCATATTTTTTTCCTTTGACCTGTACACCAACGACAACGTGTTTATTTAGTTTGTCCATACTTGTACCTACTTATAGGTTTAATGTCCATAAAAGTAACCCATGTCCAGCAGTAATTTATGTATCAATGGCAGTGTTTCTTTCTAGACCTTTCACGCTTCGTATTTGTATTGCAATTAATAATGAATTCAAGCGTTAATGTTATCATTCAGCATTGCAATGTTATTTCAAAAGTACATCTGTCCACAAATGTCAGCTACTGTGGGGTGAAGATATCAATGTGAGGTGTAAACATGAATAACTGTGCAAATTGAGCACACACTACTATACTATTGACACGTGTTGTATCGCATGTCAATCAAATCCACCATTTAATTGGATTCCAAATGCAAGTTTATCAGACCATGTGAGGATTTGGGCAGCCTGTCACGATACAAGCTAACTTTAAGTGCTCTAAGTCAGATAGTCAGCAATTCCGGGCTGATGGATGAACACGTGCTTTCTTCGCGGAAGTGTTACACAGAGACAGGTGTATCACTCATTATAAACTTGTCAAACATCTCATAAATGTACGTTTATGCTTAGTGCATTTGTTACGTCTTGGATACCAGGGTGTATCTATATTAAACGAATAAGTTTTCTACGGGTTCACTTTCACGTGACAGAGTAGCGAGATGAAACTCTCAGAGCTACATACGGCGAATGTGATTTAAATACTATAGGCCTACCACAATTGAAGTAATCTAGAAGCACAAGTTCGTTTGCATTACACCCACTACACCCCACAACTAGTACTAGATGTTTCTCATTAATCTGACAAGTATGATGAATGTGACGCAATAAAATGACACTAGTTGTCGAAATAGATGAATGATCTGTTGTTTGTTTATGGCTGCATTGGTGCTGGTGTTGGCAGAACTCTTATCACTTGTTGTACATAGTGGTTGTAGTGTGTGCATTCATTCAAACTTCTGTTTGCGCTCGTCAATCTACGGGGGCAGAGGTGTGTCCGTGATATTGGGCTATTGGTGTGGTGTTCAGGCCATTTCTAACACAGCCGTCTTGAAAACACCACCCTCAATAATTGTTAACTCACCTTTAGCTGAAAGGAGTACACGTGGCCGCACATTGATGATTACATGAAGAGCATGTAATCTATGTATTACTACGCTAAAAAAACTCATAAAAATCCTTCTAATTTTGCCGGTCGATGTGGAGATCGCTGGGAGATCGTTTGATTGAGGATTGTTCTGCCATCGATGCGCATTGCTGAAACAATCCTTGCCATAGTCCATACTGTATAGCAACGGACATTGTCCCTTTACCGTCCAAACCCCAGCTAAAAGTCGCGACCTTTGTAATAACAATTGCAGACGACGGCCGCCATCTTGGCGTCAAAATAAAGACATCAAGTGCATCACATGGGTTCAATGAATTGTACGTATATACTACAGTCTAGTGTACGGCATAACCCCAGTCTGAAACGGAAGCCTTGGTTCCAAATGTGTTTCTGTAATTAAATGCCCTATTCCATTTCGATATGAATACGAATATTGTCTGTATATTAGCTATTGTATATCACGATGCAGTAGTCCATGGACCTATCTATTGACTACAGCAATGCGCAGGAAATCGAATTGTACCAAAGATGCTCAAGACTGTGACTGTCATTTGCGATGATTGGTTTATCATTTTGCGCATGCATTTAATCAGTGTCTTACATTGTTGGTGCAATCATATTTGAAACATTTTTTTAGAAACCAGCATTATAATTTCAACTATGATACAGACCTACGCTTCACATAAAAGCCTTCAAAATGGACGGTCAATAGCAAGATCACGACTGCTGTTTCACGTGTTAAAAACGTCATAGTCATCTCAAAATAATTTAAAATGTCACCACAAATGACTCTGATAGGTCTTTGCCCTTCTGCATGGTCATGGCATTATTTAAAATATATATATTGTACTATAGCCATACAAATTAAGTTTGATATAAGATTAATGGTAAAGTGTTGAAGCATTTTACCTCCACAGTAGGTTAATATTGCCATGTTCATCGTAGTCTACCATATACACGTAGATTTATGTTTCTACACATCCAGGGCTTAGGACAAGTGAGTCGCTTTTTGTACTTGGTCTTTGGTGAGACGTGCATCTTGATATATGGGCTCTTAATAGCTAGTTCAATCTATGTAAATTCTGATGCCATTGATTTGGGGAGAAAGTTAGAATTGGATTTAGTGATCAAGTGTTCATACGTGTTTTTTTACTTTTCTGGGGCTAAAGCAGCGCCTTCTTTAGACCATAAAGACTGAATTGTCATATTTTGTGCTGTATTGGCCCAAATATGTACGGACGATTCTATTTTTCCCAATGCCTAGGTAATTTATAGCCATAATCAAACTATGCTACCACAGATCTTTGTCTACATTTTCATGTACATCACAATACTCTTTAACCAACTGGAACACTAAAACCAATCATATTAAATGTGGACATGTGACCGAACCTATCAACAACAAAATACAGTTGGCTCGTATTGTGGACGGGTTTATCTATATAGACTATAAAACAAAACCAGTTAGTCCTAACAAAGCCGACCCCTTGGCATATTATACTATTTCGCAGCCGGCAATAAAATTCAATTTCGTGTGCCTCGATAGATTGTAATGGAACCAAAATTGAGAACCAGTCATTATTTAATATTGATTCGAGTGTCAACAAAGAAAGTCTGTGCAATTTCTTAGCAGTCATTTGCCCAAATGAATCACTCGAAATGATCCCTTTTAAGAAAGGGATAAATCTATCAGGATGGGAGATGTATGGATCTTACGACGAAACTGTTTGTATCCGTGTGTTTTCTTCTAAAGAATTGCAGTTGTGGATGTGGTTGTCGGTTTCGTTTAGACCGTTTCCACTGTTGGATCGAACTGCGTCTGTTAAAATGATGAGAATAGTATATTATGACAATGGTGTATGGTTTGAAATGAAGGTGCAAATGTTTCAGGTGCTGTCTCGATCGTTTATCTACAAATGCGGCTGTATACGTATACATGTGCGTATGTAAGGGAACTCCAAGTTCGACCCGTCGTGTTTTATACCAATATTAAAACAAAAGTACTGGCATTCTGTTTTATTCTATAGTCTTTGTAATTCTGTTTATAAACGTGTGGTTTCTTCCAGAAGACGAAGCTCGCGGATACGTCTAAAAAACATCACTCTCCTGTTACACGATGAAGCATGAACATTAGCACTTGGCACGTTTATTTTCACCACATATTTAGCACGGCGCATGACAGATGACAACACTTACTTTCTTTGGCAGATTTCTGTATCTCTAATTGGGCCACTAGTATAGTGTGTTTATGTACTAGACATTGACTTGGAAATCTATTTAGTTAATTATCTATGTAACGGTCTAGTCTAGCTTGATGGAGGGTCCGTCACGGGCAACTGTTACCAATTGTTTCTTACTCGATCTTCCCAAGTTTACATCTCTCGATAATTAGCTGGATTGTGTGGCTGTTGTACTGATTATCGACTGAGGCTGCCTCTTTTAAAACATCGTGGTTATCTTCGTTTTGTACGTACATGAATACTCCAGAATCTTGCATAAAGTACTTTGTACGTGTGACTCTCTGCAGAGTGTGTTTTACCTGAACAACCACTGGTATATCAACAACATTGGGCCAATGTCGCACAACTACGCATATACTTACACGTGGGCATCGTCCACTGGACGTCTTCTCAAAGCACCATGTACATTTCACATCTTCAGAACAATACAAACTCACGGCCAAAACTGCTGACTGCTGCCGGTTCATACCAACAAGCGCGTGTCCGCCGTGGGCCGCATTCTCTCATTTACCGCACATTAGTTGCAGATGAGTAAAACGTGCCGCGCGCCCCCGCGGAATCGGCCCGTGCCGTGTCCAAGTGGAAACACTTCCTTGGGGTGCCGCCTTGTCAGCTTTGTGTTGCCACTTTACTGTGTCACTAACTCAATTATAATGGCACTTGAGAACCTTTGTGTCAGTGAATATCAGCGTAAGTTTTTTGAAGATAAGGCCATTAAGGGGGTTTTACGCTGCTGGCGTTTAAAGGGAAAACGTTTTGAGCGCACGTGCATGTTGCTTTTTTGACATTCTCTTGACCGTATATGATTAAGTAGGTGGGTTGTGATTGATTGTGGTTGGTTGGTGGGTCTGATTTGAAGGAATATTGAACTGTGATGTCTCAATTGTAAATGACTTTAAGATGATAGACATATATCTTTGCGAAACCATTTTATGAAAATGAATGAACGATACAGATTAAAGTGACCACCAACATATGGAAAGAATGCATGATAATGTTTCAGGACTATGAAGCTATATCATGTTCATCTAAATATGTGAATGATTGCCTTTATCATAGAAACCATCTGTTCTTGTGTTCCCTAATAATCATTGTATGAAATTGATAAATCCGCAAAGCTTCGATCTTATTTTCGGTGCTTGTGAATAATATCTCTTTAAAAAGCCTGGCAGATGTTTACTTATAATATATTCGATTTTGAAAGTACATGTACCAGCAACGTCTACATTGATTGTAGGCTGGGTGTTGATGTTATTCATGTACTGTCACAATAATTTGTAGCATGGACGATTAGCCTCGTAAATTGGCATTTTGCTATAGACTATATATCCATCTTAAAGGCTTAGGCAGCACAGCAGGAGTACCTCTACATATTTTACAGCCACAGTCAGAATGTGACAGAGTCTCCCTTTTTTGACTGAACAGTCTGGCGCCCCCCAACCAACCCCCCCCCACGTCCCTTGGTGATACGTCCTCACTACACCCACCCTTGTCCACACGCGAGGCCGCCATGCTTTACACCACCATAAACCAATAACAGTTTATATGGCATAATAGCATCTAATGGCATTTGCTCAATATTTTACCAACATGTGAACACAGCACAACCCTTGAAGCAGTGTGATGGCATGGTTTGTTTTAGTATATCTTAAAGAAGCCTACACGTTGTAATACCAAGGGAATGTGTTTGAGCTGCATTCAAATAATAGCTGATATTCTAGTATCATCATCACAGCTGATAGATAAACTCAATTCAATGCAATCTGCAAGTTTTGCTCATTGTCTGATTGTGTATGACGTACATGTAGATGCACCATGAGCAGCTGTTTGGCACGTGACTATGGGAAGCCGGTTCAACACCAATTAGTGTACATTTTGTAGTATGTCTCTATGTTCAAACTCCTGTGAGGTGTATGTCTTCTGAGTTTAAATGGTAATTTTAACGTCTGTGGTTTAACATTCAAGCAATTTTACGGCATATGTTTCATAAAACTGTCTACTTTTTTATTCTCGTGCACACGTTAGTCATATATTGGCATAATTATATACAGTGGTCTTGAATGAATGCAGTAGATACTACTTCGTAGGTTGATCAAACAAAACAATAAAAGAAAGTTCAAAAACGAGAAATGATATTGAGTGATGTACTTGTTAAGTCATCCTAAACACATGTTAACTACACTCGAGTAACCCAATGCGGTTGCAGCAACATTGTGCCATCTCATTCTAAGCGCACCTTTATTTTAGCAGGAATACATGTATGATGTTCGTTTCTATATGAAAGAATTACAGACATTGTCCATCTTGGCAATAAAATCAATAACTCCCTAATGGAATCCTCTTCGGCTAAGACCCGTATGAAGCTGAGTAATCAATCATACATGATCCATTGGTAATGATTCTAAAGCAATCATATTAGTTTCAAAATTACAAAATAATCAGTTTCACATTTTCATTTTAGTTTGTACAATACAACAGCTGATGACATATTAGAAATTGTGATTATTCCAGACCCCTTGTGCACGGCTTACAAACCATTTATTGCGTCAGACCGGACGGCTCGTTACCTCTCTAAAAGGTTGCAGAATTTGAGCTAGACTGGTCAACATTGGTTGAAAATCGAGACCACTAGGACCCAACGTCACATGAACCCACATGTTTTATATTTGAGTCCTATTCGGGCCATTAATTTACATTATGCTGAGTAAATTATGCAAATATTTCATTTTATTTTTCGAAAATGCGAATCCATGTGAAATAATGCTCATTACAATACCTTAATTGTCATATTCTAATTTCCAACTTACTTAAATGCATTGACAAATGAGGAAGAACTACTCTGGCTTGTCACATCGGGTAACGCTAATTTGTGTACTACGCATACTGCAGTATCTAGTGAGCTTAAGACTGCCATATTCAGATTTCAAGTTTTTCCTGGGAGTAACATAATTTTAAAAATTACATTTTTCTACTTCAAGAGACACTTTTAAGAAAATGTATTCACATGCAACTTGCAACTCTTTTAGACCTAATGACATAATTTACAACTAAACTAACTTACAACTTTTAAGCTAGCCGAAAATACAGCTTACAACTCTCAGTAGCCGTCCCACCCCCACCCTCCTCCTCCTCTAGTGACACATAATAGCCTTATGTTAATGACCCAACAGCGCCAGTTACTACTCAGCCAACACGAGGGCATCCCATTGTGGGACGTTTATTGCGGTTAAGGGTGTCTTTTTATGGGTCTTTACGAATGCACAAAGGTAGATAATGGGGCTATTTCATGGACTGCTGAATGCTTGTATGAAGACATGTGACATGATGGGTTGATTTTTGGAGGCTACTGGACAGCAACGTAGCCCAATCTTTTCTACACTATGCATTATAAACAGGAATATCCATGCACTGGCTGTAAAGTATGTGGGTTTATGATGACGATATGTCATTGAGATATTATTACTGTTATCATAGAACAAAAATTTCACGCATGGGACGAAAACGATTTTATGGGTACGCAGCAACAGCAGGACGAGAAGATCAGAGACATCGGTAACAGCCAGACTAGCTCAACAACATCCGGCATTAGCAACAGAAAAATGATATTAAAGCAACATCACAAAAACAGCAGCAAGAGCAACATCATTTTTAAACTTGATAAACTGCCAGCGCTAGAACCAGGTGAACATCCGCACACCAGAAAGCATCTGTAGAAAATGAGTAGCAATATCAGTAGCAAAGCATCAAAGACAGGGGCCTATTGCAAACGATAACGAAATCAACAAAGATGACAACAGTATGACCACCACCAGCAGCAACAACAGCAGTAAAGGCAGCAGCGGTAGCAGCAGCAACAACAATAGCAGCAGCAGCAATAGCAGCAGCAACTGCAGCAGCAACAACAACACCCACAGCACCACCACCGGCAGCAACAACAACTGTTCACACCTGCCAGGCACGAAGCTTGAAAAGAACCGCTCATGCATGCCATTGGGTCTAGGTGTGGGGTTTCTTTGAAATACCAACCTTAAACCATATAGATTTCATTACAATGTACAAATGAAATGTTCTTTTGATGAGACCCCATCTTATGCCTCCCGCTCAAGTGGTTTACATTAAATCCCGTGAAGATACGGCATCGACACTGTTGACTACAGGCTGTTTCAAATGTATTATATGAGCATATCATGTAGTGCATATGCGCTTGGTGATACACATATTGAACCATTCTATAGAATCTACGGAAACACACGAGGCCCATATGATGTCTGCCTGACAGGCATGTTACAGCACCAGCAAAAGTTGCAGCAGCAGCATAAGCAACAGCAACAACAGCAGCAACAACAACAACAGCAACAGCAGCAGCAACAACAACAACAACAGTCACAGCACCAGCAAATGTCGCAGCAGCAGCAGCAGCAACAGCAACAACAACAACAACAACAACAACAACAACAACAACAACAACAACAACATACCATGTACATGTAACCATATTATTACACACACGCGGCGACGGCAGCATAAATCAGCAGGTGGGCGCCACCTCCGTGCATGATGTGTCCCCGGGGAAACATCGGCGCCCGCGGACACAGCGCCATGATTGGCTACAAGTGGGCGGGTCGTTCATCACAGACGGCGAGGGCTCCGGTTAACGCTACAGTCTCCTGCTGTATACCTTGCCTGATTAATGCTGTATTTGTAAGACTTTTATGCTTAACCTGATGAACGCACACCGCGTGTATCATTAGTTGCATTGGAACTTAATAGTATAGTAAATACAAAAGAATACACAATGAATTAGGTCACTAAGTGTTTTCTTATAAAGCATCAGGCTCCTCCATTTCACACATTTAAACAGTTGTCATTCAAACCACATCAATTCCCGCCACCACCTCTGAAACGAACTTACATGCAAATAATCCCAGTCCATGCACCCTAATTTCATAATAAGTCACGGGAGATTTGCACACATTGTGAATGGAGAGCAGATCTGGCGGGCGCTGCGACCGCCTCCCATAGATCATGGCAAATCCAATAGAGCGACAGCACAAATCCATCACCAGTTGGGGGACACTTTATGAATATCTTATGTAGTGAGGTGACGCGTCTTGTGGCAGCCGCTCCGCACGATTTACATGGGCTGCGCAAATGGATGCTTGATGGATGTGATTATTAATGCCTTGTGAAGGAATGGTGTTATGTATTGAGAAATGAAGAAAAGATATTATCTGAGTATAATGCCGCGTTGTGTCGTTCTCGGTTTTGGTGTTGGGTTCAAGTGGAGAGGGGGGGGGGGGCATTGTTTTGAAAGTACAACCAACGTATGCAGTAGTTTTACTTATTTGTATTCAACATTTACAATCTACGGTGTAGTCCCACTCAAATATCATAATAGATATGGAAACGAAAAAATAAAGTTTTGAAATATGTTTTAAGAGATACATTACAATTATCATAACGTTTTACAAATTAGTTCATGTTCTGCCATTTTCTCCGATCATTGGAGTATACAATCATACAATCACGGTTGTATAGTTAGTTTATTAGCTACATGTCTTTGTGAGACACATCCTTGCTACAAAAAGTGGACTAACTTATTATGGTAGAAAAGTGAATAGGCCTGTTCTTAGCATTTATGCATTAGTATAGTTTGCTCATTGTATTATAGTTTCGTCATTTTATTATTTATTAAATATTTGATACGTTTTTATCTATATGTTTATTTAGTTTTCGTTGATTTTATTTTATGGTCGAATGCTATTATTACGTCATCTTTGTATATGACTTATCGCAAGAGACACCAAGAGAGCGTGCGTGAGAAAGTCGTCAGATGTGCAGAACACAGATTAATTTAATTACTTAAAGTAATTTGTGTGCAGACTTTGAAAATGCCGTGTACCGTGCATATTGACTCCAGCTAAGTTTGCATTATGATCAGTAAGGTTGCATTGTGTCAATGTATCTGTCCCTAAGAAAAGACAGAAAAGCAGAATATTATTAAAGATCTTTATTAATATCACGTACATTTGATTATTCGTGTAATTTTTGCCATAGGTAATTTTCTAACCATTTCATAGGTGTCTGTTCTATATTTTTTTTAATCCAGAGAGTAGCTACATAACTCAAGAAAACTGATGCGAAATCCTGCTCCTTTTATGAATAGTAACCTCAAGAAAGCAGTGTACAAAAAACGTATATGTTGCATATTAAATACAAGCAAGATAAAAATTCAGAAACTTGGGAAATGTTTAGAAAACAGAGAAATTTGGTAACAAAAATAAAAAGAGAGTCTAAAAAATTATTATTTCATAGAAAGATGTATTGGAGGCCTTAAGAGTAAAGATTTTTGGACGACCATTATGCAATTTTTAACAAACAAGGGGAGTAATTTTGAAACTGATATCATTTTAAAAGAAAATGAGAGTCTTATCTAAGACCAGAACAAGATCAGTGATAGTTTTAATAATTTCTTTATAAATGTTGCTAAAGATATTGGGAAAGACTCGATTGATGTTGATGAAAATCATCCAAGTATTGCATTTATAAGGGAAGTGAATAAGATCTCTCAGGATGAGCAACTTGTTTTCAAACCTATACAGGAAGATTTTGTTAGTAAGCAAATAAGTGAATTGTGTGCAAAAAAGGCAACAGGTTTTGATCAGATATCACCTAAAATACTCAAATTGGCTAAACATATAGTGACAAAATCGATCACTATTTTAATTAACAAATCTTTAGACGCTGTTGTTTTTCCTGATAATTTAAAGGTAGCACAAGTTGTATCTGTACATAAGAAAAATAGCAATTTATGCAAAGGTAATTATAGACCTGTTAGTGTGTTACCAGCAATATCAAAAAAAAATGAGAGTTGTGCATGTACAAACTATTGATTCTTTAATAAATGTTTTAATATAATGTTGTCAGCATTTAGAAATGGATACAGATGTCAAGATACACTGATAAGAATACTCGAGGACTGGCGTAAATGCGTAGATGATAAGAAATTTGTTGCAGCTATCCTCATGGATCTGTCTAAATAAAGCATTTAATTGTCTACCGCACTATTTATTACTATTGCAACTTAAAACTTATGGTATATCTGAAAGTGCTCTTAAACTTTTTGAAAGTTATCGTAGTAACAGAAAACAATGTGTCAAGATTGGAAGTGTACGTAGTTCATTCTTAGAAATTTACAAAGGAGTACCACAAGGGTCTATATTGAGACCTGTTCTATTTAATATTTTTATAAATGACATCTTTTGTTGTATTTCAAAAGGCTGCTTATATAATTATGCAGATGATAACACTTTGACATACTCTGATAATAGTATTGAAAATCTAACTAAACTTATGGAGGAAGACAGTGAAATTTTAATAAAATGGTTTAGTGACAATCAAATTCAGGCAAATCCAGACAAGTTTCAGGCTATTGATATTGGTAAAAAGACAAACGATCAAAATATCTCTTTTAACATAAATGGCAATATAATAAAATGTGATGAGGAAGTTAAGCTTCTAGGTGATACTTTTGACTTAATGTTAAATTTTAATTCTCACATTTCTAGTATCTGTAAAAAGGTTTCAATGCAGTTAAATGTCTTGAAAAGAATTGGTGGTCATTTGAATAGACTTGGTAAATTAACTATTTACTACTCTTTTACTTTATCAAATTTAAGTTACTGTCCTTTAGTTTGGCATTTTTGTGGTGAGAACAATACAAAAAGCTTGAATCAATACAAGAGAGAGCGTTACGTTTTATATATGAAGATGAAAATAGTAGTTATGAAAAACTGTTGGAAAAATCTAAAATGCCTTCACTTAAAATTAGAATGATGCTTTATCTTGCCATACAGGTTTTTAAAATTATTAATAAGCAATCACCTATTTATTTACATGATTTGGTCAATATTAAGAACATAAAATACACTTTTAGATACAAGAATTTATTAGAAGTGCCAAGAATTAAGAACAACAAAGTATGGCTTGCACTCACTGCGCTATGCTGCGCCAAAAATTTGGAACGTACTTCCAAATGATTTTAGAGTGTCAATGTCATTAAATGAGTTTAGGGGTGTTATTGGAAAGTGGGAAGGTGATAGCTGTAAATGTTCATTTTGTAAATAACTTATCTATATAAATTTATTTTAGTGTATAATGTGTAATTGCATATATGTCTGTATTGTCAGTTTTAAAAGCTCTGTAGAGCTTATGTTATTTGTTATAATGTACCGACTTTTAAATAAATGTTACTTGACTTGACTTGACAACAACCATCCATTACATAATAGTTGTTTGATTCTGGACTTTGCTGATAGTTATAGGCTCAATTTAGCAGGATTAAAAAATATGAACCACGATAAAACCGCCATTATTTCTAACAGTAACAAAAAACATTGCATTGAATAATGTGTTTTATTAAGATTTTCATCTTGTCTATCTAGGATCTGTCGCAAAAACCTAAATACATACATTGTAATTTATCCAAAAAAAAATACAATATATTGTCACCGCCCAATATTTCGTGGCTTAGAGGCCCGTGTCAGCATCTCTCACTCGTACATGGTAAACACCTTGACGGCAGACATGTTGTGGGGGTTCCACTCGGTGACCGCCAATTGGCCATTACTGCTGGTGGCGAGGGCTTCTGGGTACCGCACACCATCTTCCTTTGTCAACAGGTTACGTGCGAATACCTGCCAAAATGAAATAAGAATAAAGTCTGTCATTATGTTTTGTTGGGTATACTCGTGGCTATAATATTGTACAGTTTCTGTCAACAGATAATATAAAATGTAGAATATTTGTTATATAGCTCAGTTCTATCAAAGTAACAACTCTCCAATCAGAACACTAGTAATTCTTAGAAGTGATACTGGGCAATAATCCTCCGCTAGAACATGATGTTACCTCGTGTCCATTAAAAAGTGCCACGCGGCTACAGTCGTCTGCAACCAACAGATTCCCATTGTCCAGGGCGACACCTCGCGGCCGACGCAGACAACGTTTGAACCTGTCGCAGTTGAATCTTCATTTAAGGGGGAAGCTCAGTTAGTTTTGACTATATCCATCTACTCGAGGGTATGTGTAAGATACTGAACCATGTACACTTGATGGAAAGTCAAGATCTCAAAAAATGTCAACATCATCTTTAGCCAGGGAAGGTCTCTATAGATACACATAAACTCATGATTTGCTCAGTGTGTAGTAATTGTCACTGGGATTTTATGCTCTTTTATGAAAAAAACAACAACAAAATATTGAATTACTTTCTAAAAGAATGAATTGACAGCCAATTTTGCGGGATATGGTTTCCAGTTAATGATATGCTATCTATTCTTTTTTTTTTTCATTATTAATGTTCTCGTCCCATAGCCACTTTCACATACATATCATTCTTACCCACTATTAATCTCCATACGTCCGTCATCAATCTTCATTTTTCCCATATGCAAGAAACTGCCGTTGATGTCAAACACCTATAAAATAATTACAATGGCAAATGCAATGGTATTTATACGAATTACGAGAATAAAACTATATTTTTTAAAACATATGTGTAAGTAAAACAAAAGTTATGACAATGTTATACTACCTCTATAAGAAATATATTAGGGTGTCACTACATGTACCTAAGGCCTATTATATGATAACAACTAAGATGACAGTGATTAAGACGACGACCGTGATGGTCAAAACACCGATCAAGACCCAAACATTAACCGAACTATGACCAAGACAATAACGTTGATGACGAAGATAATGACCAAGATGATTCCCAATGACAACAACAAAGACAACGAATAATACGATGACCAAGTTGATGACCAAGACAATGACAACCAAGGTGGCAACGACCAAGAGGACAAGAACTCTACCTTAATACAATCATTCCCAGAATCAGACACAATGATATTGTCCTTCCCATCCACTGCCAAATGGTACGGGTTCTTGAAATTGAGCAATCCACTTCCTGAAGATCCAAACTGTTTAATCTTCTTGCCATCGCCCCCAAAGATCATAACCATATCTCTGAAAGCATCACTTACTATGATTTGACCTTTGCTATTGGTAGCGATGCCGTACGGCCAACCAAATTGACCTCTCCCTACGTCACATATATGGTCTCCCTGTGAAGAATATATTTTTACCTTCTTCCCAAGACAATCCGTTACCAATATATTCCCCGCCGAATTTGTGGTAACACCCAACGGCTTGATTGTACCTCTTTCTATCACTGTCATTGAATTTCCGTCCGGTAGTAATATTTGGATTCGATTGTTCTTCTCCGTCAGTGTGTCATATTCAACAATCACAATGTTACCATTCGGTAAAAACGATATTCCACACGGGTTCCACATGTCTTCGACGTCATCCTTTTGTCTTTCAATTTTCCAAAGCAGTTTAGGTTTGAAAAGTGGTACACGTGTCTGTTTGCTTTCTACACAAGCAAGTGACTTCAGCGAAGCTTCTGAGCTGTTTCGGGCGCCTGCTAGCGTGTTCTTTGACATGCTTAAATGCTTCTTTGATTCTAAACCTTGTTCACACTTTTCCAATTTAAGAACATCTCCAATTTCTAAGCTCAATTTTGGCAGCTCTATTTCAATGACCCTCTGAATTCTCATCACAACATCTTCATATACAATTAGCAACTTCTTTGATTGTGACGTTTCTAATATTTTCGTTGTCAGTGCAAACAGCTTTCTCAAATTAGCTACATGGACTTCGAACTGATTTATAATATTATCTTCTATGTCGAGTTGTACGGATGCTTCAGCAATGTCTTCACATGTAGCGAAACTCACTAGTTCTGATGTCTCCTCCATATCATAAACGTCAGGATATTCCCATATAGTACCACGACCCTCATCAGAATTCTTACTTTGTGCCGATAGTGATGATGACTGTAATAAGGATGATTGGCTCATTTCAATTTGTTCCTCCTCAGAGTTCTTCCTGCTGAAACTGATTTTCAGTCCTCTCTTTTTCTTCTTTTTCTTTTTCTTTTTTTCACCAATTGATTTTGAGTCTTCACTACTACTTTTGCGATTGTCGCTGGTTTTGTTTTGCTCGTAGCTGCTCTTTCTGCTCTCCTCTCTGCTACTGACCATTTCATCATTGGTCCTGGTGATATTATCTTTTGATGATTTGAAACTCATTCTCTTTAGAAAAGATATAGTGTTATCTACGTGCGATATCTGAACTTTAGTATGATAGCTTTCATCCCTGCTTATTCGACGCCGTACTTGTGTTCCCTGAACGCTCTGATCTTCACACTCCGACCTATTTTGGATTGGGATAAAATCATACAATTTATCTATCTTTGACTCCAGCCTGTAAACTGCAGAACCCAGAGTGTTTAGCATTGTCTTCACATTTTCACGTTTCAAAGCCAATGCTTCCCTTAGTTTAATGCATGCGTGCTCCAGGTGGTCTAGCATTATGCAAGCTACACAAATAGGGATGTTACAATTAGTACAAAAATAGATACATATTTGTTTCATGTGTTTCTCGCAATTCTCATTCATGATCTCTTTGCTGGTTATACTGATGCATACATGCAGCTTAAAGACGGGCTGCTGTTCGTGAGTTAACTTGCATCTAGTACACAGATTCAACTTGCATTTGTTGCAATAATAATCAGCTTCTTCGAATTTACTTCTGTATATGCACAAGTGACACCTCTGTATTATCCCTTCATTTATAACGGACACTTTTCTCTGAACCAAAGATGGAAAGTCCATAGTTCCTTCATTAGGAAAATATGGAATATCTTCCGTTGGAATGTCGCTGAACTTCGAACACACTGCACAAACGGCCACATTCTTCGCACCAATGTTTCCATAGGCTTTGGAATAATTCTCAACGCACCAATCACAGAAGATGTGTTGGCATGGCAATATCTTCGGTTGGCGAAATGGTTCAATGCAAATAAGGCAGCAGTAGATGTTTTCATGTCTTGTCATTGCAGCCGGTTGCTGCTCATAGTCACTGTGTTTTCTGGGCGGTGAACTTCTTGGGCTTGCGAAGTGAAACATAGCACAATCTACCACAAACACTTGCTCCACAACAGCAGGATGTGATATGACCAGGTGTCAAAGCATCAAACACGGGAGCTGTATTGTTGCCATGGTTAAAACTGACGCGGTTTGTTTCTGTGGTAACAATTAATGGCTGTGTTAATGAAGAGTTGATGTTGCTTTATCATATTGATTCTAACTCGTTCTTTTCCGTATGAGTTACATGTACATTATAATCAAATCTATATATGACATGAAAATTACAGCAAAGTGTACATTAGAATCTCTCTATTAGGACCACCTTTGGAACCGGTTTTGGGAGGTCTCAGTAGAGAGGTGGTCATTACATGGACGTTTGTCTTGGTATCTTTTTGAAGGTTTTGGGGCCTAGAAGAGTGCTCTTATCATATAAAGGTGGTCTTAATTGGAGGTTATACTGTACCTTAATTGATCACTTCTATAAGAAACTATTTTAACGCGGGACGAGCACAAGTTACTGTACCTTAATGATTATGGCTGATTAGCACAAGGGACGATAGTGTTTGTTTTTTGTGCAAGCTGCGAGAGCGCACACAATCTTACCCAATTTCCGTTGGGGTTCATCTGTATGTGTTGTATTACTTCTCGAAACTATTTTTATTCATATTTTTGTACTTTTAAGTGTTATATTTTACCCTATGTTCAATGTTAGAATTGCATTTTTGTTCAAACATTTTATAGTGTTATTTTAAGTTTTGTTTATATATTGTTGGCGACTGGCGCGTTATAAATGTAAGTATTATTAACTTCCAACTTGTAATGAAAATGATAAGTTAGATAATTAATATAGTGTTGAAAGAAATTTGAAAAATGTAAGAACTACTTTTTTTTACTAACAGTTGGTATTAAATGCTTTGGCGTTACAAATTGTCAAGTTTTTTCCCTCTCTTTTTTCCCTTCTTGCAATTGCTTTGTCTGTTGAACCTGTCTTTGTAAACATTTCACCCCTTTCATTAATACCGTGTATAAGAATCATATTCGCGTCATACAGCATAGATTATAGCTGAGTGGTTTCTGGTGGTAATTTTTGGAGAACCCTTCCCATCGTGATAGCAATTTCTAACCTCATTTTTCTCATCCAGTACAGGATGGTCTTCTTGGAATCAGGAGTTATAATTTTTGGAAATGTGCCAAAATATGTTGTTGTTTTTTGCCATTTAAAAATGGCCGCCATGATTTCAGGAAATTACACTACACACTGATTTTATCCCAATATGTTTTCAATACAACAATCTATAATGTTCTAATTGCACATGATCATTGACAATTGACAGATATAACTACATATAAAATAAATTTTGGATTTTTTATTGAGGTCAAGGTCATTTTAGTTGACCTTGAACTAAAAGAAATAAAAGAAATCAAAGTTTGACCCACTATCATTTTGTTTTTAGATATGATACATAACGCTTTATGATAATTTGATTCTGCCAACTTAGTTCCACACCTGTTAGCATCATCTTAGTCCATGAATACTTACTCTAAGCAATTTATTCATAAGCACAGTAACCATTTTTCGAAAGGACCTCTTTTATATTCATTTTGTCATTTTTTCAAAGCTTCTATTGAAACAAGTAA